>QEPC01007559.1:3469367-3565234 GCA_003113815.1 Sphenodon punctatus | reverse complement strand
CCCCCCCCCCCCCCCCTTCCCAAGTACTGAAAAACCAAGGTCAGGGTAAGGGAGCAGAGATGAGGGCATGCCATGCACACAGTGGGTGATTTCAGACGTGACGGGGGGCAGCATTGACCCTGGGCCGTGGGATGGTTCGGACCACGGGCGGGGGTGAAAGGGTGCACCAACAGACGTTAGCCCCTTTGCCCCCGGCCGTGGGGACCGCCGAACCACGGCCCAGGGTCAGTGCTGCCACCCGTCACGTCTGTTGGGCAACCCCCCCTCCCAGAGGGGGTGGGGCCATGCGATGCAGTGTGTGGCCACACGGCCCCGCCCCCTGCGCTCCCCGGCCACCCACCCTCCCCGAGACAGACAACCGCAGTGACCTATCTGGCTGCTGCCGCCGCCCACCACCAGGGCTCCAGAACGCGGTGAAGGTAAGGTAACAGACGTTACTTTTCCTTTACCGCGTTCCGGATTCCCCCCAACCATGCTTTGTTCGCCGCCGTGGTGCGGGAGAACAAAGCGTGGTTAGGTTCACCGCGGGGGGTGCTTGACTAAGGTGAACATCTGGATGCGAGCAAACAGACGTTCACCTCCGTTCACCCACCTCACACACCCCCCGCAGTTGACTGAGGTGATTTCAGACAACATAACGTCTGAAATCACCCAGTGTTTGGGAACATATCCATGATCTGGATCCCACGCTTCCTAAGTGCATGTTTTCCATTCCATTCCATTTTAATTTATATCCCGCAACTCTCCTGCCACAGCAGCTCGAGGCGGCTTACAGCACAAAGGAATACATAAAAAAAATAGGTCCACAAGGACCAACAATCCATAATAAACAGACCCCATCATAAATTAAACAAATACATCCTATACATTCATTCCACCTCTCTACCCCACCCTGCTGCCACCAGGGGGGCCTTTCCACCCCCCCATCCTCCTGCTCTCACCAGAAAGAGGGGCTTCTTCACAACCCTCACAATAATTAACAATATCTAACTCAGTAGACAAATTAGAACTTCAAATAAAATCCCCTTACAATACAGCCCACAACATATGACAAGAAAAATAACATCCCATCCCACAATTCTACAATTACAAATTCAAGATCAACTATTCACTACCCTCCCTTCCCCTCCCCCTCCTGCTACCCCCAAAAGGGGAAAGGTCCCCTTTCTTCCTTCTTACTCTCCATGGGGGGCAGATTCCTACATGCATCCACTCTGCTCTCCACCTTACATCCATGATGCTAGCCTTCCTGTATGCCCTTTCGCATGTGAGAGGTGTGTAGCTTTAAGAGCTCGTGGAGATGGGGGAGAAACACATATCGGGGAGGAGCAGAAAAGGTATTTTTTTTGGCCAGGTGGCCCTTACCTCAAATGCTGCTGGGTCTTCTAGGAGGTCTGGGGGCCCAAGGTAGGCTTAGGCTGGTAGGCAGGAGGAGACAGCATGTGGGTCCCTTCCAGGAGCCATGAGGGAGGGGTGGGGGCAGCCGTAGGGAGAACTGGAGGGGAAAGCCATGGGAGGAGGGAACACCACACACCACTCTCTCATTCATTGTCGCGCACACACCCCACTCTTCTCTCATTCTTCTCTTATCTCTATATAGTCAGCCATGTCAAGGTGTGCATGGTCTTTATCAGTTAAAGAGCCACAAATTAAATTAACCCTAGGTATGTATATGACACCAGAAAGGATACATCAAATGAATAAGGCTTACCATAGCATATGTTGGAGGGGCTGTGGAGAAGAAGGTATTTAATGCATACGTTGTGGGAATGCCCCGGGGTGAAAAGGTTTTGGTCGTCGATATGGCCATATATGTTGGATATTGTGGGGATGGAAATTCTGTTCCTTCCTGAACGGGCGTTGCTTGGTCTTTTTCCACCCGTAGCAGTTTTGAAACATAGGCAGTTGGCATGTAACCAGCTGAGATTGGCTGCAATATATACGATTGTTTCCTCGTGGAAGAGGAATAGAGGGATTAAAATATCAATATGGAGAAATAAATTGTGGACGATGCTCCCTATGGAAAGGGTCTTAGCAGACTTAATGGGTAAACTGGGGGATTTTTATCCAGTATGGACACTGTGTTGGGATCTGATTGATAAGTTACGGAAGAAAACTAGTAGCGTGCCTGTGCCTTTGTTGTGTGTAACTGATTTTTGATCTGTTTGGTAAAGAAATGGATAAGAGATGTTGCACATGAATGTCCTGGGAAATATGCGATGGGAGAATTTGAATGTATTTTAAATATTTTTTTGTTTTTGTGGTGGTGGTTTGTTTTGTTTTTGATGTTTGTTTCTGTTTTAAGGAAATAAAATTTATTAATAAAAATCTTTCACACGCACGCACGTGCTCTTCTCATTCTTTCTTGCACACGCACACACACACCAGTCTTCTCTCATTCTTCTCTTCTCATTCTTTCACACATACATGGTGCACACTCACACTTTTAATTCTTTCACACACATGCATGGCGCACACGCCCCATCTCACTCATTCTCTTACAGCACACTTCCTCACACATGCGTAGCATATACACACCACTCATTCCTCTTATACAAAACATAGACGCTCCCTTCCCTCACTCACTCTCATTCCTCCCTCCACACTCACTCGTTCTCTCACGCAGGCACTCCCACCCTTTCTCCTCTCCCAAGAATAACTTTCCGTTGCCACTGCCACTTGCAGGCTCCATGAGACCAATGCTCGACTTTCTACTTGCAGCTGCTGAGCCTCTGAGGCAAGGCTGTACTTTTTAAAAAGTGTGCGCTGCCGCATGTGGGGGCCACCGCCATCTTTCAGTGTCTGGGCATGCTGGGAAATGTAGTCCCACTATGGCCAGACAGAAAACATGGTGGCGGCCCTAGTGCGCAGATGTGCACTGACACTAGCGGCAGCAGCTCTACAGAGCTATGAGCAGCATCAAACCAGCAAGTGGGGGAGGGGGGGAACGGCGGTAGATCCTCTTCCCCCATCCAGAGTAGACACTGCCAAGCCTGCCAGGAGCCCGGGCGAAAGGGCTAGCCACGGTCTAAATCCCTCTCTTCCCTGAGCAATAGTCTTCATATAATAAGAATGGAAGGACTGTCGTGCTGGGTCGCCTGGTAGAGGAGAAACCGCTAGGAGCTTAGCGCTTTCTTCTCTAGCAGAAGAGCCAGAATTATCCCTCTAGTCGGTTTCACCCTGGAAGCGTCTCTCCCACAGGAAAGGTACATGGGGAAACCTGCTTCCAGGGTGAAACCGACTAGAGGGATAAGGCTGGCTCTTATGCTAGAGAAGACAGCGCTAAACTCTGAGCATCTCCCACCCCACCTCCCCCGCCAGCCCAAGACTCTCAACCAAAACAAAAAAGCAAATAAAACCACATCTCCTATGAGATGAAATGGAAGCTTGTGATAACACACGCTCAGCCATGACTCAAGGGAAAATGTCAACTAAAAGCTGATCACAGGAAGGTTTGTAATGCATACCTGAATGGTTAAAATACGGTTTCTGTGGCTTTTATGGAGGTGGCTAATATGTTACCGGTCTAAAGGTGATTGTTTGATTTAGTGACTGAGCAACTGAATGCTGCATGTCTCTTCTAAAAGCCTTGTTTAACACCTGACTATTAAATAAAATATACTTTTATGTTTTAAGATACAGTTGAACCCAATTTGAGTTTAAAATTCAGGATTTGACTTGGCAAACCTCAGTCCCATCTTCGGAGGGTAGCAGTTTAATTTGGCGGGGGAGGCAGGTTGATAATTGCTGGGAGTGAAACTTTTGTTTTAAATGCAAAAGCTTTAATTCCAGTTTAGTGCTGTGGTTTGCAGCTCTCTGCTTGCAGGTTAAGTTCCTGTTTTAAATACCAAAACCTATTGTTTGTCTCTGCTTCTAGACAGCATAATTGTGTTGGTAAATGGCAGGAGCAGCTAAGTGTGCAGCATTTTCAAGAAAAAGGCTGAGCCTTAGATTTGACTTGATTTCTAATTAAGCCGATTCCTTTCTGCATGGGTGTATGTGTTTGATAGTAAAATAATGTTTGTGTTAGAGAAGGTTTAGAAGAGGGCAGGGAGCAGTTTCACTGTGGAGTTGAGTGGTTGCTGCAAGGAAGGAGTTCTTTCTACCTTTTATGTAGCAGTTTAAGAAATTTGCTGAAGTACATCTCGCATGTATAAACTCACTGGCTCCCTCCAAAACAATTTTACCCATTTTAGGCTCTAGCCACCCTCACCGTTCTCTTCCCATCTCCCTGTCTCCTCCTCCTGCTCAGCTAACACTAGCCTGTGTCTAGAAAGCTGCTTAAACAAAGTGCAAACTAATCACAGCGATAAGGCGCTGGCAGGGAAAGCCGCCAATGATACTGACACGTCACAGGTGATATTGACAGGACAGAGCTGCTTGGTAGAGCAGCTGCCCTGACTGGCCAATTACTGACAGCTGCCTCCAGGTGGCTTGGCTGCAAGAGGCAGGGGAACAAGGACAGATGAGTGGCTAGGGGCAGGAGGGGGGTTAGGGAGCAAGGGCAGGAGGAGGCTTGGCTGCAGGAGGAAAGGCAACAAGGATGGGGAAGGGGCCTACATACACATCCAACTGCTTGGGAGCTTTTGCCCCATTGCCATATTACTGAACAGCGCTGCCGCCTTGAAGGCTTCCTCCCCTCTCAGATTTTAGGGATACTGCAGGCCCCACGTGGCTGTTTTTATTACCCTCAGGACTAAGCGCCAAGGTCACCTCATCCCAAGTCGCCCCAGTACAACTGAGGCGCCCCTGCAAGCCTTTTAAACTTGTCTCCCAAGTGTGTTGAAAGAAAGGAGCCAGCCAAAGCCTTCTCTCCAGGCTCTGGCTGCATTTGGCAGCAACAGATGAAGCCACAGGATGGAGCCTCTCTGCCTAACCCGTGTTCACTACCCTAAGAAAAACCTGCTTTCAAGTGGCATTAGAGAAACAGGAAGATCACAGTGATCATTGTCTCAAGAATAACAGAGCTACACGTAGCTGGGTAACAATGAGAACTTGAGCGCGATGCCTTGTGGCATGTCCCCAACACTGAGGCTATGATCCACGCAGTGCTCAGAGATACTGGCCCAAAGTGACCCCCAACTCAGGCAGCCCCAGCCCTCCCGACTCCGCTGCCCACCCCCAGCAAAAGCACTATGCTGCCCCAGCCTCTGCTGCCCCTGCTGAAATAGCCAAGTGTCGCTGGCTCCTCTGAGACCAGGAGACCCCTATAGCTCAGGTGTCTCCAGCTGACCAGGAGACAAGCTGCTGCCTAGAGGAGGCTGCCCCAGGCTTCCACCAGCTCCGCTGCATCCCTGGGTCCCCGGGAGGCTGATTGGCGCGGAGAGAGTCTGCACGCCGCCTGTGACAAGTGGCTGGGAACAGGCTATCTGCTCTCTGCCTGATTCTGCTCCTGCCCATCTAGGGGGGCTGGCAGCCTCGCGGGACTTGGGTGCAGACAGCTGGAGCGGGGCAGAGGCACCACAGCCAGAGTGCAGGCAGCAGTGGTGGGGCTAGGGCTGCGCTCACAGGACACTCCTTGCTCCTGTCCCTTTGACAGAGGGACAGAGTCGTGGTAACCAAGGGCTTGCAGCTAAGGAACGAGTGGTGGCGGGGGGCACTGGCAGAGCTTGAGCAGCAGCAGAGTGAGTGAGTGAGAGGGAGGTGGTGGTGGTGAATCCCTCCCCATCCTCCCGTCTCCTCATTCACTATGCTGCTCAAGCTCCCTGCCGGGCTTACCCCTCTGCCCAAGAAGTAAGGACACTATTGCACATGCGTGAGCCAGCAAAACTGATTTTTTTAAATCTCTAATTTGATTTTGGCTGCACCAGTTGATGGACATCTCCGACTAAAAGGCTGTGAAGTCTCGGGGCTCAACTCATCCGCGGGGAGTTCAAAATCATCGGGACTCGGTGCACTTGAACCACCAGCAATTAACTTTCAGAGCCTTTATAACTTTTTATTTTCTTGCTAGATCTTCAAATTTTGCATGTCTGACGGTCCCCACAAATAAAAGCCATGGATAAATTTTCGGAACTGTAGCTCTAGCGGCTTTCTCAATATCGAGGCTTCAGCAGTCCCCTGTTTATAATGGAGAATGGTTTTGCCTTTACTTACTTGCTGCTACCACAGCAAGTAAATGTCAGCATCACACGATGTATTGTAACATTATCCGGAAGAAGTGCTAGGAAACTGGAAAACAATTTAGTTTTTCTTTTTAAAAAAATGGTCAAACTCGAACTAACAGATGTAAATAAAAATTCTAGTTGTGTACATATTCAAACTGAACAATGAAAGTTTGACCAGGTTTGGCTATGGTAATCATCTTTAATCTGTGAAATTGTGCATTGCCATTTCAGATGTTGTTCCTGAAACTTAAGATTTAATGTGGGCACAGCAACAAACTGTTTCCAAGAAGATGTCATGCCCAAATAATCCACACTCTTCAATAAATCAATGCAGCTCATGATAACAACCAAACACATGCTTGGATTTTTTTTCCTTTCCTTTTGTGGATACTCTGTCATCTTGGAACTGAAGACTCATGCCATTAGTTTGAGACAGGTAGAACACAAGCATGTTCCTCCCCATAATTCTGCTAGTGTAGGTCAGTTTGTTCCTCTGTCTCTTCTCCGAAGCACAAATTGCAAGTCATGTGGTGGCTTTGTGGGGTGTACCATGCAACATTGTATATTAACCATCCTTATGACCCAAGTGAGGATTGGAATTCCTATCCACTAAAGTGAAATACTAATGTACTAAACCAACCACTTAAAGTTTCTCCTCCCTCCTCCTGTTGTTGTTTCCATAGATTGGATGCTGCTTTCTTCTTTTTGCAAGCCAAATAGTTTGTTGCTGTGCCCTCTTTAACACTTAATACAGAGTTTTGGATCAGAGGTGGTGTTAGGATTAAGTGCAATGTCTTGTGTAAAGTTTAACCCCTTCAGTTCTCGGTATATGTACAAACTTCTGTGATGCTGCTATAAATTGGAAAATAAGGGTTATGTTTGAATAATCCCCAGTTCTAAATATACCACATGGGTATAACAGGAGTGAAATGGCATGCAGAACTATAAAAAGTAGTCTAGATTAAAAACCTGTATTGTAAATTCATCTATCATTTTAATAAAAAAAAGCCTTTTGATGGAATGTTAAAATAATCCTATATAATTTTAAGTTGTATCCCTGCATTAAATAGAATGCATCTGCCTGGATGTCCCGACGTCAACTCAAGCTCAACATGGCCAAGACCGAACTCCTCATTTTTCCTCCCTCCTCTTCCTCTCCCTCTAACCTGCCCATCTGCATCAATGGAGTCACCATCCATCCTGTTCTCCAAGCCCGCAGCTTGGGCTTCATCTATGACACGCACCTCTCTTTTAAACCTTACATTGACTGTTTTGCCAAATCCTGCCGATTCGCCCTCCATAACATTGCTCGGATCTGCCCCTTTCTCTCTACCTCCTCGGCCAAAACCCTTGTTCATGCCATGGTTCTCCCGCCTCAATTACTGCAACCTCCTCCTTGCTGGCCTCCCTCGCTCTCACCTGTCCCCCCTTATCGCAATCCAAAACTCTGCTGCAAAGGTCATTCACTCTGCCCGTCACTTTGACCATGTGCAGCCTCTCCTCTCTTCACGGGCTCCCCCTTCCTGAACGTATCCTGTTTAAACTCCTGGTATTCACGTTCAAAACACTCCACAACCAAGCTCCCCCTTACCTCTCAGACTTAATCTCCCTACGCACTCCTGCACATGCCCTCCGCTCTTCCTCTGTCCCCTCCCTCACTCTCCCTCGTTTCTCCTGCTCACCTAACCGCCTTCGACCCTTCTCCCTCGCTGCCCCCCATGCCTGGAACTCCCTCCCTACCCACATCCGCCTTGCCCCCTCCTTCAAATCCCTCCTCAAGACCCACTTTTTCCTCGCCACCTTTCCCAATGCCTGCTAGTCGTTCCCCATATACTTACTGTCTGCCCTCCTCTGCAGACTGCTGCAACCAACCTGAATGTAACCAAGCCAAGCACACGCACCTGAGACTTCGCATCCGCCTGAATGTTTGTTTGTCTTCTCCCCTGTCTCTCCCACTGTCCCCTCTCCCTGTCTCCCCCGCCTTGTCTTTTAGATTGTAAGCCACAGGCAGGGACCACGTCTATTTCTACATTCTGTACAGTGCCAGGTACATGACTTGCGCTTTATAAATGTTTATAATAATAATAATAATGGCTTTTTAAAAAAAAGAAAAAGAACAAATATTAAAAACTGCCTTTTCATTTAGCTGGAATCTACAGCTATGGTTTAACTCCTATCACGTTCTCTTTTCCACAAGAGAGCCATATGATCAGATTCTCGATGCACACATATTCTCAATAAGCTTGCAAACTGACTCTAATAGGAAGCTACTGTTTTAGTTTTACAATTTTTTTCATTAAAAAATTATTTGAAGCTGAGTGGTTTTTTTTTGTTCCCCTGGAGTTGGTCCTTTTGGGGTGCAGAGGAGGATTTTGAGAAAATAGTGTTGAGCTACTGGTAAATCACCATTATTATCTCTGTTACTGCTTTTAAATCCAACCCTGGGTAAACTAGGGGGAGTGGAGTGAACTCTTAAGACTGAGAGATACCGTTGAGATAAGACTGTGTCTGAAATTGATCTGCTCTGATTCTTTTGATGTGCATCTCAAGTTGACAATTAGCCACGTTTTCTGGTGATCACTTGTAGTAACTGGAAGAGCCTGAAAATGGTTGCTACTCACATGAGTATTCAATGGAATGCACTTGGGCACTCTAACCTTGGCTTGTTTCCACTCTGCTCTGTCCCCACATGCTAGGACTCCTCAGCTCGTTGCTTGTGGAGAGGTTTGCTTGCACTGCATGTTCTGCACAAGTCTCTCTCTAAATGCTGAATTCTGGTGCTTTTCACTTCTCTAACTTCTGGGCAGTGGCCTTCAGGACTAAGCTCTCCTAATTTTGGAAAAGGGTGGCTGTTGATATGGTGGGGATAAGGGCACTGCTTCTGTAGTCAAAGGATCAAGTTATCCCTCCATCGCCTTGCCAGAATGTTTTGTAGTGGCATCCCTGAGGATCTTAATGTGGTGAAGGAACTATTTGAATACACCAGTAATGTGCCAGGTATATTGCTGGCATTAATATATAGTTTAATATATGTTTAATATGTTTAATATTTTATAATATTTATGATGATTTTTAATTGATTTTATTGTGCTTTAATGTATGGAAGCTGCCCCGAGCTGCATGGCAGGAGGGGCGGGGTATAAATTTATTAAATAAATAAATAAATAAAAATTATATAAATGTTTGAGAATTATGGTCTTCAGGTCCACAGAACATTATTGTTAGGGTCTGGGGATGCCATAGAGAGGACTAAATCCTTATAGTCTTCTATGTGCAGTAGCATGGATATTTGTGGATGGAGCGAGAAGAGGTTATACATTTTTTAAAATCACAGTATAATTGTTCAGATAACTAAAGTGTTAAATTGCAATTTTCTGATTTATTATTATTTATTTATTATTCTTGCTCTGTCTTTACCTTTCTTGGTGTATTTTTGAGCTGTTAAGGGTTGGGGACTGAGAAGTGAGGAAGGTTGATGTTGTGTCTTAGGGGGTGCTATGTATTAATGTCAAGTATAATCAGGGTTTAGTATAAATAGCCAAGTCCAAGCAGACATTACAAGTTTAAGCTAGTTTTAACTTCATATGTCGTAATATATTGCTACCTCCATTTTAACTTTTCTAACCTTTTCAAAATTTATATATTACAGTCTAGGTGTTTTGGAGTAACAGGAAAGCAAAGGGAGCAGTTTCTGAGGAAGAAAATGCTATAATAGGTAGCTATTTTACAAGCCAGGTAGTTGGAGAAAGCTTCCTTATTTGTAAACTTTTAAGGTATCAGAGGGATATAAAATAGTTACTATGAATTTTTAAATATGGTTCTTTAAAGCATACTTTTATTTGGAAATCTTCAAGTATCAATACTTAAATTATGGCATTCTTTTTAGTGGACAGTGTTTTCAACATTAATCAAAGAATTGTTAACATTTTTCTGGTTTACTTTTAGGAGTATATGCAGGAAGAATCCAAAGAAAGAAGCCAAATGTTGTGACAATCTAAGGCGGCAGCACTCGCTGGGATAAAAGACCACTTCAATGTATTCTCTGCCACATTGTTTTCACACCTTGTATCTCCTACATGTCTGTAGATACTTTGAGTCGGCAAAGGAATTTGCATATATTGCTGACATAATGGCTTCTCTTGGAATGACGTTAAAATAATGGAAAAGGCTACAAATAAGTCCAGAGGTCTTTTCACATAGAATATTTTATTTTTTAATTTTTTGCATGTTATGGCCTTGTTACATATCCAGTTTACTGTGTGTGTGTGTCCGTCCAGATTCAGAATGTTATTCCCTGGGTAAGAATAACGTTATACATGAAGATTATTTGTAACTTTTTAACAACTTACTGCTACATCTATCTCGCTCTTTCTATACTGTAAGAAATACTTTCACAGTCATGGATCACACATTAATCTGCATACAAGTTTTTGAATGTATATGTTCATTCTAACTTTTTCTTAAAATTAGAGCAGTTTCCCCAACAACTTTTTTCAGTGCATTTGAGAATAGCATTACTGAATGTTTAATATCTCTGTATTAATGTCTACTTCACAGTGTAGATAATAATGGACTGTATTGTTATATTCAGTCTTCCAGAATGTTCTGAGAAGGAGTTATTGCTGGCATAAACAGTTGTAGTTCTACTGATTTTAATAAAGTGGTGGACACAGTTCTCCATCATTAATGTCCACGAGAATTGAGACTTCAGTGATGGAGAGCTGTACCTTGCATCTGTTAATCTCATTGGCCAATTGAAGCCATTGCAATAAAATATTTTAGGCAGTTTTTCTTGTTTTTCTACAGTTCCCACTTTTGTAGATGTTTGGTTTTTTTGGAAAAAGGGCTTTTAATGACTGAATTCAATTTTATGATTTCAGTGATTTTAATTTTTTTGTCTAGCTGAAATATGCCTGAGTGTACTTTTCCTCATTCGTGGTTAATATTTCTCATTATCTTTTAAAATATTTTATAAGGTCCCTGATCTTGCAAGACATTCAAGATGGGCAAAATCTGTGTTTTCTAAAAATGGAAAAATAATGTAGCAATGTTTTGGTCCCTTGCTAAAACAGAACTCGGATGGCACAGCTGAAAACAACCAATGGGAGAGGGAAATTACTCTAGCCATAGCAACATGGGAAGATGCTGCACAAAGATGTGGTATGGCTTTTCTCCCATTTGTGAAAATCGACGTTCAATAGGTTACAGTTTTTCTGCTTCTTAAAAAGTACTGAAATGTATATCCGTTGATGGTGAGGTTTTCAAAAGCATGTTAACTGACTTTGACTTAACAAAATAAAATAAAAAAATCAAGTTGGAAGTGTAAGAGAACAAAGCCGTGGACGGCTCTTGAGATTTCGATTAACACTTGGCAATAATTTTAAAGAGCTATTTCATATCCCATTGTGTATTGCGGCACAATCCCCCATCTGTTTAAGTCAAGGGATCAGCTCCCAGTGAATTTAATTGTTGAGGCCTGTGCCCTTTTTGGTTTGTAAAGTCTTTGGCCCTTTTTACATGAGACGTCCCCATGCAATGCAAATGTGGGTGCCTGCATGTGCTTGTGTGTGGGAGTCCCGTGTAAACACTGCGATGAGGGTGGAAGTGCGTTCCCACATAACACCCATCTCCACCTGTCTCCCACTCCACCCCCCATGCACAGAGCCACCAGTGAAAACGGAGGTTGCCCCTTGCGTGGGGGATAGGTAGAGATGGGTGTGTGCCCGTGTTACCGTCCCCCATGTGCTGCCCCCCATAGCGTGGCACAGACCCATCGCGATTGCATCCGTTTGAAAAGGGTCTTCATTTTACCTTGCTTTCTAAACAAATAATTTGGGATATACAGAATATTATAAAAATACTCTTCTCTTAGTATTCCATTACTTATTCCAGTATTGAGTTCCTGCGTTGTGTGCGGCATGAATCCAACGCTAGTTTTAGCAAAGCTCCTATAGCTAATTCCACTTGGCCTTGTGATGCTGAACCCCACCCACAAGTTACGCTCTCTTTCGTCCCTGTCATTTCAGTGGCTGAAATAGCAAAAGAGGGCTGGTTACCATTTTCCAAAACTACCTACGTTCTATTTTCAAGCAACATGGGCACCTTGGTAGTTGCCTCCTATTTATTTTCAGTAAGGCTTTGGTTCCTAAATGCTCGAGTCACTTCTGAAAATGGGATCTAAGCACATGAATTACTTAGGAGCTTCTAACTATTTTACCCACTGCTCTGTAATTTTAATATTCATAATAAACTGCATCAAAAGTTGCCTTGTCTTTCAAACTTATAATTAAGTAGGGAAGTCTTGCATATCCTGCTACCTACTTTAGAGACTGGTATTAATTACATCATGCTACATTATCACCAAAGCATTAAGATTAGGGGGTAACGCCACACGTGATGGCTGGGCTGCTGCGTCCTGGCCTGGCCTGGGACGTGGTAGCCCGGGTGGACAGGGCAGATATCTGCCGAGAGCGTTGAACAGATGTGCTCTGGGCCGGGCCAACAGCAGCCCAGCCGGGGGGGTGGGGAGAGGGGGTAATGTGTGTCCATCCGTCCCCACGCTGCACTGCACCCAGCCCTCCCCTCCCATGACAAACTGCCATGGCAGAGGTGGCCCAGGCTGACAGACCGGCCCAGAGCCAGACATGCAGACGTGGAGACAGCCTGCTTTGTCCTGGTCTGGTGGGCCCTAGCCCGGGCTCTTACCTCAGCTGGTTGTGGAGGTGAGAGCCCAGGGCAGCTCGGATCAGCATCTGGCGACCAGGAACTATACACGACTAAGCGGGCCACTGAGACGTTTGGTTTTACGCAGAGAAAAGAACTGCATCAACAATGTAAAAATGTGTACATAAGTAGAAATAAAAGGCTAAGTTCTGCTGTTACACTGGTAAAACTTGTGTAACTCACTAATTTCAGCAGTTATTCTAAATTCACATTAGTATACTAGATAGTAGAGTCTGAGCCAAAACGATATGAATGCATTATAAAAGAAATTTAGATAAAATGAATATTCAGAATGAAAATGTTTGTGCAAAGATGCATGTATGAATAAAACCAGTTGTGAGACGGCCTTAAACTTGATTATGGTTCCTGTGTAAAAGTGACTGACTAATCCTATTTTGTTGTTGCATTGTCGTAAGCCAAGGTTAGGTCATATATCATGCAGTATTTTGAACTGAGCCAGATATTCTTTGGAAATTAAAGGCAATGCCAATTCAAGCAAACACTTGGGGCACAGAGGGACTGCGCTGTGCTGTCGTTTTATTTGAAGACTATCTACTAAACAAAGGCTCTTTTTGTAATTTCCCAGCACAACACAAATCTCTCATGATGGCAAACTTCTTGCATGCCTATTGCCTAGTAGTCTTCAAATATTATTTTGGCTCCTGAAAATGTTTGCATGAGTTAAATATTTTTCTTTTAAGAGGAAAGCATTTTGAGAGTAACAGCTTTAGGGTGGCAAGTGAAATGTATTCCTTAAGAGCTATAGACTTTGTCTTGCATGTTGTAATATTTTTGACAGCAACTGATTTGACTTGGTACTAAAGACTGACTCTAAATGTTGTATGTGCTGTGTTAAGTAATTATCCATGTAGGCAACATGATGTAAGTAGGAGTAGGTTTAGAAAACAATTTGGTCATCTCTCCAGATGTCCTAACTCAACTCTTAAACTTTGAATTTAAAATTGTTGTACTAAAATACTGTAGCACAAAATTTTTAATTGTCATAAGGCCTTCTATTAAGTGACGGAATTTGTTTTGTAATGTAATGTTTTGTATTTATTTATACATAATTTTTAGCTTGCTTTTTTATTTTGGGTGGAATGTAATATTATAAAGCTAATTTATTTTTGTACTTTTTATTTTTACCTGTCTTATTCTTCTCAATTATAATGCAAAATAAACTTTTAATCTTTAAAGATGTTTGTGTGTTCTTTTCAGTTCACTAGATGCTTCAAAATGTCAGAGAATAGGTTTTAAATCAGGGGTACCCAACACGTTTCTTATGGGTTACACCGCCACCTCCGAGGCAATTCTGCCTGCCCTGTGGACATTTGAGTTGTGTTAGGCAAATATTCCCATAACCCCCAAAAACGCTTGCCAGCATTTAGTTGGGTTGTGTATCCATGTTGGAGGGGGAAATTTCTTATGGCTGTTGGTACATACAACACGGCAAAATTGGTTTAATTTATCCTGACTCCAGAAGCTGCATTTATCTATTGCAGTGTTTCCCAGCCTCTGGTTGGTAGCTACATTTTCACCCCATCCCTCCATCTTCAAGTTCACAACTAGTCTGGGATGGCTTCCACCGCCTTGGGTCCGCATGTATTGTCCTGCTCTTCCTTCACCCATGTGCCCACTCCCCTGAAACAGGAAACAAAGTGGGATGGTCGACGAAAGTTTTATGGGGTTGAGGGAACCAGTTTGTTTGATCATCCCCCCCCCAAAATCAGGCCTGGAGGAATGATAGTACAAGCTAACCTCTCCAACTGCAAGAATATTTGTTACACTCCTATTTTAATGTATATTAATAATTACAAGTGGCATATGTGTAAATAAAGTCCCAGAATGGTTTTCAGAAACTGATTTCAAAACTTAGGACAAGGGGATTGCAGGTAGGGGGTTCCCAACTATGAGGATGTCCTGGGGCCACAAATTCCTCTCAGTGGGCCAGTGCTCATCCCTAGCCAATCACAGTGATGAACACCAGGGTAGGGCTGTTTTTCACAGTACTGCAGACATACATGGGGGAGGAGGGGGGGACAACTCCTTTAATGGTTATTTTAGAGTTTGCTTGTCTGCGGAGTAGAAAAGTGTGAATCAGTCCATCTTGAAATCCTTGGGGGATTCCTAGAATTGTAGGGTTGGAATGGAAGGACCTTGCTGGTCATCTAGTCCAACCCTGTGTTGCAAAGGCAGGATAGCCTCTGCCTACAGCATCACAGATATATAGGTAGGTGCTTGCCTAGCTGGGTTTTGAAAACCTCTCAAGGAGGAAGATTCCACAACTCCTCTGGGCAGCTTGTTGCATTGCCCAACAGTTCTTATGGTTAAGAAATTTTTCCTAATGGCTAATCCAGACCTACACTGAAGCCATTTTTGAGCCTATTCCCTCTTGTTTTGTCTTCTGCGGCAGCCGAGAACATTCACCATCTTTTTTGCGGCTTCCTATTAGAGATTTGAGAACTCATGTCCCCTGCCCTGAGTTGTCTTTTCTCAAGGCTAAACATACCCATTTTTTTTTTCCAGTCTTTCCTCATGACTTTCAGCCCCTTTCTACTATCGAGACATGTACCAATAATACATAAGGGACTTCAATGGAAGGGAGGAGTCCCTTGCGTGTTGTTAGTATGTCTCGATAGGCAGGAGCTGAGAGCTAATGGCAGGAATGGCTCCGCTATGGCCTCTTGTGTGCTTATCAGAAGCAGCTGAAGGCAGCTACTGATAGAGACATGGACTCTTGGTTTGACCCAGCATGGCATGTCTTATGTTACCCTGTGTTTTTTTAAATGCCATTTAATATTGCACACTTGAATCTGTAATACGGAGATGTAGACAAAATGCATTTTCATCATTGGCGATATAGCTTATTGGTTATTCCAATCCAATTCTTCATACAGCTAGGGTTGGGAAAATCTTCAAAATCACATCAGAAGCTATCTTAAATTCCTTACACCATTTCTCCCCTATTTATTTAGCTATGCGTGAGGGGTGGAGGAGCAGTATCACATACCCTGAGTTGTCATATGTGCAAATTGTAGACACATTAGAAATACAGGTTCCAGGGCTGCAGAACCAGTGCAGCCCTGCAACCTGTATTTCTCAAGTGTTCTAAAATTTGCATATATGGCAACCCTAAAAGTAATGCATCAGCAACTAACTACAGATAAAAGTACACACAGATGTGGTTGCATTATCTGCCTAAACAGAGGAGGAAGAAGATGAAAAATGTTTGTAGATCAAAGACAGATGTTCCCAAAACCACTGTCGTGTCTCTTACCCAACTTAAAAACGTCATCTCTGTACATAACCAAATCCTTCCAGGAGAAAACTCAGAGGGAGAAGGACCATGTTCGAGGAAGTGGGGCAGAGTGGGTGCCATGCCTCCTTTCTGACATAACCCCATCCCTTATTTGGTGCAAAGGTGACCTAATTAATCCTGCCCCTTGCCAGAGCATCATGATGCTACACTGCTCGGCAGGGGCCTTTCAGAAGGAGGGCAGGACAAAGGGGTGGTCATGTCACTTTCTGGCATAATTTTGTCTTTTAAGAGCATTGTGATGTCGCAATGCTCCACAAGAAGCGGGGCCAAGTAAGTCATAAAGATGGCAGGCCAAAGGGCTCTCTCCTGTTTCTGACATTTTTTGCAACATCATGACACTCCATAGAGGTGAGGCCACATTGGAAAGGGGTTGGGAAAGTCCCTTTGCCCCCCCCCCCCCTCCTGACATGGCTGCCCCTTGCTTTCCCCAGGAGCATAGATGTCCTGGATTAGGCATGGGTACCCCTGTCTAAACCTGGAATCTAGTGGCAACTGATACCCTACCTCTGCAGTTCCTCTTGATATGTCTACTTAAGAAAGGAGATGAACTATAAGGAGATGGTTGCAAAATAAACTATTGAGATAATCTGATTTTTTTCTAAGACACAAGGTTAAAAATCTGAGTTTTCAGCAGTTTCTTAAAATTGACTTCCAATCAAATAAATTTTCTTTTTTAAAAGTAATGGGTTTTGTTTTGTTGTTGCCTGTGTGATTGCAGGAAATAACCTGAAACCATGGCTGTGGTGTGCTGTACAGGGTCAGAGCTAATAGACCCAATCTATTTTAATTAAAGTCTCAGGATGCTTAAACCAGTCATGATTCTGGGTCATAACTTGCTGAGCATTTGAAGTTAGCAACCCCTAGATCTTTTAGGTTGCTCTGTGCTCTATTAGGCTGTTATTCATGAGGAAAGGATTTCATGGAGTTAGGAAAAAAATGGGACCCATGAATTGGGCACAGAACTGAGCCTATTGGGGTCATCAAGGACAGGTGAGATTGTAAGCCCTTTGGGGTACTGTCTGTAACTACTGACTGTACAGTGCCAGGTACATCACAGGTGCTATATACATAAATAAGGTACATTGCTGGTGCTATATAAATGCTAATAATAATAATACCCTGCATTAGTCATTGCCTACAAAGTAAGATGGCAGATGCTACATTAGGAAAGGGGCAGGGCTAAGGAGTTTCCATGCCTCTTTCTAATATGACCATGCCCTCATGGAGCACCATGATGTCATGGTGCATGGTGCTCTGGTGGGTAGGGGGACCAGTTTGGGGAACCTGACCTGAGTCTGAGGCGCTTGGCCTGAGAATATGCAAAATGTTCAGCAAGTTATGACCCAGAATCAAGCAAACGGACTGAAGTGCTGGCATATGCCCTTCACTACATGTAGACTACAGGTCTGGTAAATATGTAATGCCAAAGGTTCCACATGTATGTAATGTTACAATACATGTAGACTACAAGTCTGGTAAATATGTAATGCCAAAGGTTCCACATGTATGTAATGTTACAATACATTTAGACTACAAGTCTGACAAATATGTAATACAAAAGGTTCTACATGTATGTGATGTTGCAAGGGAGAACTGTAAAATCCAGATCAGAGATGTAACATGTGACAGGCTACAGGAAATACAAGAGATAACAAAATGGGTATTGAGGTTTCGCCAGACAGCCCTGTTGAGATGTAAATTGACTTCCATGTTTGCCTGGGTTGGGTTGGGATGTGACCGGACCCATGATTCCCCAAAGGTGCGAACAGAGACAAAGACTATTTAAATGAGCCAGTAAGTCACCTAGAGAAAGCCCATTCCTACAGTCATCTTGGGAGCTGATCTACATGTGAAAGCCTGCCTGTCAGCAACAGTAGGTTGGATAAACATGAGCAGAGAGACATGATTTTGCTCTCTACCAACTAAGAAGCCAGACCCAGTCATTTACACCAAAGGACTGAGAGAAACTTATGGACCAGGGTAGGGTAAGACGTTTACTTAGGAATTCAACCAGTCTAAGTTAGGAATGCGTTACGTTTACCTTTCATTTCTAATAACCACTCTGTATCAAATATCTTGTTTATGTAATCAATAAACTTACTCCTTATCTTTATGAAGAAGTGGCAGTGTCTAACATTGGAACACAAGTGAGCAACAAGAGCCCTCAAGCTCTTGCGAACCCAGAGAGTAAAGAGTCTGTGAACAGGAAGGATCGGGCCCTTGTGTGACAAAGGAGTTTAATTTGGGCACACTTGAATTAGCCAGAGAGAGAAACTAATTCAAGAGAACGGTGCGCAAGGGAAACTGAGTCACTCAAACCGGGTAAAGTGGGGGTGCGGACCTCCAAACCCGTGACACTGAGAGTATGCAATGCTCACCCTGACAGGACAAGTTGAGTCCCATCTGGCCTTAGTTGGATCACAGGGTTGTTCTACCCATGCCCCCTGCACTGTTAGTGCCATCTCTAACACCCCCTAGCTGGGCACAGACCCCTCAGTATAGCAATGGGGTAATCAATCCTCCTTTATTTTGAGCAATCGGGTTACAAGACAATGGGGTTCTCCATATTGTACAATGTCATAGCTGGGGAAGTGCTCCTCTATTCTGAGCAGTACTGTTTTTTTTCTTATTAGGATTTTTATTGGTTAATAATCGATATCAACAATACAAATCTATTGACCGTTTACGAATAGTAGTACAACTGAATTATCCATTCGCTTGGTCAATAAAACCATAACTTTACATAACTTGGTTAGTGCAGTACTGTTTTTAATTGTAATTGGTATATGTTGTCACTTTTCATTTTAAGCTACCCTGGGCCTCAAGGGGATAGGGCGGGGTAGAAATTTAAAAAGTATGTATGTCCACTACCAGGGGTAGTGCCCCTCTGTTATGTACAAAACAGCATCAAGGGACTCCCCTCTATTCTGAGCAATACCAGGTTGTTGCCGTTTGTCTGCACAATAGAGCACCAGGGGTTGGGCCCTTCTATTCTGAGCAATAAGGTACAAAGCCGCCTCTGCCGAGTGGAGGCTGCACAAGCAAACGGCCCGAAGTGCTGGCATATGCCCTTCACAATCATGGCTATCATGGCTTCGTGGTGGGACGGGGAGACGATGGTGAAAGACGGAGCGGGGGAAGAGTCATGTGATAGGGAGTCAAGATGGCTTCCTTTCCCTGGTAAGGCAAAGTGGGAAAGGCACAGGCGGTAACTGGGGAAGGGAAGGGAAGGGAAGGTGCCGGGTTGAGGTGGGAGGCAGGTAGGTGAAACGAGGGGATTTGTTGGCTGGGAGCAGTAGCTGCTTATAGCCGGGGGATGTTGGTGCTGGGGGAGAGGGTTAGGTCTCCTCTCCCTTCCCCCTAGTTTCTTTTCCTCAGCGAGTTTGCTGGAGGGGCCGGGGGGATGCGGAGCACCCTAGGGAAGAAGAGGTTGATTGTGCCTGGGGTTGGGACCGTCTGAGCCACAGTAGAGAGAAACGACAGAGCCCTCCCTCCCAAATGGCGCTCTTCCTCTCGGTGTATGTTCCAACCCCTAGCCTGGAAATGTGCTGCTAAAATCCCCCCTCCACAAAGAGTATAAAGGTTGTGTCCGTTTGGGGTTGGGTGCTGCACGCGGTGCCTTTTTTGTGTACTGTTCAGCCCCTCTCTCCCAAATCCATCCTCTTCTAAGCTTTGTGCTCTGACAAAGCTTGAGGGTGTTATAGGATGATAGACCTCCTTATTAAAGACATGCCCCAGTAGGGCCTGGGGTTTTTGATAGTTGGCCTAGGTTTAAAAAGAAGGATTTTATTATTAGCAAACATTTATATAGCACCAGCAATGTACCTGGTGCTTTAGAAAGTAATTGAATAGACACAGTCCCTGCCCTAGGGCTTACAGTCTGGGAGGCAGGGGTCGGGGGAGACAAAGGAAGGGGAACAGAGGGAGAGACAAGGAGTGTAACTTTCACGAGGATGTGAGGTCCCGGGTGCATGCGCTTGGCTTAGTTATTCATTTGTGTATTCCAATTTTTACCCCACGCTTCCCAAGTCGGCTCAGAGCAGTTTACAAAATATAAAAACATATAAACAGCATTTTTAAAATGCTCTAGTGCCCCCTATCCCAATCTTTTCCCTATTCCCTCCACCCCACCCTATCCTTGCCTGCCAGATGCGTGGCCAAACAAAAAGGTCTTGCATCTCTTCCGGAAGATGAGCAGGATCAGCCTTAGGCGGACCTCCAAGGGGAGGGGGTTCCATAATTGTGGAATGCAACTTAAATGAAAAAGCAATAGAATGTTGAATTGTGATTAGTTTAGAAAGCTTGGCTCTAATTTGGAAACTCTGCTGCTGCTCTAAAGCAGGGGTGTGTAACCTGTAGCCTTTTTCTTTGAATGTTTTCCAGTTCCTGGATCTGGCCTGTGCATCTAGTGTCTTCCCTTGAATACTGATAGCCTGAGCTGGGGGGAAAGGAGGAGGGGCAAGTAGCAGAGATGATAGCATCTGCTCATGGATGATCCATTCCCTCCTCTTATCCTGAGTGCATCCCTTAAGCTCCCCTGCCCCCAACTCCTGTCCAGTCTGCAGAGCTTGTACCAATTTTCAAAGTAGTTTATGGAGTGGAAAAAGTTTTCAGTCCCTGCTCCAAAGCAAGGCTTCTTTTAAACTCATCCATCAAAGACAGAACAAGGACTCTTGTAATCATGTCTACGCTGTGACACTGAAGCTGAGCATCTGTATGAAGGAGGGAGAGAGATGCTGGGATTGAATTTGCTATAAGATCCAAAATTACTTTAATATAGGTTGGGAGTGACTGACTTGCACATGTGCCTTGCATATATAAAAACAATAGTTTGAGATTGCTGGTACTGAGACAATGCTTCATGTTAGAGGGTATATGAAGTGTGTCTGTGTGTATGTCTTGTCCCCTTTGTTACAACTGTGCCCCAGTAGTGTCATGAGTTGGAGGGCCGCACCCCCACTTTATCGGGTTTGAGTGACTCACTTTCCCTCACTTACAGCCCACTTGAATCAGTTTTTCTCTATGGTTGATTCAAGTCTGCAGCAGGGACAACCCCGTTGTCACCCAACGGCCCGATCCTTCCCGTTTACAGACTCTTTCTCTCTGGGGTCCCCAGTGTTTAGGCACTGGTGCTCAGCCGTGTTTCCAATGTTAGACACAGACACTTATTTATAAAGATAAGAGTTAGTTTATTGATTACATAAGCAAGATAATTGATACATAGTGGTAACTAGAAATCAAAGGTAAATATAACGTATTCCTAACCTATACTGGTTGAGTTCCTAGATAAGCATCTTACCCTACGAAAGTCCATCAGTTCTGGTTCCTTCTCAGTCACAGATGTAGGTGACTGGGTGCTGGTTCTTAGAGTTGCTAGAAAGCAAAGTTGTTGTCTCAGTGCATGTCTTCCAGCCTTGCTAGCTGGCAGGATCCAGGATGCAAATGAGATTGCTCAAGATGACTCTCCCCAAGAGATAGCCCAGATGGCTTAATGGCTCTCCTTTAAATACCTTTCATGGTCCCTTTGTTTGAGCTTTCCCGCTCTTGAGCTTGTGTGTTTCGTCACGTAGGCAACCCGGGCAAACAGAAAGGTCCATTTGCATCTCCATTGGTCTGTCTAGCTGTGGGGTTGAATCCATAATCTTTTATCTCTCTGCATTTCCTGGAGTTTTGTCAGTGTCACATACCTGATTTAGAGTTCTACAGGTCTCAATTGTAACATTACATACATGTTGAACCTTTTGCTTTACGTATTTACTAGACTTGTAGTCTACGTGTAGACCAGTATCACACGTGTGACACCCTACGTTCCTTCAAAGTAGTCCTATCTATCTTTCCTTCTTAGTGTTCTATCAATTACTTTGCAAGAAAAGCAGGTTTGGGTGACTAGTGCTTTTTTAAAAAACAAAACATACTACAGGTTAAATGGCAAACCTCTGATAGGGCTCAGTCCTCAAAAGCAGGTCCAGCCTTAAAATTTGTAAGGCCCAGAGTGAAAATAAAATGCGACCCCTGCGTGACCCTCCCCGTTTGTTTCCCGCCCCATCATTAGCCTCACCGCCTTAACAATTGGCAGTTTGGTGTTTGATTACAAAAACAAAGTGCCAGAAGTTTTCACGGATGGATATGCGCACACGTTCTCTCTTCCTTTTGTACACACACGCACCCTTCAGGTGGGATTTGGGGATCGGTGCTCTACTGAAAGGGAGGGGAAGGAGAGCAGGGCCCCACAAGATACAGCCACCCAGGGGGCTGAGAGTTGTGGATGGGGAGAAGGCCCTGCAGAAATAGCCTGTCCTGGGGTCTTAGGACTAGGAGTCCTGGACTTGAGACTGCCAGGACTGACCTCCCTGCGGGGCCCCCTGTGACTGTGGGGCCTGGGCCATGACACCTACTGGCCCTGCTTAAGGCCTGCCCTGCTTAAAAGGAGCAAATCAGCAGCTCTCAAATTGAAGTGTGTGGATGGACTGCCCGTGGTCACTGGCAATCTAAGAATGAAATCTGTTAGACTTTTTCCATCTGGGCCAATGGAAAAGGAAGTGGTTCTTGAGAACAGCCTGTTCACCTGGGTTTTAGAGCAGGATATATGGTGGCATGTAGAGGGGACTGATTCATATGGAATGGGAAGTGTATTAAACTGGAGCTGTGTTAATTGGGAAATGTATACGAATGAGGTTTCAGTCATTTTCGGGTTAATTCATTTCCAAATTCATTAGTTTTAGTTTCCCATTTACTAAAATGAATGGGGCTTCATTTGTTTTAGTAACTGAACAAAATGAAAACAAATTGTACACCCCTAGTATTAACATTGGGCATAATGATTCTGTGAATGGGGTGCATAAGATAATGGCTTTGGCTTTACTAGGTTTTTAACGTTTTAGGCATAAACATTTTATATATTATAAAATGATGTGAGAATGAAAGAGCTGGAGATAAATGATCTCTTACTCCTCCAAAGTGTAGAAACAGCAAGGTTGCCGTGTTGGTCCCGAATACAGGGATTTATAACATTGTAGGGTTGGTTGGTGGTGGTCTGTATCTTGTGCAGATGTTGTGAGGTCAGAAAGCTTGCATACCTCCACTAACTGCAGTTGGTCCAATAAGAGCTATCCCTGTACTGTTTGGGCCATTTTTAAATGACCACATCTAGGGGGCCGGCTGTTTGTGCTGCATGGGAGCACCTGTGCATGTCAGGTGAGTGTGGGGGGCAGAAATCAGATGGGCCAGGGATAGACCCAGGCACGGTTTGGCACACACACACCCCAAGAACATCCTGAATTTCCCCTTGAAGTGCTGTGTGTGGGCACGAGTGAGCGGTGCATGGGTCATGGGAGCGTGTGTGCCCCCATGTTGCCTTTAGATGGACATCTGGATGTTTGTTGGGTGGGATGGGTGGACCTGTGTGTGTGCATCTTGTTTGAACACAGCCTTTGTCTCTATTGCTTACTCCTACAAAGACTTTCACAATTAACTGTTCTACGTGTGAGTAGAATAGAACCATAGAGTTGACTAGACTGTAGGCATGTACAAGTCTTTTCAGGATCAGGGAGGGCCCAAAGGTGCTTAGTGTAGAGAGAGAGGCTGTAAACAGCAAAGCATAGGTACAGAAAATGAAAAAAATAGTTTGGATCATGATGGAGGCTTCTTATAGACTATTTTATAAATGCCTTTAAACCAACATTGTATTTCAGAGCAGCTTGGGACTGGATATATATATGTCATGTCTAGGACTGGATGTGATTGATGTTTGGATTTTACAAAAACAGCTGCTTCTGGCAGGGAGCGGGAGAAAGAAGTTTGATAAGGAATTCGTCTTAATGGCCAGTGGGTGTCTCTGTTGGCGCATGCTAGGATTCAAATGCTATTTCCGAACTACTAGGAATGATTATTTGCTGTACAAAAACTCGTTGCGGCACTACGAGGAACTGTTGCTTTTCTGTAGTCCTGTACCCATTGATGTTAAAAGCAGAACTCCCATTGACTTTAAGGGTGGAGGGCTGGTGCTCAGACTACACCAAGAAAAGCTGTTGACTGTTCTACAGTAAATGGTTATGGCAAGTAAAGGGTTTTTTAAAATGTAGACTGCTCTGTTGCTTCATGAAGTCTCTTTGCCTACAAATAAATACCTGTTTTTTGAGAGACTTGCTTTCTTGAACATTTTGCTACCTTAAATCAGTAGTGAGGAACCTTTTCTCTCTTGGGGGTTGCTTAACCAGCTCTGAGAGCCACGTAGAAGTAGGTGGTAGTGGTGCTCAGGAGGAGGAGGCTTTAGCTTGTGGGTCTCTCTGTGGCATGGATCTATCTTCTTGTATGCATGCTCCAGTTTCTGGTTTCTTCCCCCGAGCTCACTCTTTCAATGCTTGTGGGGTAGGAACTGAATCCGGGGGCCAGATCCAGAAGTTGCAAAGGGGCCAAATGACACAACACCAGTCCAATTATTTCATTTCATTTCATTTTTTATTTGTATCCCGCACTCTCCCACTAAAGTGGCTCAAGGCGGCTAACAAAAATGGCTCTCTTTTGCTATTAGTTCCTAATATTAGCAATTTCTTGTGCAATTGCATAGTAAATAAAAATTCTTAAAAACACAGAATACAATGAGCTCACTCCAACATGCAGGTTAAATGATGCTTTGAAACATAGGGGTTCTTTTTTGGGGGGGGGGGGACTTTTATGCTCAGATTTCCAGCTCTAAAGGACATTTTTCCATCGCTACTTAAGAAACTCCTGGGATGCAGCTGAAAGTCTGACAAAGGTGTCACTATAACAGGGTTACCAGAACCATGATAATTAGGGGCTACCAAAGTGTTTGGGTGAGAGTTTTTCATACAAATGCTAATTAACCCATGAGGCAAGCGAGAAAGGAGAATGTGTAAGCCTGGAACGTTAGTAATTCAAGCGAATGCTTTCAGAGACGGCAGGAAACTGGAGATTAAGAAAACAAAGGGGGTCGACCTTCGTTTCCCCGAACTCTTTCTCTTTGCTTGTTCTGTAGTTTCTCATTAGGGTTTAAAGTGTCTCCATTCAAGAGCACTGCTCAGATTTTTTTGTTTTAAGTTCTTTTCTGCAGAATTGCAATAGCTGAATCTTGCTAAAAAATCTGCTGGTGAAATGACAATTAGTCTGGGTTTTTTTAAATTTCCCAATTAGCCATGGCCTGTAATGAGGCGGTGAGCAGTTGTGTTTGTGTCCTGCTCTTGTCTGTCTTGAGGTGAATAAAGAAAACTTCAAAGATATCTTAAATTGACTTGGCTTCTTCATAAAAAATAAATTCAGGTCCACTCCTGTCTGAGATGGAAAACACCATTGAATGCAGAATTAGCAATATTGGAAGGGCCAAGAGAGGGAACAGCATGTTTTTAGTCAGAAACTCTCAGGGCTTCTTGGTTTTTTTTGGTTTTTTTTTAGAAGGGTTGGGTTTACGTTCAGGGACATTATTCTAGACAGGGAGTTTTATAGCCAATTATCAGAATGGGGAAGAGAAAAAACAAACACTAAACCCTTTATTAATCGGTAGCTGATAGCAAATGCTACTGTTAGCGTAGAGCACTCTTGTCAAATTATTTTCTACATTATTTTCAAAACTCAGGTTTGTGAAAGGTCTTAACACTTGCTGACAAGTGAAATTAGGATTAGTGTTCTATATGAAAGTTTGCCTTGTTACTCCACTTAACTTACTTAAAATACTTAACTTTTAATATTAAGGGAAAACCTTAGTATGACTCTCTCGCTCTCTCCCCTTGTATTACTGTGTATCTTTTATTTTTCTTGCCACTTGGCCTCTGAAGCTGCCCCTTATTGAATCTGAGTGCTGTTGTGTTATTTTTTCCCTCTTGTTTCGTTTCTCCCTTAGTGTCTCTGAAAATTCATTTTAAAAAAGCAGGCTGAATCTCCACCTGCCCATTAAGAGCCAGCAACTTAATACCTGGTCATAGCTTTGTGGTTTGTTTTAAATTCAGAGGCACAGAGTAGAATCCAACTGTAGAATTTTGAATACCATGCAGTAACGAACAATGACTTCCCTTTGCAAATTTACTGCACAGTTTTTATTTGAAGGGACCGAAAAGAGTAATTGCATTAGTTTACAAATTAGCTACTCCTAAAAAAGAAAACTTTAGAATGCACATCTTGGAATATTGTGGGCTTTTTAAATTTAGTATACCATTTTATTTTATTTTTTGGTTTGTATACCAGATCAAGAACAATTGACTTTTCCAATTACCAAATTCTACCATGTATAAATGTGTAATTAACATTATTTAACAGTATATGTTACTGATGTGTATATATACTTCTATTTTTAAACATGATCTGTTCCCTTTTCTTTGGTATAAATTGCAGTGTACACAACAGTAACAATATGAATATATTGCACTTATATAAATTATTAGCTTTTTGAGAGCCTAAAATTATTTTTTTGTGGGGGGAGGAGCAGGAAGAAAAGGGCGTCTCGGGGAATTATGTATATGGAGTATCAGGGAGGACTAATTAGTCCTCCCTGATACTCCATATACATAATTCCCCGAGACGCCCTTTTCTTCCTGCTCCTCCCCCCACAAAAAAATAATTTTAGGCTCTCAAAAAGCTAATAATATATATATGTGTCTTATAAATACAAGACTATTGTGTCCATATCAGAACATTTAAATGCTTTCAATATTTTGGTTGTATTGTTTGCCTTTGCAAGGTAGACCATTACCTGTATCTATTTTGGGGTGAGTTCATTGGGCACTGCTTCATTAAGTCTTCCATATTAGGTATTAATAGCAGTCCCCCCACTGCAGTGTTCTACAGTAGGAGCCATTGCCTGTGTCTATACATTTAGGATTAGGGGTTTTTTTTGTTTTTGTTTTTTAAAGTAGAGTAGGAATAGAAATAATTTCCTTACTCCTGGTTTAAATTTGCTTTACAGACTGGTTCCCAATGTGCATTTCTTTAAATCCTGTTCTAGTTCCAGGCCTAACTTTTTAAAAATTATTTCTTTTAAAACTAGTGTTGGTTTGAAACCGCTCACTCTGCAACTATATATGCATTTTGCAAATATGCGTGCACACAACTGCAGGCCTATAAATTGTCCCTGTCCCTTTCCTTTTTGAGGCACGTGAGGGCTAGAAGTTACACCTCTGAATTTGAATCATGCAGGCTGGAGTCTGTGTCGGTGGAGTTTGGGGACTACCATCCACTCAAGCTCATTACGGTAGGTTTCCTTTTTGTGCCCAAGAACATCACTGTAAATAGAAAACCTGTGTGTTTTTACTCCTGCCTCTTGTTACAACCAGAACAATCCTTATAAATGTTGCTGGAACCACTGGGCGATCAGAAGAGATACGTGGCACTGAAATCGCTGCCAGACTGAAGGAGTTGTAGGTTGTCGGTAGTCTTGACACCCTGCAGTCCCACCGTTTCCTGAGTGCAGTATTGTCTTCTGTACAGCACAGAACTTATTTTCAGATAAGGGGAGGCATTAAATCCCAAGGTGTCTCTCTGTTCTGAAGAGCATCTCAAATCCTCTGGATTCTTTCAGTGCTTATGAAATGTTTTGGATCAGAGTAGGAACAAAATCATCATGTTTCCTGTAACCTGCATAATTTCTCTAGGTGCAAAATTTTGTGTTTTGTGTTCTCACTAACCTAGATTTGGTTTTTAAAATGTAAGTAGGGGCCTGTTCACACATAGCTCAGGGGTTATTTTAATCCTGGATAAGCTAATACTGTTCATGTGGCCACCATGGAGTGGGGTTTAATTACTTCCTGTTCACTGTTAAGCATGGGAGTGGGCACAGAAATGACTACCCCATATTCCTACTTGAGGAAGTGTGGTGGTTTATCAAAGAAGATATTTTTTACCCTTAACTAACCCTACGTGTGATCACTCCCATGTCTTTTAAAGGGAGCAGGAGGTAATTAACTCCAACTTTCTAGTGACAACATGAACAAGGGTACAAATAGGACTGTTTGACCCATTTCCAATTCTTGGATCTGGCCCATGGATCCAGTCCTTCAAGCACTGAAAGAGAGAACTTGTAGGAAGGGAGTGCAGATAAAGGCAGGCACTGAAAGATAGGGGATGGATCCATGGCACATATCTGTGAGCTAGATAATTCCCTTCCTTTCCCTATCCCAAATATACTGTTTATACCTATCTGGCCTGCAGATTTGTACTGATCTTTGATGTTGCCCCCCGGGAGGGAAGAGGTTCCCCACCCCCTGCTTAGATTATTTTTGTGCTTTGGAAAGCTGTAGGAAACAGGGTCTCTTCTTCAAATATCTTATAGTGTAGCTTGAATGAATGCGATCCACAGGGGAACAGTTCAGACAGGGAAAGGCCAGTGGGAAGATCTGCATAAGGGAGTTTCTCGGAAGGAACAGGCTGCAAGGGTGGATGGGAAAAGAAGAGGGGGTGGATGATAGGGGCGCAATCAGGAAGTGAGAGCCTGTTCTATGCAAACGGGCAGGGCCCTGTGTATTCTGCATTTTCCCTCGTCCTCCAAATTCTGTGGGAAGAAAAGCCAGATTCTGCAAGCAGAAGAAATTATGCAGACCAACTGCATTCTACAAATTATGCAAACAGATTTCCCTTGCGTGCCACCACAAAACGTTTGCATGATTTATGTGTGTGTTAAATTTAAAAAAATGCCATATGGGGTTCTGTC
Organism: Sphenodon punctatus; assembly: GCA_003113815.1. NCBI lineage: Eukaryota > Metazoa > Chordata > Lepidosauria > Sphenodontia > Sphenodontidae > Sphenodon > Sphenodon punctatus. The sequence continues at coordinate 3,536,433 of QEPC01007559.1, read as the reverse complement.
AGGGGGTTCCTCGCTCCCCTATTGGATCATATGTGTCTCCTTTTCAGCAGCTGTGACGCAGGGTCCCATGGATGCCAGCACCCCTTTGGCTAGTTTGCAGTGCTGACATCTCATTGGCTTCTTATGGTGCTCCTCACTCAGGCTGTAATTCTGTGCTGGAGAGGCAGTCTCTGCAACAATTTGGCCAAATGCAAAATTCCACAAAAATGTCTGCAATTACAGTAGTGCTGAATTCACAGGGCCCTGCTAATGGGTCGTCCTAGAAGAAGGCAAAAGCCGAGAGAAGGGAATATCAGAATATCTGATGAAAATGTAGCATCTAATGTATCGCTAGTGCATAAAGGGAGGAGACATTTTGCTTATCAATTTCTTCTGCAGGTGACTGAAACAAAGAACAAGAAGATGGGTCGGAAAGGAAGCACATCTTCTACCTCCTCTTCTTCATCCAGTTCAATGGTGGACCCCTTGAGCAGTGTGTTGGATGGTACCGATCCCTTGTCACTGTTCGCAGCAACAGCAGACCCGGCAGTGATGCCAACAAGCACGGTAACATTCAAAGGAAATAGTCTGAATTAGATCAGCGAATAGACCTGAAGGATTCTCTAGATCATTGTATATTCATTTTGCAAGATCTGCACTAGTATAGATGGTACCACGCTAAGTAGTTGACTAAAAATGGTTTTAGTAACACTTATTTAATCTTGGTTTGTGCAACGATTAGTAACAACGAGTAGCAACGAGTAGTACAGTCAGGTTGTAAAGCATATGCTTGGTCTTTCCTCCACGAGTAAAGCTAAGCATGTCATAAAACAGTAGGGCTTGAAGGGTCATCTAGGTCACCTGCCCTAAAGTAGGATTCCTCATCCTGTTACAGGGCACCTGGGAGACCAATTACAGGCCAAATATGGTACACCTCCAATTTATGGACCAGATCCACGGATCTACCCCAAGTGCAACTCTGCACCTCCCCATCTCGTGTCTCACCCTTATCTCCCCATAATATGCTCCTTCAGCCTTTGTGCTCCATTCCCTAGCCTCTCTCCAGTCTGCGAGCTTTTGGTAAATACAGAAGTCCCTAGAAGAGCACTGGAAAAGGATTCCCTTCTCCACCTTATTGCTACAGGATCACGCTGATGTTTTTCATTGGTTGTTTTCAAAAACCAGCTGGAAGGAGATGTTTGACCCTATTCCACTGCCCATCTGTTCTTAGATTTGGAAAGCTTTTCCCTGATATTTAACCAAAGTATTTAATACAGGTGACAAATTTGTACTTTCTTTCCCTTCCTTCCCTGCAGGATAGCACTAGGAAAAAACGGGATAAAGATGACAATTTGACTGTAGGAACTGACTTTGAACCATGGTCAAGCAAACGTGGTGAAATCCTGGCTAGGTACACGACAACAGAAAAACTTTCTATTGTAAGTTATTTATTATTATTATAAACATTTATATAGTGCCAGTCATGTGACCTGGTGCTGTACAGAACATAGACATAGACGCGGTCCCTGCCTGTGGCTTACCATCTAAAAGACAAGGAGGGGGAGACGGAGAGGGGGCAGTGGGAGAGACAGGGGAGAAGACAGACAAACAGTCAAGCGGATGCGAAGACTCGGGGGTGTGTGCTTGGCTTGGTTACAATCAGGTTGCAGCAGTCTGCAGAGGAGGGCAGACAGTAGGTATATGGGAATGTCTCGCAGGGATTGGGAAAGGTGGCGAGGAAAAGGTGGGTCTTGAGGAGGGATTTGAAGGAGTGGAGGGAGGGGGCAAGGCGGATGTGGGCAGGGAGGGAATTCCAGGCATGGGGAGCAGAGAGGGAGAAGGGTCAAAGGCGATTAGGTGAGCAGGAGAAACGAGGGAGAGTGAGGGAGGGGACAGAGGAAGAGCAGAGAGTGTGTGCAGGAGTGCGTAGGGAGATTAGGTCTGAGAGGTAAGGGGGAGCTTGGTTGTGAAGTGTTTTGAATGTGAGAACCAGGAGTTTAAACTGGATACGTTCAGGAAGGGGGAGCCAGTGAAGAGAGAAGCTGCACATGGTCGAAGCGACGGGCAGAGTGAATGACCATTGGCAGTGGAGTTTTGGATTGCGATAAGGGGGGGAGAGGTGAGAGCGAGGGAGGCCAGCAAGGAGGAGGTTGCAGTAATCGAGGCGAGAGATAACCATGGCATAAACAAGGGTTTTGGCCGAGGAGGTAGAGAGAAAGGGGCGGATCTGAGCAATGTTATGGAGGGCGAATTGGCAGGATTTGGCAACAGAGTCAATGTAAGGTTTAAAGGAGAGGTGCGTGTCAAAGATAAAGCCCAAGCTACAGGCTTGGAGAACAGGACGGATGGTGACTCCATCGATGCAGATATGCAGGTTAGAGGGAGAGGAAAAAGAGGAAAAATTAGGAGTTTGGTCTTGGCCATGTTGAGCTTGAGTTGACGTCGGGACATCCAGGTGGAGATATCAGAGAGGCAGTTGACGAGGCGTGAGTGGGCAGAAGAGGAGAGAGAGGGGGTAGAAAGATAGAGTTGGGTGTCATCAGCGTAGAGATGATATGGAATCCATGGGAAGCAATAATTTTGCCAAGGGACAGGGTGTAAATAGGGTGTAAATATCTGTGTACACAAGAACCATAACAGGCCATAGATTTGGTTACTGTATGGTAACCATGTACCTATGACTCTTTTTTCTATGTAAACACAGATTTTGTAAACTTAAATTCAACTGAGTAGAAATCTAGCCACCACAATGTGTATTGTTCTCCGAGTTGACTGATTATTTTAGGCAGAGCCCAAAAGTATGTTAGCCACTTCACAGTATAAGAGTGTTAACAAACCAGATGATATATCGCCCACGCCAGTTGAGTGTCCACTTGCCCGTTGATTAGATGTTCACCAGCCATGTGGCACTCACGGTGGGGTTCTGGCCCTGCTGTGTGGGAAAACGTGGTCTAATATGCATCCACGTCCCGTCAACTAGGTTGCATGCAGCTTCGTGTGCGTACAAATCAGCCAGCACCATAGAGTCGCTAGTGAAAAGCCTAGTGTTCCAAGGCGTGATCACTTCCTGCCTGTGTATTAAGTTTGTCACGCTAAACCTATAAGGGGGGGCTGCCCAAAAGCACAAGAAATATATGCAGTGGGTTGCCCATTTATTAGGGTCTCTACATGTTAAACATTAGTGGGGGATGAACAGACAAAACTTGGACTCCCAATGGCTTATCGTCTTGTTTGTTAACGGCCTAAGTCTGCAGTCCCTGATGTAAAGAACTCGCCTTATAGAATAAAAATGTGTTGCGCTGCCTAGGATATAATGAACCATACCACACCTCCCTAGATTCTCTGAAAACGTGAGCTATTTGTAAATCCACATTTTCTAAAATGCGGTTGTTTTTGTGTTTCAGAATCTCTGCATGGGAACAGAAAAAGGTAAACACTCTCTTTTTATATTGAGCCATACAAAACGTGGGATCATGGGGTTAAAGATAAAAGCTGTCTGTATCCCAGGTCTGCCTCATGCTGGGAGCTTTCTTCAATTGCAAACTATGAACGGGTCTGCTGATATTGCTCCAGAGGTTCTCACTGAATTGTTGCCTAACGCAAGAAAATGAAAATGGACTTTGCCTTGATTAGTTGCTGCTGGATTCATAGCTGTGTGCCAAAGCGGAGCAACTGTAACCTACACTGTGTTTGAACAGCCTCCCTGAGGGGGATTCTTACCGCTCCAAATGCCCCAGAAACAAAGTATTACTTTGATTTTTGGCTTCTCTTTCTTCTTTTCCCTCCAGTTTTCTCCCAGAAGTATTGTAATATTTTAAAGGGACCTTGGGTTAGATCAGGGGTGGGGTACCTTTTCCCGTTCAGGGACCGCTTTGAGAATCAGCACACGCTCTGAGGGTCGCATAGAAATTTGGGGCAGTGTTTCTTAAGGGCTGAGCTCAGTAAGAGGAGGAATCTTTTCCCTACGCTTGCGTGCATGCCTTCATCTCTCCTTCCTTAATCTGAGCTCAGTTTTTCAGTGCTTGGGAGTAGGAGCTGGAGCCAGGAACTGGCAAGGGGCCACAAGCACCGCAGGACATAGTTGGCTCTTGGGCCTGCAGTTTCCCCATCCCTTGGCTAGATAGTGAGCGAAGGAACTTCAGAATGCGTAAACATTCTTGAGTTTACTGGTTGGGGGGAAACAAACAATTGATGCCTGATGAACATATGCTGATTTGGCTTTTGTAGCTGCCATTCTATACCACCATAAATTGCCAGAAGAAAAGGGAACTTAATTATTGACAAGCTTTATTCTGGTTACAAAACTGTGCCTGCTGGTGTAGAGACCCCATCGTAAAATCTGCCGCTCCATTTCTTTTAGTAGCACGTGGTTGCCTGCCGTTGCTGGCCGAGCTACCATTTTCAGCTAGGTAGATTGTAGAGTTGATTTTAAATCTGACCTAAAATGGTTCATATCTTTCCTCAAGCTTTGCTGAAGTTTAATCAAATATACAATTACCTGCAGGAAAAGCTACTACACCTGGATCAGCGGTTTCTGAGAAGGTGCGAACGAGGCTAGAAGAACTGGATGACCTTGAAGAGGTGAGTGAGTGCTTTGTCAAGAGGACGTCTCCATTTCAAGGCAGAAGAGAGAGAAGGACTTAGAAAACTCCCTGACTTGATCCCTAGGCCTTGTTCTGCAAACACATAGGTGCTTAACTCCATTGCATGGGTAAACCTGTCGAAAGCATAAGACTAAGCAAGTGTGTATCCTCTTTTTGGATATTTCATTTTAAGAGAGACATTGGGTAAAAACATGTGACAGTGGCGCAGTGGTGGCCTGACATTACCTGAGGAGGAAAACATGGTCCAGGCTGGCGTGGGCTGCTGAACAAACATGGCCATGGCCAGGCTGCCAGAGAGGGTGGGGGAGAAGCATGAACGTGCAGCCGTCCGGCCCTGCCCCTGTGCTGCGCCCTGCCCCTGCCGTGACGGCAAGCCGTGAAGGCCAATGATGGCGGACCCGAATGTGGTAGCCCTGTGTGGCCTGCTTTGCCCTGGTCAGATGGGTCTTAGCCCGGGCTCTGACCTTGGAAAACCTCCAAGGTCAGAGCCTGAACTAGCTGCCGACAGGGCCTGGGGAAGTCCTGGGCCAACATCTGGCAGTGCCTGCACAGATGTGCAGGTGAGGTCCAGTCCAAAGCAGGTCACAAGCAGGCTGCTGTCACATCTGTTTTTACCCATTGACGAATTGGAACGGGTTCAGAGGAGGACAACAAAGATGGTAAAGGGTCTGGAAAGCAAGTCCTATAAGGAAAGGTTGAAGAAACTGGGTGTGTTTAGCCTAGCAAAGAGGAGACATGATAGTCATTTTCAAATATCGAAAGGCCTGCCAACAAGAAGCTGGCAGGGAACTATTCTGCATTGCTACAGAGGGCAGGACTAGAAATAATAGGCTCAAGTTACAGGAACGTAGACTTCAGCTAAATATTGGGAGCGGGTGGGGGGATATCCTAACAGTAAGAGTTGTGCAGCAGTAGAATTACTGGGGGGCAGGGTTGCAGGCTTTCCATTGCTGGAGGTTTTCCCAGACAGTGCTGGACAGCCCGCTTCCAGGGATGTAGCTGTCGTCATCCTGCACCCGAGCAGGGGTTTGGACTATATGACCCTTCAAGTCCCTTCCAGCTCTGGTTCTATGATCTCTCTGTCAGTTTATTTTCCCGGCGACTGTTCCTGATCAATCATTCTCAGGATATCCTCCTGTGATTCAGCTTTAAGACTCATTCTTCCTGTTTACTAATTGTTCCGGATATATTTATTTTGAGCAGGCAGGCCTTTTTCCTGGGTGACAGCCTCTAGAAAGCAGCGACAAGGAGTCCATGGACCACCCTGACACTCTGGGGAAAGCCAGGGCGTGGGAGGATGAGCGCTGCCTCCTACTCGCATTGCAAGTCACAGAGGGTTGAGGAGGGGTCCGTGGTCGCCGAGTAGCACTGCTGCAGAGCACCCACGCACGGGGAGCGATTCTAATGGGGGGCCGCCATGGCCATGCGGGCATCCTCGACACACTCCTGCCACCATGAACCGGCCCTGCAAACCACTCACACGGGCGGCTCTAACCCCTCCCTCCCTGCCCAGCAAGAAGCCCTGCCAAACTGCCTGCCCTCTGCCATGAGACACCGCCCTGGGCAGCATAGAAATGGCTGCGGCGGCCAGTAACCCCTTCCTGCCCGTGATCTCAGGAGACAGTGCCGCCACTGGCAGTCCCAGCCAACAACAGGGGCGCATCCTGAGTGGTGGACGCAGGACGCTGCTGTCCTCCATGGCGTTGGCTCTTCTCTCGTGTCGTGAGAGGGGTTTGTTGTGCTTTGAGCCAACACGGGGTTGTATTTCGCACACGTGTCCTGTAAGAGCTCCCCAGGGAGCGCCCAGCAGGGCTGTGGGCAGGATTGGGGAGGCTGTGGACCTGTCTGCTGGTGTGGGTGGGTAGTTTTGCTCCCCCCACCCCGCACAGGACACTCCGGATTTTTCAGCAGTGGCCTGTGCGTGGCTAGGAGTGAGTGCTGCATGGCTCACAGGAGCGCATCTCTCCCCATGCCACTTTCAAACAGGCATTCGGATGACTGGTTAATGGGTGGCCACGTGTGGTAGCACTTCATTTTAAAACACCCATAGAGTGCTGGTGTGGTTAAGAGTGCAGTACTTGGACCAGGATCAAGACTTGCCTTAGCCATGAACTCACAAGATGATCGTGGGCCAGTCACCGATTTCTCAGCCTAACCTACCTCACAGGCCTTAATATTCTGCTGCCTCATCCTTCTCTCCGCTCCCCTTGCTTTCCTCACTTGCTGTTTGTTTAGTCGGATCTAGGAGCCTGCTATAGCTCCTGCCTGCTGCACCCATGGGCTGTTTCCTAGGTCTAACACTCGCGGCACGTGGGGGAGTGCAACCTTGACGCTCGTGATTCTGCCCATGGTTACCATGTGTCTATAAAGACCCGCTGTTCCGCTCTTCTGTCTCTCGCCTAGAGGACTCTCTTCCCCAACCCTTCTTCCTCACTTAGCTCAATCCCATCCTCTCCAAAGAGGAGTCATGACTGTCCCCAAATTCCTTAATTTATTCCCAGGAAGAATAAGTTTAAATGCTTTTATAAACCCCCCAACTCACTCCCACTCCTTCACCTTTCATTCTGGGGAGCCCCCTTCTCCCACCTAGCCGTCCTACCCTGCCCATTCCTCCACCTGTTTGAGGGGTGGGGTACTCTCTCTTTCACCCCCACAGTATGAATACAGTACAAATAAGAAGTCCCAGGATCAAACTTATTGCAGGGCAAAGTAACTGGCATATGCTGTTCTGTTGCATCATGCTAATATAATATGGTAGAATATTCTACAATAAATGGTTGTTAAATTTAGTTTTTCTGTGACTGTGAAATGACCTTTATGGCGTTGGGTACTAGTGGTGAATTTCAACAAGAACCTAGTTTAAAAAATACTCTGGAAGATATTAAATGCTTGATGAACCTGGTACATTCACGAGTAGGTTCTTCTGTGTAACTGGCTGAGTGAATGGGTTAGAAAAATTAGGGAATCTGAAACTGACTTGGGCCAAAAGCGCTGCTCCGGGTGCCTTGACTTAAAATACCTTAAAATACTTTTTTTGTATTTTAAGAAAACTCTTGTGCATTTAAGGTTTTTTTAAACTCTTAAGTTTTTTGTTTTGGTTAATTAATGCTCTTCTGTTTGAGACAGGCCCAATGTTGGGATGACCTGTAACAATTAACGTACAATCTAATGTACCCGGTGGTTGGGGGCAACACAGTTTCCCTTTCATTGTTGCTGTTACTTCCCTTGTTTTATTTACTACTTTAGATTTATATCCCACCCCATTCAAGAGATTTGGGCTGGTAACTGCATATAAAATAAAACTCATAACACCCCACCCCCAATTGTAAAACCTATCACCTCCTGCAGATGCCTGGCCAAATAAATAGGTTTGCTTTTTTCCTGCTGGAAGATGCTTGTGCTTTTTTGGTGGCCGCCCCTGTGCTGTGGAATTTGCTCCCAGAGGAGGCTCGGCTGGCTCCCATTCTCCTGCTATTTTGGCGTGTATGTAAGACCTGGCTGTTCCGTCAGGCTTTTGGCGAGGGGGGAGGGTAGGGTTTTTCTTTTCCCTGCATATTGTATTTTAAATTTTTTTTATTGTTTTATTGATTATTGTTATTCGCTGCCCTGTAGGCAGGAGGGGCGGGATATACATTTTACATAAAATAAATAAACCTCCAGGGGAAGGGAGTTCCAAAGTTGCAGAGCAGCCACCAAGAACGCTTCCCATATGTTCCTTATTGTATGGATTTGGTGCAACAGTGGAATTTGCAAGACGTCTTTCTTGACTGATCTTAAGGATTGTGAGGGGCAATAGGGTTATTAGATTGCTAGAATACTCTGTGTTGGCAGGGGTAGGCAATCGGATGAAAGGAGTCTTGGATCTCTGGCTTGGGCCTGACCTACCTCACAGGCTTGTTGTGAGGATTAAAAGTTGTGTTAAATTGTTGTGTGTAAAGCGCTTTTGAGTGCTGTGGCAGGGGGGTGCTATATAGAAATAAAGATTATTGTTATATTATCATGTATGTGATGGAAGACCTCTCTTTGGGTTAGTATCCTATTACTAGGCAGTGTACAAGCAGATTATGTCGCTGTCCTAAAAACGTACATTCTAAATAAGGGAGATAGGAAGTACTATCCCCATTTCACAGATGAGGAACTAAGGCTCAGAGGGATTGATTTGTGTAGTTGCTTAAATTAGCTTGTGTGGAAGGCTTGTGGAAGTGCTGAGGATTGAACTAATAACACCTGAGCAAGTCACTATCTCCCAGCCTCCGTTCCCTATCTTGGGGTTGTTGTGAGGGTGAACTAGATAAGGACTATAAGTCACTTTGACCACTGAAAATGCTATGTAAATAATAACGTATCTGAGCTTGTTCTCGTCTAATGGTATAGGCCCTGGCTATGTTTGAGACCTGCTCCTACTAGCTATCTATGCTCGGATAGCTCCCTCTGGAGATCCCACCATCGCCCTATTGGCAGGCGATCCGGCATTTAATTATAATAATAATATTTATTTAAATGTGTAGACAAGCCGTCACACAAAACAACAAGTACAAAAATGACAGACACAATTATACAAAGAAATAACAGAGATCAAAAAGTTATCGTTATCAGGGATCAGGATCTATATGTCACACAGCCTCCCTCACCTTCCTCACTTATAGCTCTTTTTCTCTATAAGGTTTTGGCTGTAAGAAAGGGGAGGAGGTCTGCTATAAGCGATCCGGCATTTGCTGTGGCCGTCCCCTCAGTGTGGAACTCCTTCCCTCAGAATGTTTGTCTCACTTCCTCCCTCCTTGCCTTCAAACAGCATCTAAAGACTTGCTTCTTCTCCCAGGCCCTTTTTAGAGGATTCACTGCTGGTTCCCCTTCATGTATTTTTTCCTTCCACTTTACCTTCCCCTCTTAAGTTGTTTTAAATAGATTTTATGTGGATTCTGAGTCTTATGTGGCTTATTGTATATTACTAATGTTGTGAAGTGCCCCAAGTACCTGACAGATTTCAATGGGACATGTATGTTTACCTCCCTTTAAACATTCCAGGGACAGTTAATAAGGCAGAGGAAGCTTTTGGAAAAGAAGTTTGAGTCCTTTTAACTAGAAGTATTGAACTACTTTGATTACATCTGCTCTTGTTTTCTTTGTTAAATGATACTGTACTTTCTTGTCAGGGGTCGCACAAAGAGCTGTTGAATTTGACTCAGCAAGATTACATGAACCGGATTGAAGAACTCAACCAGTCTCTGAAGGATGCTTGGGCATCTGACCAAAAAGTGAAAGCTCTAAAAATAGTTATCCAGGTAAGCTTTGTTTTTTAAATAATAAAACAAACACTTTATTTACTTAACTCGACTTATTTGCTGCCCCCTCCTGCGACAGCAGCTTGGGCGGCTTACAACAACTTTAAATATATCAAAGATATAAAAACAATCCAATATAAATAACAATGAAATAAATAACAGCATAAAAACAGTAAAACCCAAGACAGCGCTAAAAACCCACTCCCACCTCCCCAAACCCAACTCCTCTACCCATCACTTGTCTCCTGGCAGAACAGCCAAGTCTTGCATTGTCTTCAGAAAGAGGGGAGATCTGGAGTCAGGCGGACCTCTGTTGGGAGGGAGTTCCACAGCTGCGGTGCGGCCACTGAAAACGCCCTCCTCATCGTCCCCACCTGGAATACCTGGGGGACTTTGAGGAGGGTGCTCCCAGCTGACTGCAGGGGTCGATCTAAGACCCAGAAGATGAGGTGATCCCGCAGGTAGGCAGGGCCCAGGCTGTTTAGGGCTTTATAGGTCAAAACCAACACCTTGAATCGGGCCCGGAAAACTATAGGCAGCCAGCGCAGAGAACGGAGTGCTGGTGTAATGTCCTCGCAGCGACCCGTCCCCATAAGGAGATGGGCCGCCGCATTCTGCACCAGCTGCAGTCTCCGAGCCGTCACCAAGAGTAGCCCCACGTAGAGCGTGTTGCAGTAGTCTAGTCTTGGGGTGATAAAAGCATGGATGACGGTGGCAAGGTCCGAGTCTGAGACATATGGCCAAAGCCGTCACACTAGATGTAGTTAGCGAAATGTGCCCTTCGCCACAGTCGCCACCTGGACATCCAAGCGGAGCTGTGGGTCCAGGAGCACCCCCAGTCTACGAACCTGAGGCCCCAACAGAGGGCGAACCCCATCAGTGACGGGTGCCACCACTCCTTCAGCCCCTCCCACCAACATCATCTCCGTCTTGTCAGGATTCAGCTTCAGTTGGCTCGCCCTCATCCAGTCCCCCACAGACACCGGGGTAAGCACTGAGATTGCTGGGCCTGGGTCAGCTGAAAAAGAGAGGTAGAGTTGGGTGTCATCAGCATCTTGATGATACCGCAAACCAAACCCTCTGATGACCTCGCCCAAAGACTGCATGTACAGATCGAACAGGAGAGGGGACAGAATAGAACCTTGTGGGGACTCCACATGTGAGGTCCCGGGATATTTGCTCTGGGGAAAAAATAATAAAACTTGAATAGGAAAAAAAATCACAAATGCTCTAGCAAACATTATTCTGACAGATTCCTGCATAACGTCATCATAATGTTAAGGTTAGGAATCGGGCTTGTAGCCAAAGTGGTGGGGTCAGAGATGGCTTGTGCATGCTCCCCCCTGCCCCTTTTTCTGCCATCGTGCTCCCTGGCCCCTGCTATGAAGCAATTCAAAAGTTTATCGAAAACAAAGGGATTAGACATTGGGAGTCATATTAAGGAGACTGCTGCTGCTGCCTCACATACGGAATATATTTTAGTGCATAACCAAATAACTCTTCGTTTATTTGTTGCCTGTAACCAAGGAGTGGAAACCCCCCAACCTATACGCTACCGACTTTTTTCCCCCCAGTCTGTGGGGCAAACTGAGGCCACGTGGGTGGGGGATCTAGCACACTGGGATGCAAGGGGCAGGGGAGACCGTGCCTACCTGAGCAGGATGGGGGGACATGCCAAGATGCAAGGGGGCTGGCCTTGGCAGGTTGTGGATAGGCAGGTCAGGACCCATCCACCGACAGAGTGCTGGCATCTGCTATGGCTCTGTCTCCTTGCCCCTTTGTCCCAGCATGCCCTATCCCGGAGAGTCTGTGTGGGCCGTGCCTCTGGATGTCCCTTCCTGTCCTCTGCCCTGGACCGTGATTAACCTAGGTTTATTAGTTCCAGGGACGGTGTTACCCTGGGGTGACTCAGGGTGACCGCTTTGGACCCTGCTCCTGGGCGGGCCCCACACTTGCGGGGCCCCCTGAATCTTTGCCAGGGAGTGAGGGAGAGACGGGGCCTCTGCCTCTCACTCCCTGGGCCAGTCCGAGACAGGCAGCGGAGGGGCCATGGAGTGAGGGAGAGGCAGAGGCCCCGCCTCTCCCACACTCCCTGGCAACTTCGGGTGGCACAGCGGCAGATTTAATCACTTGAGCTCGACGCAGGGAGCAGGGCCCAGGACGGCGACGCCACAGCGACGGATGGGGTAAGTGCCCCTGAAATGACTGGGCTTTTGGGGATGGGCGGAGGGGAGTGCCCCTCCACCTGTCCCCGAGCCCAGACCCGGGTAGTGCCCCCCGGCAGAGCTGGGGAGCACCCCTAGGCCTGTCGGCCGACGGCAACAAAGCCACCAGCAGGAGAATAGGGCCTCACATTTCTCCCTCGCTCTGGTCTCCACAACTTCTAAGGCCGGCCCTGATAACCTCTACTGTATCTGATACACATACCATATTTGCCCCCACTTTTCTCCAGCCTGGTTATAGGCCTGATAAAAATAAAGTCTGGAAAGGTAAACTTCTTTTGTATGGCTACCTGCATACTTTGAATAAAAAAAAGGGGGAAATATGAGAATGTAGTAGCAAAAACAAGAATACGTGACAAAATAATAAGCTGCTAACCAAATAAAACCAAAAAAGTAGATATGTAAAGTTTATTTACTGATTCTGAATACAACATGGAAACTCTGTGGACCATATAAATATGACATAACTATATACAATACAAAGAATTAAGTTTTAAGCTATTGAAAAATGCAACCCAATATAATTCAGTGCAACGCTACGTGTTTCAGGTGTAGAGCATGTTTCCTCAGGGGTATGTAAATTGAAAACCTGTACATGAAAAAACAAATCAAAATAATTTTATTTTTTTTGGTATATCTGTTGCTAGCATATTGGAAGTAAGCTCGTTGTGTGGAGATTTTCTGTGAATTTTAAAAATTATTTTCCTACCTTTGCATTTGATGTAACGATGTTCATTAAAAACCTCTATTACAAAGATGGCAGCTTCATTTGTGATATCTTCAAGCTGAAAAAAATGATTTATATATATATGTATGTATGTATGTATACCTGTTTGCTACAGATTGTCGATCTTTTGTTGGGAATCCTTTAAATAATACATTGAATAGAAACAAAGGGGAAGAGAGAAAGCATGGCAGTCTCTCCAATTCTCATGCAGTCTCAAATATTCTAAAGTTGGAACAAGCCTGATTATTCCTATGGGATTCCCCCGAAATAATCAAAGGCCCTTTTCGCATGGGTCGTTGTGGGTCGGGGGATGGGTGTGTGCTGGTGGCAGGTGGAGGTGGGTGTGCGGCCGTTCCCACGAACGCACACCCATCTCCATGCATGGAGCATCGGGCATTGGCAGCCGTTGCTCCGTGCATGGGTGATGGGTGGAGTACGGGAGCGTGCACCCCCAGATGCCCCCCCACATACCCATCCTCTGTGGCTTTTGCACAGGCGCCAGTGTGAAAAGGGCCAAAGCCTCCCTTTTGTATAATTAAAATCATCTAATGCAATCCATGTGGTAAATTATTGGGGACCTAGAAAGTCAGTTATTGGGGTCCTGCATACTTTGGCCACAACAGTAGATGTTTTTTTTTTTTTTTTAACAGTAGATATTTTCTTGAAGTAACCAATGAATAGTGAAGGAGTAAGAATGTAGACTAAGATCCTGGTCTAGGAAAGCAACTACATTATGTGAGAAGTCTCACTGTTTTAGGCAAGAGTGGGGAAACCTCGGGCCCAGGGGCCAAATGTGGCCCTTGACAAGTTTTTATGTAGCCCCTTTCCAGTGCCTGGATCTGGCCCCTGGATCCAGTCTTCTCTCTTCCCTCAAGCACTGAAAAACTGAGCTCAGGATACTGGAGCAGAGAGGAGGGCATGCACACAAGGAGAGGGGACAGATCCATGATCCAGGCCCTCCTTCCCTTGAATACACCCATTAAGTACCCCTGACCCCAACCTCCATGTGGCCCTCAGAGCTCGTATTAATTTTCAGTGTGGCCCCCGGGACAGAAAATGTTCCCTACCCCTGGTTTAAGGAAAGAAAATACTCTAGTTAGGAAAAAAATAAATAAAATCAAAGACCTCTAAACTGCTCTCCCATACACATGTCAAGTGTGATGAATAATTTAGCACAGGAAAGGGGAGCCTCAGGCCTGGAGGGCCAAATATGGCCCACGGCTAGTCTTTCTTTGACCCCTTTCCAGTTCCTGGATCTGGCCTCTGGATCGAGCTCCTACCCCAAGCACTGACAGACTGAGCTCAGGGGAGGGAAGCAGAGAGGAGGGCATGCAAACAACTACTGGGAACAGATCTGTGGCACGGATCCATGATCTGGACCCTCCTCTTCCTGACTGCACCCCTTAAGCATCCCTGCCCGTCACTTCTGTGTGGTCCTCGGAGCTTGTACTAATTTTCAGAGTGGCCCCTGGGAGGGAAAAGATTAATCCCTGATCTAGAACCACACACCTGTATCTTTCAGGTGTTCCTTGCATTAAATGTTTGTTTCTGGCTTGCCTGTTATGCACATGATTCCTTCATTGCTCTGCCTTCAAAAGCACAAACTTGGAACCCACTTTGGGAAGGTGCTTTCTTACTCCATTAGTCAGTTGGAAGGAGCTGCAAAAAGAAAAATATGAATTTACAGTTCTTTGTCTTAGTTTGGGGAAGCATCAAGTAGATGGTCCAGCATCAACGTTTTGTTTGAACAGGGCCTGCAGCAAACTGCTGCTAGATTCTTTTCAAGGACTGCTAATAGTTTACAGAGTAAATATTAACTGAGAAAGGTTAGATCGTTCCAAAGATGTGTGGTCGGAATTGCTTGCAGCAGAGTTCGTGCATGGAAAACATTTGAGATAGTAAGTGTGTTCTTCTAAATATTTTTCTTGGCAGTAATTCTGCTTAGATTAATGGATTGGCACGGTCCTGAAACAGTGACATCCAAGTTTTAACTCTTAATTTCTTGATTGATCGGTCGTTAAATAAAATAATGCTTGCAGGGCTACCTTTTAATTAAATATGTGCTTTAATTGAAACGCCAGCATGCTGTTGTGGGCAGAGGGAAGGGATTGGAGGGTGAAAATTTATTTTATTTATTTATTTATTTATTTATTTATTTAATAGATTTTTATACCGCCCCATCCTGCACAGCAGCTCGGGGCGGTTAACAACAATAAAACAATTTAAAACATTTAAAATACAAATATAAAACGTATTAATAAGACAGGGTGGTATAAATAAATATATAAATATATAGGTGGGGGATTAAAAATCACCCCCCCTCCCCTCCCTCCCAAAGGCCTGGGCAAACAGCCAGGTCTTACAGTTCCGCCGAAATATCAAAAGGCTTGGGGCCAGGCGAGCTTCCTCCGGAAGGGAGTTCCACAGCCGCGGCCCTACCACCGAGAATGCCCGCTCCATCGTGGCCCCCCGCTTAACACGGGGGACCTCCAGGAGGGCACCCCCGGCAGACCGCAGGAGTCGTTCCGGGGCGCGAAGGGCGAGGCGGTCCCTAAGGTAAGAGGGGCCAAGGCCGTATAGGGCTTTATAGATCATTACTAGGACCTTGAACTTGGCCCGGCACACTATCGGCAGCCAGTGCAGCGCTCGGAGCACCGGTGTAATGTGCTCCCGGCGACCCGTCCCCGTAAGAAGACGGGCCGCCGCATTCTGCACCAGCTGCAGCCTCCGGGCCAAGAACAAGGGAAGCCCCACGTAGAGCGCGTTACAGTAGTCGAGCCGCGAGGTGACGAAGGCATGGATGAGGGAGGCCAGGTCCGGGCCAGAGACATACGGACGCAGCCTACGTACCAGATAAAGCTGGCGGAAGGCAGCCTTAGCGACTGCCTCCACCTGCCGCTCCAGCCGCAGGTCTGCGTCCAATATGACCCCCAGACTCCGGACCTGCTGAGCTACAGGGGGGCAAACCCCCCCAATCAGGGGGGCCACCACCCCCTTCGCCCTCCCCACAACCATAACCTCCGTCTTATCTGGGTTGAGTTTCAGTCTGCTCCGCCGCATCCAATCCGCGATGAATGCGGATCACCTCCCTGGTGAGAGGGCGAGTATAGGGTTGGTAAGAGGGTGGGTACAATGTCTTCACCTCTCTGGTGAGAGGGGAGCATGGGGGCCAGGGAGAAGATAAGAACAGCCATACTGGGTCAGACCAATGGTCCATCGAGCCCAGCATCCTGTCTCTGACAGTGGCCAATCTCGGTCTCTTCGGTGGAGTACCCAGCAGGTCCTAATGGGGCGATGCACTCCCTGTTTTTCACTCCCAGCTCCTGACAGTTGCGATCACATCCCCCAGTCTACATGTTGAATATCAATTAATGGACCTATTTTCCAAGAACATAATCCAATCCTTTTAAAAAACCCATCTATGCTACTGCCCTTGACCACCTCCTCTGGCAACAAATCCGCGTGTTAATGGTGCGTTGAATGAAAAAAATAGTTGCTTTAATTTGTTTTAAAATCTGTTGGTTTCATGGAGTGCCCCCTAGTTCTAGTACTGTTTGAGAGAGTAAATAACTCCCTATTAATGTGTTCCACACCGTTCATGATTTTATAAACCTCTATCGTATCCCCTCTGTCTCTTCTCCAAGCTGAAGAGCCCTAACCTCTCAAGGGGAGGGCGAACGGGAATGCCACAACCCCCAGTAAGGGGAGTTATGAGCATGGAGGGTGAACAGGAGTGGATGAGCTGGATAAAGCAGTAGGGTGGGGTTGAGTGGGGCAGGGTGGACCAGCTATGATCGCCCCCCCCCCCCCAACACCTCCACCTTGTGTGTGTGTGTTACAGGCAGAGGGGATCTTTTTTGTGAGGCAGGAGCATGTCTGTGATTAGTAGGGTATCTTGGTGAGGAATGTGTCTATTGTATTTTATTGTAACTTGTACGCTGTTCATTTTCTGTAAGCCACCCTGAGCTTTAAGGGGATAGAGCAGGGTAGAAACTTGAAGTGAAATGCCGATGTGCATCTCATTTATGTAGTGTCACATGAATGTGTGGCGCACACTACATTTTATGGATAGTAATGACATGGAGGGCACTAGAAGCAATTTTGTTTTACTCCAGGATTGCCATAGTTCCTCCTATGACTTTTAGCTTCAGGCAATATTTCATAACCTCACAGCTTAAGAAACTCCTCCTCACCCCGGTCAAGTTTCTTTGATCCCTATCGGTCTGCTTTCCTTCCTGGAAATGGGACTGAGCAGTAGCAGTAATGTTACCTTGCCATCTGGCTGGCAATAACAGGCGGCAGTGTCTTGTAGGCGTTCCAGGAGAAAATTCACAGAGGATAAAGTATTCCTTTGGCCCCATTCCAGTTCTTGGATCTAGTGTGTGGATCCAGCCCATACCCTCAAGAACTAAGAGAGGTGTTTAGAAATATGAAGTGCTATTAAATTAGTTGTGGGGAGGAACAGGGACTTTTCCCTCCCATGGCCACTCGGAAGTTTAGTAGAAGCTTCATGGGCTGCATAGAAGTTGAGGGGTGGGGGGGGATGATAAAAGGGGTTCTGCGGATGGGAGAAGGAAGGGTAGGGTCTAAATCATCCCATGGATCCATCCCTGTCCTTGAGGGACTGCCCTCATTTCCACTCCCTTCCCCATAGCTCACTTCGTTCTTAAGGGTCTCGGCTGGATTCACAGGCTAGATTCAGAAACTGGAAAGGGGCCAAAGGAATAGTTTTTATTTCTATAGCGTTTCCTGCCAAATGGCTCTTGGAGCACTTTACAACATCAAATGAGAAAAACAATATAAAATCCATTTAAAAGGGGAAATTAAAGTACTTTTGAAAGTATAGGGAGAGTAGAGAATGGCTGAGCCAGGAGGAGGGCTCTAAGCAGCCACAGCCCAGATAGCTAAGGGGAAGGAGAAAGTAAACGCCGAAGGGAAACCGAGATCTGAGAGGGAGGAGCTGGCTGGGGAAAGGCATCACTCCTGGGATCTACTGATGGGCCTGTTTGGCTGGGTGTAAACAGGTTCTCAGAGAGTCACAAGTCCAGGGGTTACTCTGCAATGAGCTGGATGTGCGGTTTAGAGAACGTTGCAGGGGTGGGGAGTCCCCAGACCATGGGCAAAAATTTGGCCTGTCATTACTTCCCTCGGTGTGGAACCTGTTCCCTCCAGATGTTGGTCTCAGTTCCTCCCTCCTCTCCTTTAAAAAGCACCCGAAGACTCATTCTCCAAGTGCTTTTAGGATCCACTGCTTATGTATTCTCACTTAGTTCAGTAGGACGGCAGGTCTCGGGAGCACCTAACTCCTCTTGCTAATCCAGGGCTGAGGAACCTTTTCCCTCTCACTGGCCACTTTAAAAATGAGCGCAAGCTCCATGATGCAGATAGGATTTTGGGGTGGGGGCATTTAAGGAGTGTGCATAAGATTGGGGGAAGAGTCCAGATCTTGGATCTGTGCTGTGGATCCTTCCTTGGTCCTCGAAGGCAAACCTTCAGCTCTAATGCCTTTCCCTCAGCTCACTCTCAGTGCTTAATGGGAGGCCCTGGGTACATAGACCAGATCTGGGAATTTAAAGAAGGCCAAATAAAAATGTCTTGGGGCCTGAGATTCCTTGCCCCAGGCTCAACTATTAAAAACATGACTCTAATAAACTGCTGCTTTAGCAGTAGCAGAATAATCTGATTTTTACAAATTGCAAAGAGCAATTGTGGCTGTGATTTAGCTGTGTTTGGGGAATGGATTCCCTTTTTCCGGGGGAGTTGGGAGCAGGTCATGTGCAGTATAAAAAAGATATATTATTTTTTCATGTTCAACCTTGCTTATGTTGGCTTTTAAAGAACCGCAGCAGCAGAATGCAGTGAGATACTGTGAGCCTGAAGTAATGCTAATTATCATCGGGAAAGGTTACACACAAGTCAGGAATGCTTTTTCCCAGCACTGACTGCCCTTTGGGAAGTTGTTTAAGTTGGAAATGTTGGTAAAAGTAACTACAGAAATGGAAACGTTGTTGAAATCCGCAACAAAATGGACTGGTAGTTTTGGGTAATTAAAAGTTGATTTCTTCTGCTCCTTCTCCCTAGTATTGCAAGGTCCCTGGTGCTATACCAGCCACAAGCAGCATTATAGTCTCAGAGTATTGGAATGAAATACAAAACACAGCTATAATGCAGAGCAAGTGCTTATTGTATTGGGGGTGCGATGGAGCCAAATGTCAATATAATCCCTGACAGCCTAGAGCACAGGGCTGGGGAACCTTTCCCCTGCCATGGCCTGCTTAGTCCAAGCTCTGAGAGCTGCATAGAAATTGAGGCTGGGGGATGCTTTAAGGGGTGCACTCAGGAAGAGGAGGGTCCAGTTCATGGATCTGTCTCTTGTCCTTCTTTGCATGTCCACCTCCCTGATCCCTTCCCCTGAGCTCATTTGTTCAGTGCTTGGGGGTAGTAACTGGATCTAGGGACCAGATCCAGGCAGGGGGAAAAAAACAAAATTAGCTGCCGCCTATTTTTGGCCCTCAGACCTGAGATTCTCCATCCTGGCTTAGAACACATGCTGAACAGCACTGAAGCTGAAATGGCATGCTTGTATGGATACAGGATATGCATACATTTATAGGGTTATCACATCCTAAAAGAGGACACTTATGAAAAATACATGGTGCAGGGCTGCATTGGTTCCAGTGCAGCCCTGCAACATGTATTTTGCATAAGCGTCCTCTTTTAAAGGGGTGGCATGATAACCCTATACATTTGCAGTGCACATAGCACACTGCATAGAGCCAAATAAGTTATAACTGAACAGGACTCTCTTTGTGTAGGGCCCATTGCTGTGATGTCACAAAAACATTTTCAGAGCAAAATCAAAGGCAGGATTGTGTGCCATTTGATATTTGTTGGAAACATCCATTTGGGTGTTGCTAATCTTACAACCGATTTAAGAATTAATCAATTTAGATTTAGGTTTTCAGAATGAGAGACCACTTGGGAACTGCCAGAGTTCTAAGGCAGGTTTGATTGTGTGTCGATTGCTGCTGCTTGGGCAAGACAATCGTCACCCACTTTTCTAATCACTAAATGACACTGGCATGAATTCGGATTCCTGACTTGGCTGATGAAGGACCCTGTGAGGTCCAGACGCTTGCACACCTCCCCCAACTGGAGGTGGTCCAATGAAAGCAATTGCTGTACTGCTTTGTCTCTAGGAGCTTGGATGAAATTTGTGTTGCTCTTACTGCAAATTTTAGAATGAAATAACGACTTGCAGCCAAACGTTTAGATGGCTTATTTTTAAGCAGTATACGGAGCCTGTCATAATAGGCAGCGGCGAATAGCACGTAAGAAAAGGGCAAAGCCAACTGCTACCTGCATAGGGGATAAACCCTGAAACGGAAAAGCTGGGAGGGGTGCTGCTGTGGGTAAAGCCCGCTGCTCATTTCCCATGGTGGCCACTTGCATTCGCTCATGGGACAATTCTCTGCCATTAAAGTCAATGGGAGTTTTGCCACTTGCTTTAGTGGTGGACGATTCCACCCATCGGTGGCAGCGTGGACAGCACTTACAGCAGCTCTCTTGCTCCTTTGTGCCTCCCCTTTCTTCTTTACCTTTGATTCCCTCCCACCCCCGGGGCAGATCTTGGCTGGGAACTCTTATATTCCCTTTGTGACATTTGAAAAGGCGAGTATCTGCCTCTGCCTCCCTCTCGCTTCTTCGCTTTCCCTTATCTCAGAAGGTTAGAACGATCCTGAGTGTTCTGTGACATCACAGCAGTCTCTACTGTGGACTTGCAGGCAATTTAGAGCTCATCCCCTTTGTGCTAAGGGACTGTACAACCGTATAACAGAGACGGTTCCTACCTTGAAGAGGTTACAGTCTAGCCTCTGGTTGTAGATGTAACGGGTGTGAATTCAAATCCTGGAGGAAAGCAGGATAGAACTCCTGTCATGGCTCTCCTAATGGAGGCCCCAGTGACTGGAACATTTCATTAGGTGCTAGGCTGGCTAGGAAGAGGAGTGCTGTGCATAATGGAGTGGAAATCCCACAGTGTAATTTAGCATGGGTGTCCCTACAACCGTTAACCCATCCTGCCAGTTCAAACAATGGATCATCTTTTAAAGTCTGTAACCATAAATATCAGTTTTGTAAAGTATTTTTTTTCTCTCCCATTCCCCCCCCCCCCCCTCTAGTGTTCTAAACTTCTCTCGGACACAACCGTAATCCAGTTTTATCCAAGTAAATTTGTCCTCATTACAGATATTCTGGATACATTTGGTAAGTACTTCAAAAAAAATTGCATGATGTGTTGATCCATATTCTTTATGGAGGGCTGGTGAGGTAGTAATTCTTACAAGGAATGCTCTTGAGAGAGAGCTTAAGCTGAAAGAATTAATTTTAGAACTGGGACAGGTTTAGTAATCACAGGGATTAATTGCATTTTTGGGTAGACATTCAGGCACAATATCCATGGCTGAAAACAGGTACTTGCATGTTGGAGATATATATTTATTTATATATTAATTTATACCCCACCCCTCCTGCAAAAGCAGCTCAGGGCAGCTCATAATCTTAAAAGAAAATACAAAATACAATAATATAAATAATAATATATAAAAAGTGCACATTAAAAGTCATATTAATATAAAACAACATGGGGAAAGCTGCAAAAGCCAATACAAATTACCTACCACCCTAACCCACAATGCCCCCCCACCCTTCACCCATCTCCCTCCCCAAACGCCTGGTGGAATAGCCAGGTCTTGCATTATTGACGAAAGGAGGAGAGGTCCAGGGCCACCTGGGCCTCTGCCGGGCGGAGGTTCTGCAGCCTAGGTGCAGCCACTGAGAATGCCCTCTCCATAGTCGCCCCCCGAGATACCCAGACGACTTCGAGATGGGCGCTCCTGGCTGACCACAGGGGTGGATCTAGAGACCTGGGGGTGAGGCGATGCTGCAAGTAGATTGGGCCCAGGCTGTATAGGGCTTATAGGTAAGCACCAACCCCTTGAATCAGGCCTGGAAGACTATAGGCAGCCAGTGCAGAGAATGGAACACCGGTGTAATGTGCTCATGGTAGCCCGTTTCCTTAAGGAGGTGGGCTGCCGCATTCTGCACCAGCTGCAGTCTCCAAGCAGTCACCAAGAGTAGCCCCACGTAGAGTGCATTACAATAGTCTAGAGGTGATGAAAGCATGGATGATAGTGGCCAGGTTAGAGTCCAAGACATACGACCAAAGCTGCCACACTAGATGTAGCTGGCGGAAAGCGCTCTTTGCCGCAGCTCCCACCTGGACATCCAGGCAGAACTGGGAATCAAGGAGCGCTCCCAGACTCCAAACCTGGGGGACCAGTGGGGGGTGAACCCCATTAATGATGGGGGATGCCACTCCCACTGTCCTACCCACCAACATCACCTCCATCTTGCTGGGATTCTGCTTAAGATGGTTCGCCCTCATCCAGTCCCCTACAACCGCTGAGACTGCCAGGTCTGGGTTGGATGAAAAAAGAGAGGTAGAGTTGGGTGTCATCACTCAGCATATTGATGACACCAAACTTCCTCACAACCTTGTCCAATGGCTGTATATACACATTGAACAGGAGAGGGGACAGAATAGAACCTTGCAGGACTCCACACGAGAGGTCCTGGGGAGATGACTAACAATCCCCAAGCACCACCTGCTGAGTTCTCCCGGCCAGGAAGGAGCGGAACCATTCAAGAACAATCCCGCCCACTCTGGCTCTATCCCGCAAGTGGGTCACCAACATCTTATGGTTAATGGTATCAAAAGCAGCCAATGGCTTGATTGACCCTGATTTCTTTCATGGTGAAGGCTGTTGACCAAAGGCACAAGTGCAGTCTCAGTGCCATAGCCCAGATGAAAGCTGGTCTGCGAGGGATCTAGAAAACTGACATGGTCCAGATGCTCCTGAAGCTGCCGAGCCACTACCCGTTCAGTAGCCTTCCCTAAAAAGGGAAGGTTAAAGAGCGGCCGGTAACTGGCAAGGGAGTCAATGTCGAGTGATGGTTTTTTGAGCAGGGACCACACCACCGCCTCTTTGAGGCAGCTCAGCACCCTTCCCTCCCTAAGGGAGGCATTGACCGCCCCAGAGTCTCTCGGCTGGCCTTAACCAACCAGGATGAGCATGGGTCTAGTTCACAAAAGGTGGCTTTGACCGCCCCAAGAACATCCCCTGCATCAGCGGGCGCAATGTTGAAATCATGATGGATAATAGGAGTGATTTTTATCCTCAAAGTCATTTCATATTCCATTTTGGTTTTATTGTGTTCCCAGTTTTTAAATTTTTATTTCAATTGCATCATTTTTTGGCAATTGTGCATGTGCAATAGTACAAATATTGTCAAAATGACATAACCGAAATACCAAACTGACAGAGCTGAAGCAGAATGATCCAAATAGATTCCTGACGGAGCATGAACAGATATTGGTTATTGTTCAAAACTACAATTTTTCGTCCAGGGGACTACAGATTCATCAGGTTTAATTGTTGTTGTTTGTTTTCAGGTGCCAGTTTCAGCTCTAGCTAATTTTCAGTTATTTTCTTGAAATGACTCTTTCAAACTTTGGAAATCTATATATATTTTTTTAAATGAACACCATGAAATTTTGAGTAGGTCTGAAGTTTAAGCCATGAGATGGGCATCTTTTGTTATGACTGTGCAGTTTTAGAAGACTAAGTGTTCTAGGAAGCAAGAAAGAGGAGATGGTAAAATAGCCGACTCTGGTTTTTATCCTGTTTACATAACGATGTGGTCTTGTCTGGCTTTCCTTGCAGAGAGTACATTTTATATCAAATAAGATCTGATTCTGTGGAGTTAACACTAGCTTTGCTTTAAAGGGGAAAAATACACCAGATCTGTGTGCTTCAAGGAGATTAAGTAAAATAATAATAATAATTTTATTTATATAGCGCTCCCGCCGCCTTAGATGCCACTCAGAGTGCTTCACAAAAAAGCCATTAAAAACCATTTAAAACAATTAAATAAAACGGGGCAGGAAATAAGGGAGGACAAAGTACATTGAGGGCAAATAGGTGTCTCTCTCTCTGCAGTAGACCTCCAGGCTGAGACTTTTGCCATCAGTAAATGCAAAATATTAAATCGGTTGATTTGGGAACTATTTTAGATTGATTTTTTGTGTGTTTATTACCACGCTGGTAGATTTCTCAGATGCTAAAGCCTAGCAGTGTAATTATTAGGAATTTTTGTGTTTTTATAGAGTTTGGGTTTTTAAGTTGCTTTTATCTTGTATCTGTTTATTATTATTATTATTATTTATTAGCATTTATATAGCGCCAGTGATGTATGCTTTGTGCCTCCAAGGAAGGGCCAGCTATATATTGAAATAAATAAATTGCACATCATTGTAAACAAACAGTAGGTCTGCCACTATAATAAATTCTCTTTGTTTCATCGTAGAACTATATTTGACTAGACGCACAATCAAATTTAACCTCTTTACTAGTTAGCATAGATGTTGGTCTATGCTTAAAGCTTCCTTCTTTTTGAGATACAAATAATAACTTTGTGTGCTAGGCTCACTGCAACCCTGTGGGAGGTTTTATTTGCTTCATGGGGATTACTTGGTCAGGGTGAATTGGAAAATATAAGTGATTGTTTTACTGCCTGTTCTCAGTTGGATTCAGTGTTCTGAATTTGCAGATAGCAGCAGCTTATCACTCTTTGCTGATTTTTGCCTCCCTACCTTTTCATTTTGTTCAAGCACTGGGCCTTAAACGAGAACAGAGTGGAATATGAGTAGGTACAAAATTCTAGCTTTAAAAAAAATAAAAATCTAGCTAAATCAGTTACTATAATCTGCCCCTCGGGTGTAATGGAGCATTTATCAGTTTAAACCGGTTTGGCTTAGTTTGCTTGCCAACTCTCCAAATGTGCATTGCAAATTTGGCTTAGTGGGAGCCACACGCAGTTTCTAACCGTTCTATGGACGTATCTACAATAGGGACAAGCCGGTGCACTTATACCAGGGCCCACAAATCTGGGACGCTCATACTTCCTAGTGGAGTTGCATCCCTTATCTCTGGAAGAGGGTACAACCAGGTCCCATTCCATCCTCTGCACTAAGGCGCATTCTAACCTAGCAATGCCCCTGCCTAGCATTGTTCTGTTTCTTGGCGTCGATGAGGGACCACAATATGGGGTAGATGGGAAGCTTTCATTTCCACCTTTTGTCTTTTATGTAAGGGTTACCCTACTTCTGAGGCCAGGAAAGTCTTTATCCATTTATTTAGACATCCTCCATACTAATTTGAGGAATCTCAGATAAAAAGTGTGCCATGCTACCTTTTAATAATAACAAATAATTTTATAGTGCTCCCCTGCCTTGTGATTTATAATCATAACAATATAAAATTTAAAACCATTTAAAAGGGGAAGGTTAAAGTGGGAGGGCAGACTACATTAGAGGAACCAGCAGTGGATCCTAAGAACACCTAGAAAATCAATGAGTTTTCAGGTGCCTTTTAAAGGAAAAGAGGGAGGAACTAGTCGGAGCTCTGGAGGGAGCGAATTCCACACTAGGGGCATTTTTACATGAGACACAGACCTGCTCGTGTAAATGCTTCTTGGACAAGCTGTCTGGGAAAACGCCTGGATTAGTAAAACTTCCATGTTGAGGTTTTACTAATCTACATTTTAAAATCTCCTGCGAGCTCTCCTTGGCTGCCTTGACAAACAACTGATGGGGGGAGGGACCCTGGAGCAGCATGTGTGCTCTCTGCGGCTTCCCCAACAAACAACTTTTGTTGGGACAGCCAGGGAGAGTGCTTACGCTGCTCTGCCCCCTCATAGTCATGTGAGTGGGCTGCTCGTTTAAAAGGTACTCCCCCTCAACCCCCCCCCCCCACCTCGCACGTCTGGGGGGATTGCGGGAGTCCTCTGAACCCACAAATTTCCTCCACTCATCTAAATATGCCTTAAGGGGCCCGCCACAGCCAAGGCCCTATCGCCCACCAACTTAAGACGTGATGGCGGGATCCCCAAATATTATACCTATAGGCTTCTGAGCCGATAGGTATAGCTGGTTCAGACAATGGGTATTTTCAGACGTGACGGGGCCAATTGCCCCCGTCACGAAATCAATGAAATGATCCCCCGCCAGGATGACCCGTCATGCCCTAATAGATGTGCCGGGGGATCCCGGTGGGGAATCGAGGAGGGGGTGGGGCCGCGCGGCGCAACGTGCGGCCGCACGGCCCCGCCCCCTCCACACTCTCCGCCACCCGCCCTCTGGGAGGACAGGCGGCCGCCGCGGCCAATGCCGCCGCAGCGCTCACCCGCTATGGCCACGGGCCAGACTCCCTGCGGGGACTCCGGGCCGTGGCCGCCGTCCAGACGTGATGGCGGGGGTCACCACGGCGAGGAATCGCCTTCAACACGCGACGGCCTCCGGCCCCGCTGCTTCGGCCGCTCGCGTGGTGAATGTGATCCCACGCCGTGGTAACATCTGGGGGGGGACATCCGTTTCCCCCCCCCAACAGACGTTACATGATCCAAGCCACCACAGGGAATTGACTGTGGTGGACGTTGACCACGTAACGTCTGAAAATACCCAAAGTTTCTTGAGCAGAAAGGTTAGAAAAACATGATGCTTAAAACATGTTTCTCTCAAAGGGAAAGGTGTACTTCTGCTGCGTGCATCTCCTAGCAAGAGTCTATATCAAAACTATGGGAAAGGCCAGAATATCTAATTTCTGAAATTTAAGTTCAGGTTAAAATAGCATGTTACAGTTGCTTCAGGAAATGGTTACTTGTGTAACAGCTGTCTAAAATGTACCAGTATTATATATTTTTTCTTGCATTTGGAAGAGGTAAACCCTACAAGCTTTCCTTAAGTGGATATGGATTGAAATGTTGTCCCTGATTAGTTTCATTTATATATTGTTAGTAATTTAGACTCCCTCAGAGTGTAATTTTTCATTGGATCCCAGCTTTGTGCGGCACCATAAAACTGATTTATTATAGCATTGATGCTTGGAATGCATTTGTTGGCGTTTCACGGGATATGCTATAAAAAGGATAGAGTTTTCCCAGATTTTATTTCTCTCTCTTAATGCCTTATTCTGCAAGTTGTTTTAATCCCTGCTCAGCAAAGAGAGGATACCAAATGCTCTGTCCTGGTCAGCAAGAGATAATTGAAGTAATATGATCTGTGCACCCCCTTTCTTTAAGTGGGTGGATGGCTGCCAGAAAACTCTTTTTCTGCATGCACAGTGTTCCCAAGTCTAGGTTCCAATGTCCATCATTCAACTTCTTGGGGTACTTTCATACGTGACGGCACCAGAGTGCCACCACAGATGTACCTGGCCGGGGTCAGGCCGCTACCGTGGCCAGGAGCCAGCCAGGCCCCTGAACTGATATAGCAGGGGCTAGGGTGCAGTGCGGGGGCGGGTGGCTGTGTGTCCGCCCGTCCCTGCCCCTGTGCTGCATGCAGCAGCCGTCCCCCTTCCTGCCAGTGATGTCCGCCATGGTGCCCCTGCCACTCCGGACCGCAGTGTGTAAAGTGGTCTTTCAAACGTTGAAAACCTGCTTTACTCTGGGTCCGGTGGCAGAATCCCAACCGCGGTGGTGACTAGCCTGGTCTGTGACATGGGGATTTCCCCAACTCACAGCCCAGGCTAGCCTTCACCACGGTTGGGATCTAGACTGGGGAAACATTTTTATGTTCTGTACAGCACCAGGCACATGGCTGGCGCTATATAAACGTTTATAATAATAATAATAATAATAATAATGGGGCCCCCGGTTTAAACTGCGCTAAAGCATGTTAAACCGGGCCACTGTTATGTTTGAAAATACCCTCAGTCTCACTAGGTGGCAGTATAATGCAAGAGAGCTCAGGGCATACTTTCGCAGATGAGCCATGTGTGAAAAACCACTGTTTCAGTCTCTGAATTTTAACACCTGCGGAAGATTCACTGCTGCTTCTTTTCTTCGCAGGCAAGCTGGTGTACGAAAGAATTTTATCCATGTGTATGGATAATCGTAATTCCCTGCCAGGTAACTTTGCTTCTCCTTTGTGCTAGTCTCGCCAGATAGCCGAGTCGTTTACAGACTTGGCTTTGGGACGGTGTGGGATTAAATGACACTGGTGTTTTTACTTTCTTAAACACTGTTTTTTCTGGGGTTTCTTAGAGAATCATGCGCTGTTTAGCAAACACCTTGATTTACATAAGGGAAACCTAGATCTGAAAAATAGGGTGCAGGAAACTATTTCAGTAATGTACCCTGAAAAGAAAGAGGTCTGTTTGTGCTGAGTTTGGATTTGGTTGTCATTGGTTTAAAGTGCAAAGCGATGTCTGTAATGTGTTACTCAAGCCACTTCTACAGCTTGTGTGTATGTAACTCCCTTCTATGGAGAACACCACGTTAAATATGCCGCGGGCCAGATTTCGTACACAGGAGAGAGGTTCCCTTCCCTGTAGTAGACAGAAGCAGCTGACCAACTGCTGGAAGGTTGGTATAGAACAGGGGATGGGAAACCTCGGGCCTAGGGGCCAAATGCAGTCCAAAGCTAGTGTTTGTGGCCCCTTTCTAGGTCTTGGATCTGGCCCCTGCATCTAAACACTGAAAGACTGAGCTCGGGGTAAGAGAGCAGAGATGAGGGCATGTATGCAAGGATTGAGGGTGGATCCATGGCACAGATCCATGATCTGGACGCTCTTTCTCCTGCCCCCAACTTCTGTGTGGC
Organism: Sphenodon punctatus; assembly: GCA_003113815.1. Lineage (NCBI taxonomy): Eukaryota > Metazoa > Chordata > Lepidosauria > Sphenodontia > Sphenodontidae > Sphenodon > Sphenodon punctatus. The sequence goes on along the minus strand of QEPC01007559.1, from coordinate 3,507,901 downwards.
CCTTGGAACTTGTACTTACGTTATTTACCCTCTCAGCTGGTACTAGAACTAGGGGACGCTCCATGAAACGCAGGGGTGGCAAGTTACAACAAATAAAAGAAAATATTTTTTTCGCTCAGCGTATAACTGGGTTGTGGAATCTACTGCCAGAGGCTGTGGTAAGGACCAGTACTATAGCTGAGTTTAAAAGAGGTTTGGACAAGTTTCTGGAAGATAGGTTCTGGAAGAAGCTGGGGGAAAACAACAGGGAATGGATTCCCCATTGTGACCTGTTGGGTGCTTCTCCCAAGCCACCGTGATTAGCCACTGTCAGAGACAGGATGCTGGGCTAGATGGACCATTGGTCTGACCCAGTATGGTGGCACTTATGCTCTTATGTACTTAATTTTCAAAGTGTCCCCTCAGAGGGAAAAGTTTCCTCACTCTTGGTATAGAAGGAAGACAGTTTCTACACACTTCTTTTTATAAAACAAATAAAAATACCAATTTCCTTCCCTTTTTGTAGTCTTGTGAGTCTCATGCATCTGCCTATATTTTTTGTTGCATTTATAGTATAGCTTTATTCACACAGGCAAGAGCAAAAGGCCACAGTTGCATCTAAACATGACTATTTTAATAGCATAAATTGGACCTAAACATAGCTCTTTTAATTTATGTTAAAAGACTGAAGATTTCAGAATAAACAGCTGGTAATGTTAACCAATAGCACCATGAGAAGTAAGTGTGCAGTTTTCCTCTGTCGTTTGATTCTTCCTGGATTTATCTTTTCTTGGGCAGTCTTCCTTTTTACTCATTTTTATTTTATTTTTCTGGGCTGTCTTGTCCCCTCCATGAAGCTTGCACTGGATGAAGAGGAGTCAATCTGTTCTGAAAGAAAACCCTAACAGCAGTGATACTAGAAATGAATTTTTTCCCCAGTAATGTGTAAACACTTTCGATTTCCTATGCAGAGCCCCTGCCATAATCAGCCGTTTGAAATGAGAACATGTTCATTTGGTATTTGGACTCATTCTTTCCATTCCAATAAGGTTAAAACTTCTGATTTAGCACCAGAATCGCCCGCCTGCAGGAAACCAAACTGCAACATAGATCTTGCTCATTGAACGATTACCTGAGTTATGTCCCTCTGTGGAAGAGAGAGGGCATGATTGTGCTGATTTGAAAGCAATGCATTTAACTTGCTCAGCCTTGGCTAATGAAACCAATGTTTTATAGTGAGGGACCTGTCAGTAAGGCTGGTCTTGCTTTACTTTAGTATTAATCTTCCTCTCCTTTTTAGCAGTCCATCAAAGTGCCTTCCCGGTGCATTCCAGATCAGTAATCATGTAGTGAATTTTTGCTACAGTCCGAGGGATTAAGTATCTTGCGTGGAATATTTTCATCTTAATACATTTCTTGCATTTGTTTTCAAACCGCTGATGTCAACTACATTTGTGATAGCGCTATCCTTAACTGGCTTGGCAGTTCCACCACACTTGAGCTAACCACGTCAGATCCCTGTGGTACTGTATTATGTAAAAGATGTCAAGCTCCTGGGGGTGGGGAGCTGGCAAAGGGGAGCGAATAGTGCTGTTTTCTCCAAATTTTCTACAAAGGCTTAGTGTTTGGAGAGAAAACAACAAGCACAGCAGTGGAATAATAAGTAGAGCTGGAGGAGAGAGCTCTGCTTCCAATCAACCAAGCTAAGAATGCTTTTCTTTTCTTTCTCTTGGTATTACCTGGTTGCCTGACTGAAGGGCATGCAAATGACAACTAGATTTTTGTACCTCCCACAATCCTTGTTTGAAAAGTGGCAAGTGTAGCAACAAATAAAAGATATTCCTGTATTTGTTGGATGGTTGTAGAACTGAAGGATTGGAAGGGACCTCAAGAGCCAGCTAGTCCATCCCCCTGCTCCAGCATAGTCGAGTCCAAGTCCATCCTGAGCCAAGCAGCCCTCTAGAGGGGTGTGGTTAAAGCTCCCCCCCATCCCCATTACTGCGACTTTATGGTGTACAAGGGAGCGATGTGACTGCACCACATCCAGCCATCCTTGACTTCCCCCAACTCAATGGATCAAGTAACCCATTCGCAGTTGGGTGGACTGAAGACGGCCATCCAGTGCGAGACAAAGCAGGCCTCCAGCCCACAGCCTTCAGGGATGTAGTCGAGTGCTTTAACTGCTCAGTGACTGGGCCTGCTCTTAAACTACAGCATCTCAGACGGAGGCTTATCCAACCAGTTTTTGAAAACCTCCAGTGATGGAGATTCCACCGCTTCGCTAGGCAACTGATTCTGTTGGCATTTCACACCAGTGCTATTTGCACTCGTGTTGTCATTTCAATTTTATTCACAGAGCCATTTACTGGAGACAACTGCACTTCTATAGCTTCTTCAGTTATTCGGACGCAGCAAGTGTTCTCCCTTGTGGCCAGCAGGAGGCAGCATTGACTTTCGACTGGGCATGTGCAAGGAGAGCACGCCCTCAGACCTCAGTCGAAAGTCTGCCTCTGGAACAGATAGGAGCGCAGCAATGGTGCTCTGCACCTATTTAGGTTTTCTCGCCCTGTTAGGGACTTAATTTATTTAAAAGGAATTCACTCATCCATCTACAGCGCCTTGAACGTCAACTTCTGCAGCGGCGCCCTGCGCCGCCGATTCAACAGCCCCCTGGTGCTGGCTCCAGGGTATGGCCTGGGGCAAAGCAGGTGCGAGGGTCGGCCCCAAGGGGTACCTGCAGGCATGGGCAAAACAGTCAAAACTCGCTGGACTGCGGCCCGCACTGCAGAAAATGAAACTGAAACCGTGGCGGCCATCCGGGAGACGAGCCACGCTGAGGCCTGCTCCCAAGAGGGGGAGAGAGCCTCATGCAGATCGGAGGACAAAGAGGAGGAGGCCTCCTGCGCCTCCCAACAAACAGTAAGAGGGGGCGCCCATCCTAGACCCAGTCCAAGAGCTCCAATTAGATGCCCTGCATCAGATCATGAGGGCTCTAGCCAGAATTGAGGGGAACCAGTCAAGGAAGACCCCAGCCCAGCAAGCGGGCACGCCAACCCAAGATTTTGGGCCCAATAAAATCCTTTAAAGGGGCATCAAATCATGTAGGGAAAGGGAAACACCCCCCCCCCCACCCAGAGACCCTGCAAAGTCCCACAAAAACCATCTGTGAGGGATCTGATTGGACTCCTCCTCTGAAGCGTAGAAAATGGACATGGAGCTCATGGAAGAGGGCAAGCTTCCCCCTGAGGAAGACTCTGACCCTAGCCCTCCACCCCAATTGAAAAGGAGAAAAACAATCATACCCGTTAGCACCCTACGTGGGCATGGGGGAGCCTCTCTGGAGGACTCCATCATGTCTCCCAGGACAGCTCCTCTCATTCACTCCTCTGAGAAGGATCCCCCCAACCTTGAGAAGATCCTAACGCGAGGCCCTACGGAATTGGGCAGAGAACTTCCATCTAACCAGGGCCCAAAACTAGTTAGAAGTGCAGAGAGAGTTCTCAGAATTACTCCTAAGTCCAAACAGAAAGAGGCGTCTTGACTCCTTGTTGGAGGAGGACGACTCTGACAAAGAATATATTCCCCACCTATCCAATACCGCACGTGGGGTCACCTTGGATACGGCCTTTGGAAAAAATAATTAGAGCTCTGTGGAAAACCCCCACTAGATCATCCAAGCTCTCTAGGGCACAAGAAGTGTTGTATGATTTTAACAAACACCGTGACCCAGTTTTCAAAGTGCCCCAGGTTGATGCAGTGGCTGCGTCTCTAGTGCGACAATCCATCTTTCCAGCAGAAGGAGACCTATTCCCAAAAGATGCCACTGGTAAGGGGGTGGAAATTGGCCTTAGAATAAGTTGCGAGGCTCTGGCTAACGTACTACGTATGACTACAACAGCCTCCTATGTCTGCAGAGCTATCATGAAGTAGTTTAAACTAGGTAAGGACCAGGAATTATCTGAGTCTGTTCCGCAAGCTCACCATGAATGTCACTTTGGCTCACGCCTTCCTAATTGATTCTCCTATGGATGCTGTCACCTGGGCGGCTAGGGGCATGGGGGCCAACGTAGCTGCCAGATGCAGACTCTGGCTTCGCTCTTGGCGGGCAGACACGCATGCCAAAAACTTTCTTGTTAATGGCCCATTTAGAGGAGGAAAACTGTTTGGCTCTACCCTTGACAAGGCCCTCGCTGAGGCCTCAAATAAGAAGAAACACTCCTTGAATCAAGTCCAGTCTTTTAAATACTTTTTTTGTCCCTTTCAGAGCTTCCAATACAACTCTAGGAAGAACCATCCACAGAGCAGTTCGTGGACGTAGCAACCGCGGGGTCGGGGATATTGAGGCTGGGGTTCTAAGCCAAACAGGTACTCGAACCCCTACCCCCAATCCAAACAGTCAGAGTCTGTCCCGCCCGGAAACAGAACTCCTGGCTGTTTTGCACCCTTGTACCTCTCGGCAGATGGCCACAACACTTCGCAAGCAGATGGACACAGGTGACCACAGACAGCTGGGTAAGGGACACCGTTGGCAGGAGATACTCAATAGAGCTCAAGTGCAACCCAAGGGAGTTTTTTCGAGTGTCCCCATGCTCACGCCACCCAATCAAACGCTCCGCCATGACCCAGGAAATTCAGAGACTTCTGGAGCTTGGAGCAATAGAACGAGTTCCCATGTCAGAGGAAGGAAGAGGGCTTTACTCTCTCCTCCTCCTGGTACTAAAGAAACCCGGGACATGGAGAGCGGTCCTAGACCTAAAAAGGCTAAACAAGGCAGTGAGATCTCAGAAATTCAAGATAGAGACACTGTCCTCCATTTGTCTCGCCCTCTCTCCACATGACTGGCTACCTAGCATCCTTGAACCTGAAGGACACCTACCTGCATGTCCCCATCCTTCAGGCCCACAGGAAGTGGCTCCGCTTCTGCTATGTGGGATGCCATTGGCAGTACCGAGCTCTCCCCTTCGGCCCAAGCATTCACCAAGGTGCTTATCACCTTGATAGTGAACTTGCGCCTGGAGGGCATAGCAGTTTGCCCTTACCTTGAAGATCTGCTCATCCATGCTCCTTTTGAGCATTTAACCCTATGCCACGTGCAACGGACCATAAACTACCTCAAATGTAATGGTTTCCTCATCAACAAGGCCAAGAGTCATCTGGCTCCTACACAATGTCCAGAACATCTGGGAGTAATAATCAATACCCTTCAAGACTGGGTCTTAATTCCTCAACAACAACAAGACAAGATCAGGAGACTCATCACGGCATCGACATCCACTTCAAGCATTAACGTCTCTCCAGGGACTGATGGTGTCATGCTTCTGACACTTTCAGTGGACCAATTTCCATTCTTGACCCCTTCAGCGGCTCCTTCTCCCATGGCAGGCACACATCATTGCCAACACCTGGGTCAGCATAGCTGTGAACCAGAGAACTCTGGATTCCCTCACATGGTGGGAGACGTCCCACCGCTTCGTACTGGGAGTTCCTTTGATGGATCCCATCAGGTCAGTGATTACCACGGATGCCAGCTTACTCAGCTGGGGGGGGCTCACTTCGACACGGATGTGGTGCAGGGCACCTGGTCTGCATCAGACCTGACCCACAGCATCAACTGGCTGGAACCAAAGGCCATTCGGCTTGCCCTGCAGTACTTCGCTTCCCTGGTAGAACGGCACCATGTCATGGTTTTCAGACAACACGACCGCTCTGGCTTATGTGAACAACCAAGGGGGCTCATGTGTCGCCTCTGTCTGCAGGGCTCGGGACCAACTGTTGGAATGGGTAGAAAAGCACATTCTTTCCCAGGTAGCACTTCACATCCGGGGTGTGGACAATGTACAAGTGGATTGGCTAAGTCGGGAGACCGTGGACCTGGGGGAACGGTCCCTCAGCAGGTCCACCTTCCAGCGGATAGTGCAGAGTTTTGGCCATTTGATTCTGGACCTCTTTGCCTCTCCGTCAAACATCAGGACGGACCGTTTAATGTCAAGGGGATGCTATCTCGCCGTTGAGGCACAAAATGCACTCAGTCACCCGTTTACCAGGGGTCTCCTTTACGCCTCCCCCCCCCCCCCCCCTTCCCTCTCATAAGCCAGATGATACTCAAGTGCAAAATGGAACGAGCCAACATAATACTACTGGCCCTGTCACGGGTTTGAGGGTCCAAAACCCCATTTCCCTGGGTTGGGTGACTCAATTTCCCTCACTTGCAGCCCACCTGAACCAGTTCTATCTCTGGCAGGTCCAGTTCTGCAAAGGGGATAATCCTTTTGCCACCCAAACTCCCAGGGGCATTTACACACTCTTTCTGGGTTTGCAAGAGCTTGAAAACTCAAGGCACTCACTTGTGTTCCCATCGTAGATCACAGAACACTTCTTATCAAAGAAGAAAGTTTATTGATTACATAAGCCAATATAGTTTGATACAGAGTGGCTAATAAAATGAAAAGTAATATAACGCATTCCTACGCTATGCTGGGTAATTCTCTATATATGATCTTACCCTACAGAAAGTCCATAAGCTTGAGTCCATTCTCAGTCAGTGATGTAAATGACTGAGCACTGATCTCTTGGACTTGGTTAGAATCAAAGTTCTTTCTGCTGCTGGAACTATGGATTGAGATAAAAGAACTTTTGCTTTCTACCAGCTAAGAGACAAAGCGCCCAGCCATTACACCTGGCTGAGAATAACCTCAAGCTTATGGACTTTCTGTGGGGTAAGATTTATAGAGGGATTCACCCAGTATAGAATAGGAATGTGTTATTTTACTGTTTACTTTATTAGCCACTCTGTATCAAATTATCTTGGCTTTATTATTTATTTAATTATTTATTATAATCAATAAACTTTCTTCTTTAAAAAGAAGTTTTCTGTGGTCTACGTTGGGAACACAAGTGAGCGCCTTGAGTTTTCAAGCTCTTGCGAACCCAGAGAGAGAGTGTAAACGGGAGACTCCCTGGGAGTTTAGGTGGCAAAAGGATTATCCCCTTCGCAGAACTGGACCAGCCAGAGAGAGAACTGGTTCAGGTGGGCTGCAAGTGAGGGAAATTGAGTCACCCAACCCAGGAAAGTGGGGTGTTGGACTCTCAAACCGTGACAGGTCCCCTATTGGTCTCGCAGGTCATGGTTCATGGACCTAGTGAGCCTGTCAGCTGGGGAGTGGGTGGAACGTCTTCCAGACTCGGACCTACTGTCTCAGGGACCTCTGTTCTACCAACAGTTGGGGTTCCTGAGACTGTCTGCCTGTCTGTTGAAACCCAGACCCTCCTCAATCTAGGATACTCGGAGACAGTAATTAAGACCCTTCTGGCATCTAAATGCAAATCCACTAGGTGAATTTATCAGTGTACCTGGGGTGTGTTTGTTAACTGGTGTTGGGCCAATCGGGTTTCTACTCACTCCCCATTGATTGCTCAGGTCCTACCATTTTTACAAGAGGGCCTGTGCAAGGGCCGGCGTCCCAGTACGCTGTCTAGGCAGCTAGCTGCATTGGGTAGTATCCTAGGGACGTGGTGTGGGTGTGTTTGTACGTCCGTCAGCGCATCTGCAGGTTAGTTCCTACGTGCTGCACCTCTCCCCTCCTGTGGCACGCAGGTTTCCTTCATGGAACCTTAACATAGTCCTAAAGGCTCTCACAGGACCTCCTTTTGAACCCCTCAGGGAGGTCTCTTTATACTTTTTTGTCCATTAAGGTAGCCTTTCTCATTGCTATTACCTCGGCCAGGAGGGTATCCGAAATAGGGGCTCTCTCCGTGTAACCGGCCCTTTGTACCTTTTGTGAGGAATCTGTCATACTACATCTGGACCCTTCCTTTGTACCAAAGGTTAATTCTAGCTTCCACCTGGGACAGGAGATAATTCTTCCTTCATTTTGCCCTCGCCCCCAGCACCCCTTGGCGAAGTTGTGGCATACTCTGGACCTTCTTTGGGTGCTCAAGATCTACCTGACTTGCACTGAGTCCTTTCGATGGACTTCGAGCCTCCTGGTTAGCTACCACCCCAGCTCTAAGGGGGAGTAGGGCATCCAAAGCGATAATTTCCAAGTGGATCTCCTTCTGCATAATGGATGCTTTCAGGGCAGCTGGTCTTTTGCCGCTGATGAAGGTTTTGGCCCACTCTATGAGGGGTGCTGCAACGAATTGGGCTTTCAGGGCGAGGGCCTCCTTTTGGTTAAATTTGTAGTGTGGCCATGTGGAAGAGCCCTCACACTCCCTGCATCCGAATAACCTCCCTCAGAAGCTACAGAAGGACAATTCCCAAGGTAAGTGACCCAATTGTCCTTTCTCTTCCACCCCCTCCAGCCCAGACATAAGGGGTCCTGTGCAGGCGCACAGTCTGAGTTTTGTCTAGATCTGGCCCTGACTGTGACATGGGGTGAAAACTGATATGACGCTAACTCCACTTTAACACCACTTTAACATTTCTTATGCATGTTGCAGGACTGCACAGGGCACCAATACAGCCCTGCAACATGCATAAGAAATGTTAAAATGGTGCTAAAGTGGAGTTAGTGTCATGTCTGTTTTCATCCATGGGGATGCTGTGGCTGTACTCATCCTGTATTGGAGCTTGAGGCTCCTTCCACCTCTACGATTCTGTGGGTGAAAACCGGCATAACGCTAACACCGCTTTAACGTTTGTTATGCATGTGGCACCAATACAGCCCTGCCAGCCACCTGCTTAAGAAACGTTAAAGTGGAGTTAGTGTTATGTCTGTTTTCACCCTATGTCAGAAGTAGCCAGAAGAGTGTCTTCTGTTGTTCTCTGTATCCCAAGCTTGTATTCTTACATCACCACAAAGCTAAGGATGCCAACAAAGTAACGTATGGATTTTCAGCCCTGGCGTCATTCCATCCGTAATTAGTAGTTCTCATGAAGCAGCTGAACTTGATTAAAGAGTTGGGGATTTGAGAAGTGTGCAAAAGGACATACTTGATGTTTTCATTTCAAGGTTTCTAAACCCTCACCGGGGTACAGGCTTTCCCTCATCACTCATCATTCAAAATGTGTAAAGCCTCTCCCACTTTTCCCACCAAATGTAGAATGGTCTGCTTCCTACTTGGCAAAGCAACTGCCAAAAGCTGTGATACTTTTGCTTTTTCTGTGAAGAATTTTGAAAATTTCTTTAAAAATGTGAATAGATTTGTATCGGAAACACAGGATGTGATTAGTAAATATGTTTGTATTTTATCTTTAAATACATCCTTTGCTTCAGTGACTTGAAATTTTTGATCCAGGTTTGTGTTTGTGGTGGCATTTTAGGTGATGGAAGATTAATCTCCCATTCCTGTATGGCTTGCAGGTTAATTTTTATACATGTCCACTTAAGGTAGTTGACATCTCTGTTGTTAACCTGGAGCTGTGAAGCCTGTGTTTGAATCCTGCCCTAGCTGTGAACTCCCTGGGTGGCCTTGGGCAAGTCAGAACCTCTCAGCCTCAATTCCCCGTCTGTCAAATGGGAATTCGTGTGTCTGTCTCCCCCTGTGTTCCCCTTACCCGTGTCCATCTTAGGTTGTAAGCCCACTGGGTAGTGACCCAACTCCTTTTATTCCAAAACAGAATAAGGGGATAGTTTCTGATCTATTTATTTTTTTATTTTGTGTATTCCAGATCATTTTACTCCCGAATCTGTTAATGATACTGCTAAAGAAACCTGCTTAAACTGGTTCTTCAAGATTGCGTCTATCCGAGAACTGATTTCTAGGTTGTATCCTTTTTCAGATGGGTGGAAATGAAGATGAATGTGGAAAACCTTAAGCAGTAGTGATTACCATCTTGGCATTTAGTGGGAAAACTTGAAGGCCAACAGAGCTCATGATTATCCAAGTCTGGAGAGAAAGTTTCCCTTCTCGCTAAATCATAGTTGTGTAATTATTTTTTAAACAGATGAAAGCTAAATCGGAAATACAAAGTCTGACTTTCATTGCAGTATATAGATATATAGATAAAACTGCAATTAATGTATTTCCGATTCACCTTTAATCTGTTTAAAAAATAATTACACAACTAAGATTTAATGAGAAGGGAAACTTTCTCTCCAGACTTGGATAATCATGAGCTCTGTTGGCCTTCAAATTTATATATATTATATATATTTTTCTCTCTTGTGTTTTATTTGTCTTGAATTCTAAGTCGTTTTAAAATTGCATCTGAATCCTGTTTTACGGTGGTGGTCAGCTTCCCAAATACCTTTTGGCGATCATGGGGAAAGGCACAATGTGAAGGTGATTATTTAATAAGTACAGTTTAACAGTTTTAAATCTTAAGCCAGGAGAAACTGCTGTATTGCCAAGGAATAGTTTCTTTCTTTTCTCTACAGATTGGATTTTTTTCCTCCTTAACTTAATTTTGTTGTAGCTACGTGGAAGCAGCCATACTGAAATGCAACAAGTTTCTGTCCAAAACGTAAGATTCATATGAATTAACAAATATGGAACATGGTAAAATGTTAAAGTGCGGTGTTTGGGAATTAAGTAGGCAAGTTCCATTGTCAATAAGAGCCTGGAGCTTCCGTGCTTTGCAGGGGGATGTTACTGCTGGTGGTTGGAGTGCCTGCTAATGATGCCCATGAACAGCATGCTAGAATATCGGCACAACTGCTAACACAGTGGCCCATCAGCTGTGGAATAATTGCGGAAGCAATAGAAAATCAAATGTTTGGAGCTGGGAAGAATGAAAAGCAGGATTGGTGCAGTGAGGCTGAAACAAGGGTAGGGAAACCAGAGGAAAGGCGCAAACCATATAGAAGTGAAGAACCAGGAAAGCATTGGCTGAGGGAATAGGTTTAGAACTAGGACTGAATTCATTGACTTGTGTCACTTTAAAAAAAAAAAGAAGACCCTTCAGGTCTGTGATAGACCTGACAATTAGTGACCTAAATGAACAATGAAGTCTTAAATGGCACAAAGACAGCTTGACTACTGCTAATAAGTGCATCTTATTTCACTGCCCCACAATGGAATCCCTACAGCTCTGTGGCAGATGGGCAACAGGGAACCCCTCCAGGGATCCCCACCACATGCTCATAAACACATGGGGAGGGTTTGGGAGTGTAATGTGGCCAGTCAAACTCTGCCGAGGAAACTCACTGGCCTTGTCAGCTCCACTGTTTCCGTCCATAAGGAGGGAAGCCAGCCATTGGGACTACTGCTTTCCCAGCCTACAGGAGAGGGTTGTCGGGTCTTCCGTAACTCCCCCAACTCTCCCAAACTCCTTAACGCAACATCCAGATACTCAGGCTTCTCCTAAGGGCAGGGATCCATGTCCACTGCATTTTCCCCATTGCTGGTGGTAATAACAATAAATAATAATATTATTTTTAAAGCACCCTCACCCCTGCCAATTGGCACTCAGAATGCTTTACAACATACAGGTAAAATACCTAAAAAGCTTAAAATCCATTTTAGGCTAGGGAAAATGCAGTGAACGCAGGTCTCTGCCTAAGGATAGCATCCTTGACCTTTAAGATTGAAGTGCAGATTATTTCTAAACTTAGCCTTACGCTGGGCTAATACGTCTTTCTGCTGGGGGTTCCTAGACTTCTTGCTTGGGTATAAATATTATAATGCAGACGTCCAAGTTTTCATGAAAGTTCTAGGGGATAACGATCAGATGTTTGATGAAATCTTCAACCTCCAAGCATAATTTCTAGGGCTGAAATGAATATCTGAAGGACATACCAAACACGATGAAAACGGCTGATGCACATCCGTTTCACCAAAGAGGATATTGCATTACGTTTCTAACCCCCTTAGGGCTCATAGCATCTCACAAAAGAAAATAAGCAAAGAAACGGGTTTTGTTTCAGTGGGTGTTTTGGTTTGGTCATTTGGTATGTTCCTTTGTTCAGTACTGTTTAGTGCTGTTGCTCGACTGTTTGGGGAGCAACAGCATTAAATGGTACCAAATTAAAGAACAAATGTTGAAATGACAGAAACAAATATGCAAATTATTGATTTATACCCCACCCTTGTGTATAAATTGAAACAACAAATTAAACAAATACAAATAATGCATCATCTACAGTCCCCAAAGTCCAACCCTCTGGACTCCACTCTCGGACCCCTGCCTCTTCCCTTCCCCCCCCACATCCCCTCCAAACTCTTGCTCCCTTGATTCTTACCCTGAGGAGCGCTCACCCGTTCAACCCTCCCTTAAGTCAACCTCCCCACCTATTGCAATACCTGGATGAAGGTCATTCAGATAGTTGGGGTGTCTGACTGGTTTGAATCATCTTCCTGACTATGGAATGACACATTCGTTTAAGCTCTGATCATTTCTACAAACTCTTTAACAGGGGAATTTCAGAATGCCTCCCGCGTCTGACATCCACGATCCAAGGAATTGGAGATCCACTGGTTGCAGTCTATGCCAGAGCATACCTGTGCAGGGTAGGCTACCATATCATGTCATATTTGAATGCTATTACCAGGGACCTGTGTTCGCTTCATTGATTGCAATAGTTCTGTTTCTCACAGCTTGAGACAATTCCTGCATTGACTGGCTAAAGTCACAGTGGATATGCAAGCATGGACCCTTTCAATCCTCCTTTGTTTCTGATGAGCGCTCTGTACTCTGTTTAGTGACAGCAAGGGCAAGGGCTTTTTCTCCTTTCCTTCTGGCTGAGGGCTGGCAGCTGGCAAAGGCATCACTGCGATGAAAAAACAGCCTGCCCCTACTTATGTATTTGTGCTGATGGGGTGTGTGAGGGAATGCTGCTTCTGAACATGGGGTGGTGCTGGGATATGAATGGGGAGGGGCACTGAACATGGGTCTCTTGCTGTTCTCTTTGTACTGGATGCCAACTCACCCCACTCAAGGAAGATTTGATTAGCTTTGGTTTCTCTCCACCCCAAGAAGCAGTCTGCTTTCCTCCTTCTAGAAAAAGTATGAAGGCAGGATCCCTTTGCCATTACAATCACAATTTTGGAAATCTGCTCCATAAATGTATGTAATAATAGTAATTAAAAGAGAATAATCTCAGAGCTTGTCATAGTAGCATTTCCTTCCAAGAGAGGGAACCATAAGGGAAGCTTGGAGCTTTGTGGTACCACATGCTGCTGGATGAATATTGGCATTGTCCCATTTGCCACCTGTGGCTTTGACAGGGCAACAATAATCTTCAACTTAAATATATCCTTTAAACTTTCAAGTCAAGTAGTTTCCCTTAGGACTCTAAGATGAGGGACAGGAACAGTGCAAACTTACTTTTTCTCTTCCCTCCCCTCCCCCCCCAACCTCCCACACAATACACATACCAAGAAGGCTTATCCTTTATCTCCCATTTCAAATGAATGCAATAATGGCTGACAGTTTTATATTCATGATTCACTTCCTCAGCGTCTTTTTAGTATGGAAGAGTGTCTCTTTGGTGTGATAGACTCTGGCTAGATGACGAACTGTGAATAGAATGGCGGTAACTGGGAACTGTCTGGAGTAATTTGGGGACTGAGTCTGCAAAGGTTTATGGGGAATAGCTGCTCTTCAGGTGTGTTCAGACAAGCACGTTATCCACCCAGTATTCATCGGTTAACCATTGGTTGCCAGTGGGGTTTTCACACAAGCATGGTGGGTACTGGGTGGGGAGGCGCATGTCTGAAAAACACCCTCTGTTACACAATGGCCGTTTTCACATGGACCCCTGCCCTCCCCTTGCACATGTGTGTGTGGGGGCGCCCGTACAAATGCCGCAGCAGGTGCAGGAGGGATCGGTGGGTGCCTGTGGGAACACCATGAGTGGGGGATAAGTGTATGCTCTCGCGCTCCACTCACCTCCACTCTTCACCCACTCACAGAGCAACGGGCGCCAATCCCCGAAGCTCTGTGCGTGGAGATGGGTGGAGGTGGGTGGGGGTCTGTGGGAATGCACTCCCATGCACCCGCGCCCGTTAAGGTTGTACCCTGTGACATAGGCCATTTCTAAGATGAGGTGATGGAATTCTGAGGATGGAAGGTTTCTTCATAGACTTAGCTCGGTTTCCTTGAAGCTAAGTTCTTGTTTGGCTTAGAGTAAAAGGCCTGTCTGAAATTCCACAAAATTTCCAAAGGAAAAATTGCTGTGTACTCTTCAGTCATGCATAGAGACAAAGGCTGAGGTTATTTACACACATTACAGTAGTTACTGGAGTTCATCTGTGCTTTACAATCTTTATCTATTCTCCAGCCCCCTAGTTCCCACTTTACAGAGGGTAGACTGAGACTGAGAGTGACTTGCCCAAGGTATTCTCACATTTTACAGAAGACATGAACTACAGGTGTTCACAAATATTGCTATTCACCTACTTTGTATGAATTGATCATATATAGAAGATAAATACCCTAAGAAATTGACTACTTCCATTACTTCAAATATGCCTTCTATCGAACATTCAGTATTACGTTTGGTCAAGAAAGCAAGGGAGATGGTAGGGAAGCTAGACATCTTCCTGGAAGGGTGTAGTGTAGATGGCAATTCCTTTTGTGTTGCTAGCTATGTGCCATCGACAATTTAATTACAAGTTGCCTCTGGTGCGACTGATGACTGTGAAAACATACCAATACTAAGGCTCAAAGAAGTACACTCCCTTAAAGCAGCAATGTAGACGGAGCTGGTCTGTAAAGCAGCAGCACTGTTAGTTAGAAGTGCTGCTATTGAATGGAATCAAAGAGCCAGCTCTCTGTAGAAAAGCTCTTGGGATAAGGTTGTATTGTATTTCTTGTATACTCCAAAACTCAAAATGCTGTAATGGAAACAAAACATATAAAAAGGCAGAGAAAGCTGGATTCAGGCAGGTGCTTGCACCTGTAGTTTTGGATACGCAAGCCATGGGAATTGCAAGGACACTTAGCATCTGTTGTGTTCAGACCCTTTATTTATTTATTAAAACTTAGTACCCTTCCCCTCCTGACATAGCAGCTTGGGGTGGCTTACAATAACAATACTAAATAAACATGAAAAGTAAATAAAACAACTCCTAGCAGGAGGTAATGAAAAAAACAAAAACCATCTCCCCCATCAAACTCCTGGTGGAACAGCCAGGTCTTACAGCTTTGTCGAAAAGAGGGAAGGTCCGGGGCCAATCGGGCCTCCACCAGGTGGGAGTTCTACAGCCTCGGTGCAGCCACCGAGAACGTCCTCTCCATCGTGGCTCCCTGGAAGACTTGGGGGACCTTGAGGAAGGTACCCCCAGATGACAGCGGGGCCGATCCAGGACCTGAGGGGGGTGAGGCAGTCCTGCAAGTAGGTAGGACCTAGGCCGTTTAGTGCTTTATAGGCAAGTACCAACACCTTGAATCGGGCCCAGAAGACTATAGGCAACCAGTGCAGAGATCGGAGCACCGGTGTAATATGCTCCCAGCCAGCAGCCCAACCCCATTAAGAGGCGGGCTGCCGCATTCTGCACCAGCTGCAGTCTCCAAGCTGTCACCATGGGTAGCCCCACATAGAGTGCATAACAATAGTCCAGCCTAGAAATGATGAAAGCATGAATGATAGTGACCAGGTCAGAGTCCGAAACGTACTACCGAAGATGTAATTGGCGAAAAGCACTCCTCACCACAGTCTCCCCCTGAACATCCAGGCGGAGCTGCGAATCGAGGAGCACCCCTAGACTCTGAACTTGGGGAACCAGTGGGGGTGTGTGTGAACCCCATCAATAATGGGGGAGAACGCTTCCACCACCTTTCCCACTAGCATCACCTCCGTCTTTTCAGGATTCAACCTCTGTCAGTTACCCCTCATCCAGTCCCCCACAGCCGTCAAACACCGGCTAAATACTGAGACTGCTGGGTCTGAGTCAGATGAAAAAGAGAGGTAAAACCGGGTGTCATCAGCATATTGATGACACCACACTCCAAACCACCTCACTGAGCAGCTGCATGTATGTGTTGAACAGGAGAGGGGACAGAACAGAACCCTGCGGGACTCCACACGAGAGGTCTCGGTATGATGAAAAATAATTCCCGAGCACCACTCGCTGAGTTCTTCTGGCCAGAAAGGAGCAGAATCATTCAAGAACAATCCTGTCCACCCCCCGCATGGTCCCACAGGCAAGTCACCAACATCTCGTGGTCGATGGTATCAAAAGCAGCCGACAGATCTAATGGAATCAGCAGGGTTGAACGACCCTGATCCAATTCATGGTGAAGGTCGTCGACCAGTGCCACAAGTGTAGTCTCCGTGCCATGGCCCGGATGAAAGCTGAACTGCGAAGGATCGAGAAAACGGACCCGGTCCAGATGCTTCTGTAGCTGCCGAGCCACAACCCGTTCAGTAACCTTCCCTAAAAAGGGAAGGTTAGAGACAGGCCAATAGCTGGCAACGGAGTCAATGTCAAGTGATGGTTTCTTGAGTAGAGGCCACACCACCACCTCTTTAAGACAGCTTGGCACTCTGCCCTCCCGAGAGGCATTCTGCCCTCCTTAGTATTGAGATAATCGGAGAAGGGTTGTAGAAGCAATCTTCAAAAACAAAAACAAACAACAAAAAACTCTTCCAGTGAGTCACTTCCATTCTAGTCTCACTGTCCAGTCTTTCATCATCTTCAAGCTGCTGCTTGAAGCATGAAGCTCAAGAAGCCATTTTTTTTTTTTTTTGGTAAGTATGATTAAGCATAAGGAGGGATGAAAGATCCAGCACATCACAAACTGGCACAGATCCATGATAAGACTCTCGCCTCTTCCTTCCCTTATCAGTGTCCCACTAGCTCCTCTGTGGCCCTTGGATCTTGTATTAATTTTCAAAGTGTTCCATGGGAGGGAAAAGAATTCCCACCCCTGGTTTTAGGTGATCCTTTATTAGATAACTTTTCTCTTCTCTCTCTTCTCTCCCCCCCTCCCCCCCCTTCAAACTCTGTCATAGTTTAAACTCTGGTGTGAAAAACTGATCATGCAACTTCTTATGATATGCAAACGTCTTGGGGAGACTGGGGGCTGAAGGCTGAACTGTTGCCACCTTATCAAGAGGCTCCTCCGGGTGGGGTCAGTGGCGAGGAGTGCATTTCGCCAATTACATTTGGTGCGTTGGCTTCGGCAGTATGTTTCAGATAGTGACCTGGCCACTGTCATCCATGCTTTCATTACCTCGAGATTGGACTATTGTAACGCGCTCTACGTGGGGCTACCCATGGTGATGGTCCGGAGACTGCAGCTAGTGCAGAATGCGGCAACCGTCTCCTTACAGGGTCGGGCTGCCGTGAGCCACATTACATTGGTGCTCCGGGCTCTGCACTGGCTGCCTATAGTCTTCCAGGCCCGATTCAAGGTGTTGACTTATAAAGTCCTACATGGCCTTGACCCGACTTCCCTGCGGGATTGCCTCACTCTCCGTGGTTTGGAGCGACCCCTGTAGTCAGCCGGGAGCGCCCTCCTTGAGGTCCTCTATGGGCCTGGGGGGCTACTATGGAGAGAGCGTTCTCGGTGGCTGCACCTCAGCTGTGGAATTCCCTCATGGTGGAGGCCCAGATGGCCCCCGACCTCCCTTCCTTCCGGTGTATGACTAAGACCCGGCTGTTCTGCTGGGCGTTTGGTGGGGGAGATGGGGTTTAGCGTGGGGAGTTGTGGGTTAATGAGGGGGAAAGGGAGACTTATTGTTTTTGCCTTCTTTCATTGTATTTTTTAGCTTGTTGTTTTATTATTTGTATATGTAAGCCGCCCCGAGCTGCCTGGCGCAAGAGGGGCGGGGTAACACAATTTGTTAAATAAATAAATAAATAAAATAAAATAAAATAGGCTAGTAAGAAAATACCTGAAGTGGCTGGTTGTGGCTAGTAAGGGCCTAGAGTAGTGCACTGAACTAGGGGGAATGGAAATGTGTGGTTGGACATAGCTGTAAGATCTGCTTGTCATCTACACTGAGAGACAAGCCAAGGGATGCAGTCAGTAGCCAAGCAGGTTAGCAGACTCAAGGGTCAGGAAGACTAGAGAGAGAACGTGGTTGCTGTGTTGGTCCCAAAGTAGTTCAGACGATATCTTTCATTGGATCAGCAGAAGTTGGTTCAATAAAAGAGATCCTCTGAACTGCTGTCTCCATCTATTTCAGGGACCTGGGAGTTGGTCTGTAGGACGGAAATGGTGGCTAGGTTGGGCGAGGGATAGTTTGGTAGGGCTGGTACAGGGTAGATCTAGGAGTCAGGCATGTGGGAGATGCAAGACAGGTACAAAGTGGGGCCAGGGAAGGCGAGGCAAAAGGTCAAGGGGTTCAACAGCAACAGGCCTGATGAGTTCAGTGGCTTAGATAAGTGCTCAGACAGGTAGAAGTTATATAGCTAATACAGCCAATCTGTTGGCTGCTGCCAGTCCTCTGACCATCTTGATCACAAGCTGTTTGCCCTCCCTTCGTCTGTCTCGGGACAGTTGTGGCTTGGAGGTTAGGGCGTCAGCCTGTGTTCCTGGATTGAAGATCCATGGTGCTGTACGATCCAAATGGCACATTAGGATAAGGTGGTATCTCCTTTGCCTTTTCGTTCCTCTATTTTAAACTCTTGACTAGCCTACCGACACAATGATTTTACAAATGCTTAGGATACCTTGGAAGTTCCTGAACTGTGGGTCAAAGCCCTATATGGTGTCATAGCAACAAGGGCCTTTTAAAAAATGTCCTATCAACCCACACATTCTGTTAGGTCATGTTATTTCTGGTATGTGTGGATAAGCCATAGTGGGTTGGGGTTTTTTTTTTGTTTTTTTAAAGAGAGAGAGAATATTTCCACTCCATTTGTCTGAAAGAAAGGAGCATGGCCCATAGGGAGAGAACTCCAGGAGGTGGTTCTGAACATGCGGCGGTGGTTACTTTTCGAGTCCTTTATTCCTAAAGCTACAGGTGTAATCCCAAGAAAGGCTTTTATTTAATTGCAAGGTTGCTTGCGTAACCATACAGCCCTTGACCAGAGTGGGCATAGTACTGTGATAGCTATCATTGTGTTCTATAGATTCTGGCATCGTTCTGTTTTCTTGGAGAAGCCTGTTATTAAGCAGCGCTGTTAACTGACCTAGTGAAAAGCTAGTGATGGTGGAAACAGCTGCCTCCGTTTAACCACAAATACTGTGCTAGGACCTGCTAGCGCAGAAGTTGCCAGTCTGCGGATTTAGACTCTTTGAAAATGGGGCCATAATTGATGTTTGATGTCTTTGTTGCTGTCTGAGATCATGAGTTTATATTGAAATCTCAAATTGGGGTCATGCAAATAAAAATGGTACCTGCCTGATCCCATTTTCTCTAGGACTGTTTTTTTCCCCCCAATGAAGCGTGGGTAGTAATAGACAAAAACCATCCTGTACATTACCCAGCCATTGGTGTGCATGCATGAGCGAGCTGACTTGTATATGAAAGAACCTGCATTTGCTCCATTGCTTCCCATGGGAAAATGCTGTGAACATGGGCCCCTGGTTATACAGGTCTGAGTAAATTTATTCCCAAAACCTATTACAACGGAAGGAATCTTCTGTAGCTGCAATGTTTCTGCTTTTGTTGAATACAGGTTGGGATGGAAGTGGCCCCTCATCTCAAAGACAGCCTGAACAAGAATTTTTTTGACTTCCTTCTAACTTTTAAGCAAGTAAGTGTGTTTCCATTGCAAAGCAATGAAATGTGTTTCTTGAGCAACGCTTGATGAAAGTAGTTTTCCAAGTTCTTATTCGATTTTTAATATTTTTATCCTTGTGGCACCACTGTGAACAAGTGTGCTGCCAAGATTTTTATCATGTTGGAAAGGTTGATGCCACATGGGAAAGGAGAGAGATGCAGACTCTCTGCTCCCATCTTGACGTTGCCTCACCCGCTGCAGAGTTCTGTGATGCTGCAATACTGTGAAGGGGTGTGACCATATTGGAAAGGGGTGGGAAAGTCTCTTTGCCCCGCCCCCTTTCCAGCGCAGTCCTGCTGCTTATGTCACATTGTGACACCATGGCATTCCAAAGGATTGGAGGCAAAGTCCAAGTTGAGGGAAGTGCCTTTCCCTCCTGATACTGATGACTTTGAGATGGAGAGAAGGTAGACTATTCACATCTGAAACTGAACTAGAGAGCCTGAGTTGCCCAAAGTTGCATGGGAAGTTTGTGCTGGAGCAGAGAAACGGCCTGGGTGTGGCAAGTTCAAGGCTAGTGCCATAACTATAACTTCCTAATTTGAGGAAGAGTGTGAGAGAGCCAAAGGGGGGGGCGGGGAATGGATCCAGCATAGTTTCCTCCTGGTCCTGTATGTGGTGCTTTTGGACTGGCAGCTAGTCACCCACCCTCTCCCCGCTGCTTGATGCCAGGGCTGATGGATTGCCTGCTTATCAAATGCAGCAATGTCACCGGGTTGGGGAGCCAAATGTTTCTCTTCTCCAGAACAAGGAATGCTGAATACACGGAGATAGTTATCAAATGGTGAGCGTTTAGCATTTCAAAGTGACCACTGTCTGTTTCTGCAGGATACATTTTTTTGAGCTTGCTGTATCTGTTCTTAGAACCTGCTTTAAAAGAAACCCCATGGCTTTTGTTCCAAAGAAGGGCTAGCTGAGTTCTGGCCTTGTACCCCTCTGTATTTTATGAAGCCCAGCTGAGAGAGACCACATTTGGCCCATTTCAGCAGCTGCTACCACACACCGCTTCTGTGGCTTTGCTTAATTAGAACACCTCTATCCATCTCTGGGTGGGTTTGCCCTTTTCACAACACCATGCGATACAGCACACACTGATGGCACAGCTGGGTTCAGATAACTGTGTTTGCTAAACACAAACCTCCTGCCAGGCTGAGTTACAGAAATGGGGCTCTTCTGTCTGAATTATGATAGCACCTAACACAGACCGCGGGGGCGCAAGTTGGGAGGGGAGAAGGGGGACCTGGCCATTCTGTTTTCCAGCCGCTAGTTGCTTGGTGCCCGGTGCTGCAGTCCTCTTGACTGGCTGCAAAGTGGGAGGGAGGGGCTGGCTGGCAAGGTACCTGCTGGTGCAGGAATGTGTGTGGCGGGGGGGAGGGGGGGCATAGTTCCCCCCACCCCCCCCGGGGTCCTGCATGCAGGGTTTTTGGGCTGCCAGCTAGTCACCCACCCTCTTCCCCACTGTGTGATGGCAGAGAAAGGGGCTGACTGAGTGCCTGCTCATCAACTGCAGCAATGCCACTGGGTTGGGAAGCCAAAGAGGCTTTGAGAAAGGGAGACTGGAGGGAGACAGGGAGGGTTTCTGCTGGGTTTTTTCTTGCCACCCTTACAAACTTCCTGGGTATATCCCTAAACACCTTTGAGTGTATTTCACAATTCTTGGCAGCATGTGATTAAAATGGTATATATACTGTCGGGGTGAGAATTCATGTTGGTCAGACTGGAGATGGGTATTAGGGAGATCCGTTCGTCTTTGAGTATCTCTGCAGTTCTCACCTATGGGATCCTCTTCCTGCTCTGCAGGCCACCAGAAACACTTATAGTGTCAGCAGTTTCCAGGCACATTGCCTGGAACCTTCTAGATATCACCCGAGCTCCATCAACCACTCCCCATCCTGCGCTTTGCGCACGGGCGTTTAGTCTCGCGAGAGGCAGGAGGTGATAAAAGAGGAGGATGGAGCCTGCCTGCCTCTGTTCCTTCCAACTGCTCTGGTGATTTGGAACGCTCTTCGCTTACTAAGCATCAACATTCTTCTTCTCATCTCTGGCTAGCGTTCTTCTGATTCCATTCTGTTCGGGTTCCTCGGGCCAGGGGATCCAGGGCACATCATGTTGCCCATGTTCGAGGAACAAATGGAATCTTTTGCTTAGTCTGGATTAACCCCTCTACTCCAATCAGTAAGCTCGCGGATGCGCTGTACACCATCCTGCAAGAAGGAGCAGCCATGTTCTGTCGCCATCCAGCTCCCAACATTCTACTAATCGCTGCTGCCACCCAGAGGGCAAGAGCAGGGGCGGTTCACACCTCACCATCGGACAGAGAAGGGAGACGTCTAGCTGTGATAGGTCCTAAGGCCTTCTCCTCAGCTCTGCCATCTTTAAGGGCAGCCAGTTATTTAGCAGCCGTGTCCAGGTACTAGCATTGGCTTTGGACTCTGCTTTCTACCTCTCCTGACCCCACCCAGGTAGCCACCCTCCAGAAAGAGGGAGCACAGCTCTCTCAGCTTACCTCGGCTATGCACATAGCAGACTACGCAGTACATGCAGTGGTCTTAGTTGATTAACCTGTGACGATATGTTTTGCTGCGTTCCACCGCTATCACACCTGAGAACAAGATGCAGATAGAAAATCTGCCTTTTGACACCAAAGGACTTTTCTCTGGCACAACCGATGAAACCTTAAAGAAAATCAGAGGCGTGCCAAGCAGCCAGGTCAGCTGGTGTCATCAGGGTCATTAAGAAGCAGTATTATTCTCTGCCGGCCTCCTACTTGTGTAAAAAGAGTGTCTCTCCTCAAGGGGGAGATGCTCACATTCACTAGGGGGTGTGCACCAGGCCCCCATGTCATTATCATTTTTGTTATTTTGGTATCGTTTTTGTTATCTGTACTTATATTCGTTAGGGGATATCGGTACCAATTCAGACAAAGATTTTATTTTTGGTATCGGTATTGATTCCCGTTCACAACTAATAGTTTTCCTTTTCCCTTACCCTGTCTCCCTTAGATTTAGATAAATATTATCTAATCAATTATCTATATAACTATTCTAATCTATGTCTATAGTATATATATATCATCTATACTACCTATCTATATATAATGTACAGGGGGGAGAAGGGCAGGGAAAGGGAGAAGGTAAAATGTAGGGTATGAGGAAGGAAAGGTATTGGTAATACAATGAGGGCTAGAGAGGATTTTTTGTGTGCGAGCACCACAGTTCTGTAAACACAGCCTGACAAGCAGAGCTCTCACACAACGGAGAGAAACAACCTGGCCCTCTCGTTATAAAGGGTTGCAGTGCGCTCCCCCAGAGCCCCCCTGATTGGTTCTGGGAGGCAGCAGGTATTGAGCAATCACAGTCCCATGAGACTGCTGGGGATTGCTTGCGCTGCTCATTGGCCAGTGATACATCCATCAGATACTGCTGAGCTGCTCGCTCCTCCTAATACAGGCACAGTTCAGGAGTTCAACCCTGTTAAGACTCCGAGATGTCTGCTCCCATCTCCACATTTTCCCTCCAAAACCCAACTGCCACAGCACTAGTAATGACAATGATAATGACACTGTCATTTTTGTTTCTTGGTATCATTTTTGGTATCATCGATATTGGTATTCTCGGTGGGTTTTGGTATTCTTGGTTGTGGTTTTTTGTTGTCGTCCTTCTCTGCCATTTTTCGTTGTCGTCATTCTCTGCCATTTTTCGTTATTGCAATAACGAAAATGACAACTTTTGTTATCGTTATTGCAGTAACGAAAATGACATGCACACCCCTGACATTCACCAACAGCAGCAGCAACCGTACCAACCCTACTCTCAGGGCAGAAAGAAGTTTGAGATCTAAACCTTGCGTTATACAGCAGTCTTCCTTGTCCTCGGGACAATAAATTCGGTCGTGGGTTTAACCCTTGTGAGGTCAAGGGTCATGAGCATAACTGCCCCTTTTGCTCCAACTGCTTAGCATCTTTCGACGAAGCATGGACCCAAATACTAAAAGACTCCTGGGTCAGAGAAATAGTAAAGTATGGATACACTATTCAGTTTGAGTCTACTCCCCCTACCAACCCCTCATCCCTCTTTAGGGACACTCCTCACAAGACACAACTCCTTGAGGAGATCAACTCCCTCTTAGCCAAGGGGACCATTGAAGAAGTAAGCGTGATAAAGGGTTCTGCTCCAGGTACTACTTAGTACCCAAGAATGGGGGAGGGAGGGTTTAGACCTATACTTGATTTCAGAAATTGAACAGGTATATTCGAAAAGCCAAATTCTGCATGACTATGCTCCAGAGTATCATGCCTGCGTTGGAGAAAGGGGACTGGCTAGCTTCCCGTGACCTAAAAGATGCATATTTTCTATGAGGTGGTCTTATTGCAATAAGAAATTTTTCACGTTTTTGCAGAAAACAAGCACTGTCAATACACAGTTTTCCTGTGTGGACTGGCAGCAGCACCGAGGGTGTTCATGGAGTGTGCTGCCATTGTGGTCACAGATCTTAGCAAGAGAGACGTGAATATCTTTCCCTACCTTGACGACTGGTTGATCATAGTAAAAACCAGACAACAACTTCATGCAGGTGTTGAGATGACAGTGGCCTAGCTACATCAGTTGGGCTTCATAGTGAACCGAGACAAATCTCGCTCGACTCCTGCACTTCATAGGTGCCATAATACACATGGAAAGAAAGTGTGCTTTTCTGCCAGAGGACAGATTCAGCAACATACAAGCCATGTTCAAGGATCTTTGCCGCCACAGACTGCGCCCTGTCAGGTTCTTTTTAAGTCTTCAAGGGCTATTCACCTCAACTACGGGTGTTACCCCCATGGCAAGACTCCATATGAGACCAATGCAGTAATGGCTGAAGGAAGTCTACTCTCTGGGGAGACACTCACTGAACAAGAGACTGCTTGCACCTGATCACGTCCTCCAGTCTTTAACCTGGTGGATGAAGCCTCAACATCTACTTCGGGGAATCCCTTTGAACGGCTACAACCCGACATTACAGTGGCAACTGATGCATCTCTGACAGGATGAGGAGCTTATTCAGAGAACCTTATATCCCACGGCCTGTGGTCAGAAGAAGAGTCAGAGATGCACATCAGCCTATTGGAATGAAGAGTAGTCAGACTGGCCCTAAAAGCCTGCCTTCCCCTTGTAAGGGACACAGTTGTCCAGATAATCACAGACCCAATGTGATGTGGTATATCAAGAAACAAGGGGGAGCGGGTTCCAAGCTGCTCTTGAAAGAAGCAGAAGATTTATGGATGTGATGCCTTAATCATCAAGTATTTATGGTTGCCATTAATTTAGCAGGTCAAGACAATACGATTGCAGACTACTTATGTCGCCGTGTAGAGGAAAAACATGAATGGAGCCTCCACGATGACTTATCTCATGTATTTGAGAGATGGGGTCCTCCCTTGATAGACCTGTTTGATAATCGACCAACACAAAGCTTCTCATGTTCTGCAGCAGAGCAGGCTGAGACCCGGATTCCATTTCAGACGCTTTCACCATACCCTGGACCAATGTATTCATGTACACATTCCACCAATACTGCTTCTCCATAAAGTAATTTACAAGGTGAGGACAGACGAAGCTCCTCTAATCCTCATTGCACCTTACTGGCGCAGATAGCCATGGTTTCATGCTTTGCAGAGCATGTCGAGAGACCATCTCGCACTGTCACTTTGTTCAGACCTCCTCATGAAGGATAACAGAATGATTCTGCACATGGTTGATCAGACCATAAACAACATCCTCTCTCCAGAAGTCTCTGCCATAGTCTTGAATGCCCGCAAGCTTTCCACCAGATCTGCCTATGCAGGTAAGTGGAAACCCTTCCAAATTTGGTGCATGCAACACAACATTGTTCCTATGCAGCTAATGCTAAACAACGTTGTTTTCGATCTCCTCCACTTGAAAACCTTGTTATCCATCTCCTCCATAGAGGTTCACCATCTTGGCCCATATACAACTGATTGATGACTTCGTCTTATTTTCTCACCCAGTCACAAGAACCATCTGGAAAGGCCTCAAGAACACTTTCCCACCAGTCTCGCAACCAGTCCCCTCTGAGACTTGAACTTGGTGTTAGTGTGATCTATGAGACCCCAGTTCAAACCAATGCTACCTGTTCTCTTGAGAACCTTACTCAAGACGGCCTTGTTGGTGGCTCTGACATCAGCCAGGAGGGCCAGTGAACTGGACGCCTTTCGAGCTTTGAGCTTCTTCTCCATACTTAACTTTCCACAAAGACAAGGTGGACCTGTGACTTGATCCATCATTTATACCGAAGGTGGTCTCACCTTTTCATTTGAATCGGACCATATCATTGCCCATACTTTTTTTCTGAAACTGCATAATTCTCTAGCAGAAGCAGTGCTGCATACATTGGATCTCAAAAGAGCATACAAAATAGTTCGGGGCCTTTTCATAGTTCTGACTCCCTTTTCATTTTCTTTGGCGGACAACGAATTGGTGTCAGAGTGACATCACAAAGAATACTGAAATGCATCCTACAAGGTATTCACTCATGCTACTCACTTGCTGGTAAAGAACTCCCTCTGGGGATAACAGCTCATACAACCAGAGCCATGAGCCCCATACTTGCTAACTTTTGTAATGTGCCAATTCTGGACATTGCAAAGCAGCAACATGTTCCTGTTTGCACACCTTTTCAAAGCACTGTTCACTCGATATGGCAGCTCATGCAGATGCCAAAGTCAGGAGGGCTGTTCTTCAATCTCTTCTTTCCTGACAGCCGGATTACTTGCTTCCCTCCTCCGGTAAGTTCTCACTGCTGATTACTCTCCCATAAATGAGAATCATGGAGATCCTTGAAGAAGAAATAAGGGTTACTTGGTTCTTTGAGAGAGCTCCACGTATTCTCACTACTCACCTGTCCTTCCCCTCTGGCCCAGAGTTTCCCTCTGGCTTCCTGCCAGGGGTTGGAAGGAACTGAGGCAGGCGGGCTCCATCCCCCTTTATCATCTCTTGCAAGTCTAAAATCCCATGCAGAGAGTGGGAGGGGCCGGGGTCTACCAGGAAGAAGCTCTGGTGATATCTAGAAGGTTCCAAGCAATCTGCCTGGAAGCTGCTGACGCAATAAGCATTTCCGGTGGTCTGCGGAGCAAGAAGAGGTTCCCATAAGCAAGAATACATGGAGCTCTCTCGAAGAACTGAGTTACCGGTAAGTAACCTTCACTTTCTCCAGCTCTCTGGACATACAGATTCTTCTGGCAGTCAGGCAGAGCCGTGTGTGTGAAATCCAGTGAGTTCTGGCCCTGGGAATTGCAGGTGGGCTGCAGAGGGAGTGAATGCCAGGCTTCAGCCTGTTCAAGACTGGCAGGATTACTTACCCACACACCACTCTGCCCTGCAGTCTGCTCGGACTCTGCTTCTGGCGGGTGGGAAGGAACTGGAGACAAAGAAACCGGGTGCTAACTTAATCTGATCATCCGTTTTCTCCAGGTCCATTTCCTTAAGGTCTGTTTAAGCAGAATTTTTTTGATAAGTCAAACTTTCTTACATGGCTGGAGAAATTTGACTTAAGCAGACTCCGCTGTTTTCAGTCATTCTACACTTTTCCTTTGTTGTGACCGATTTTTTGTTTTCCAGATCCATGGGGATACTGTTCAGAATCAGCTGATAGTGCAGTGCGTTGAGATCCCGTTGTACCTGACTCTCTACTCTCCTGCCATAGACTGGATTTTGCAGTGTATTGCTTACCATGCACCTGAGGTAAATGATTCACTCGTTTTGGCAATGCCTTAACGTTCAACAGGAAGAAAGAGCTAATAAAATGTTTGATTGTTTTTAGATGTTATAGATTCCTCTCTCTGAAGCTAGAGTATTTAGCAAATACTGATGTGAGGGAGGCAAAGGGGGAGCCGAATTCACTTGCACTGGAAAATGCTCCGAGCTTACGTGAGTGGCATTATTAAAAGAAAAGTGTATAGATCTGTAAAGGTGAATGGTGCTTTGTGATTCTAGATAAGACTTGTTTCATGCTCTGAAGTGCCTGGAGTTTAAGCATTAATGCTTTATAGGGAAAATGTATTGAAATCCCTAAAGCCACTATAAAAAGATCCAAAATAAAACCAACGTAGGAGGCAGAAGTGAGTTTGTAGAGTCCTCTGAGATATTAAGAGTGGAAGGTAGTTGGAGAATTAATTTGAATAGTTGGAGAATATTGTCTAAGACATTGAGACAAGGGTTCTGGCTTGGTTGTGCCGTAAAGCTTATAAAAGCTAAGCCCTAGACTCCTTATGCTTTTAGTATGGGCATTGGGAACTTTGGGCCCATGGCCAAATGAGACCCACAATTAGTTTTTAGTTGGCCCCTTGCCAGGTCTGGATTTGGCCCCTGGATCCAGTTTCTGTCCTCAAGCTCTGGAAGACTGAGCTCAGGCAAAGGGAGCAGAGATGAGGATATGGGACAGATCCATGGGCACAGATCCATGATTTGCACCCTCCTTTTTCTGAGCACACCCTTAAGCACGCCTGCCCCCAACTTCTATGTGGGTCTCAGAGTTTGTTCAGTTATTCAAAGTGGCTCTTGTGAGGGAAAGG
This sequence comes from Sphenodon punctatus, assembly GCA_003113815.1. Classification (NCBI taxonomy): domain Eukaryota; kingdom Metazoa; phylum Chordata; class Lepidosauria; order Sphenodontia; family Sphenodontidae; genus Sphenodon; species Sphenodon punctatus. Next base: position 3,479,793 of record QEPC01007559.1, on the reverse strand, counting down.
GCTCCTCACCCCTACGTATCGGAGATGGCCAAAGTTCCTAACTCTACAAACTACGTACCAAAGTCTTCATATATGGCAGAGACTCACAAGACGCACGTTACGCATGCATTGCACCTACATATTCACGCTGTCTCTTGTACACATACTCCTCCCCCACCCCCCTCTCTCTGATCCCATCCAGTCCAGCATCAACACAGGTGGGAGAGCCTGTGGGGAAGAGCCCTCAGTTGCTGCCTCTGCCCACTCTGGGGGCAGTGTTCATCTCTCTATGTTGCCTGGGGCTGTGTCTGGTGGGGGCTTGATCAGTGGCTTGGGCAGAATCCAGCCAGTGGATTGGGGAACGGAGCACCGTTTGGGACTTGCTAGACAAAGCCCTACTGAGAAGTAGCCAAGAGCCCAGTTTCCCTGGCTCCCGCTTGCCAAGCCTGCCCTGACGTGTGGGGAATTGCCCTCAGTTGTGCCCTTCCCTTTTGCTTGCTTGGAATGACCAACCATCAGCAATGACATTGCCCTGGGAGATGCAACGGGCACTGGGTTGAGAGCAACCAGGCTGTGAGTGGTCCTGCCACGGCTGACCGGCAAGTGAGCTGTTCAAAAACCACACTCGAACTGCTTGAGAGCTGCGCCTGGCTCCTAAACTACAGTCTTTCCACCTCTAGTATATGTTGAGGTATAGAAAATTGGGGTGGTTTCTTTGAAAAAGAGAAAAAAAGCAGCAAATAAGCATCTCTTTATGTAAGTGAAGCATTGTGAATTCAGTTGTACAACCTGATACCAGCAGAGTCGGTCCAGATTTTTTAGTAGTCAGACTTAACAGGTTCATTCAGAGCAATTGATCCTGGAGGGAAAAAAGTTAGCACTACTTGTGAAACCCATGATACCCAAAACAACAAAAGTTTTCAATTGCTTGTGCTACCAAGATAACAGTTTGCATATATTGAGGGAATTGAGAGCTGTTACTAAAACTGTGAATTGTAGGTGGATCTTTTGATGATCTAATTTAAAATATCGAGAAGATTCATTAAGCATAAAACGAAAAGCTTGAAGGATATCCTATGGCATTTAAAATATAGCAAGGGCAATCACCAGAAGAGAGGTTTTGCTAAAATAGCATCTATTCCACACTCTCCAATATCACCAAGACATAAAATAAGCTAAGATGCATCTTTCTATCTACGTAAAGCATCACGTCTTGTTTGGCACTAGAGGAAATGCAAGATTTACACAAGAACAAGTTACTTAGAATTTATGTATTTTTTATTATAATCCATTTGGCTGGGGTCTGAATGCACAGTAATAAAATATAACTAAAACTCAGGCTAGTAGATTATATGTCATTAAATGAAAAAATGGAAGAGGATCCATAAAGGAACATGTGCTGTACAATCAGTAGTTAACAATAAATAATAAGAATCCTAATAATACAGGCCTGTGAGCTTAAACTGCGATAAGAGATCTGCAAATAGCAGCGTAGAGAAACAATAGTATAAAGGTTTTTCTGGCAATGCCTATATAAATAAATAAATAGGACTACCTTAAATTGGTTCTTTTGGTGATCTATATTTATAGACTGGGTGGAGCAGTGGTGAGGAACCCCCTATCTCTCCTTGGGTCCATGGTCACACTTTGAGCCCGCTCTCCGCTTCTGTCTGGCTCGTCGTGACTTTCCTGTCTCCCCTTTAATGTAGCCCACTTTCCTTTCGTGTGACTGGCCCACAGAACAGGTGCTGCACTTGGCGCTCTCTCACTCTCTCTGATGGGCTGCAGTGAAGAGAGTTCTACTGAGCTAGGCCCCTTCTCTCCCCTGTGTTCTCTGGTGGGTCCCTGTCCGCTGGCAGCCTGCAGAGTTTGTTATAATTTTTCAAGTGACCTGCCGTGGGGAGAAGGTCCCCCAGCCCCAGTGTAGAATCTGAATTAACCTAGACTTAAAAACAGTCGAAGTTTACAAAGTCGCATTGGATGAGTTGGAAACTGTAACTTCAGCCATGCCAAAACATTTGCCTAATTTGCTTGCTACAAGGTTCATACAGCACAGCACGTCTCCTGGGACAAATCTTAGAGCCCTTGCAATTCTGCTTTGGAGTCCCCCCCATGATGCCGATCTTTGCGCTGCTTTATCGGCTTAGCCATGCAAATTGCCCTTTTTTTATTTTTATAAGCGTGATCAACATAACATTACAAGTAGCCTAAAAATAGCCTGGTACAGAAATTCATTTCTAACGAGACATTACCACACTTCAGCATTCAAGAGGAAAGCTTTAGGAAGTGCATTCATGTGGCAGACGTTAAATCCTTTGTGATTCCCAATTCCCTCTTCTTCCTGTTAAAAGGCTGAGTTTAAAAAAAAAAGCTTGAAAGAAATTTGTTCTTGCTCTTCTTTAAGAATAAAATGAACCCTAGTTGATTGTAAAACATATGTTTTTAAATCCTTGTACCCAGGAAACCCCATACTTAGTTACCTACCCAGTTCCTTCAGCCTTGTGAGGAAAGGTGAAGGAATTGGCTAGGTTTAGTCTTAGCAAAGAGAATATTAAGGGAAGACATGATAACAGTTTCCAGACATCTAAAGTGCTGGCACAAAGAAGGTGGCAAAGAACAGTTCAAGGGCAGGATGAGAAATAATGAGCTCAGCTTACAGAAAAGTCAATTTTTTTGTTGAGATAGGAGGAAATAGTTCCTAACGGTAAGAGCTGTGCAGCAATGGAACTAGTTGCCCAGGGAGACTGAAGGCTTTCCATCACTTGAGGTTTTCAAGGAGAGGCTGGACAGCCATCGCTCAGGGATGCTGTAGCTGTAGTCATCCTGCACCCCAGTAGGCAGGGGGTTAGACTAGATGACCTTTGAGGTTACTTCCAACTCTATGATTCTGTCTAGCTAGTAGCAATTATAGTAAAGCTCAAATGTGAGAAGGCTTTGAACTCCTAGTCAGAACTGCTTTTCTTTCTCACTGTCCTCTTTTGTCTGGCTTAATTTTACTTCCTTGTTCTTCCAAATCCACTCAATTCCTTCTGTCATAGTGATATAAGCTGGCGAGGACAAATTTGGTGAGCTGCAGGCTTTGTAATTGCTCAGTGTAGCCAACAAGCTACTTTAAACTTCAATCAGTGTCTCTGCTCTGCAGTAAAGAGCTAGTGGTTTCCCCCATCTCCTGCCAGAGGTAATTGACCTTGTCATTTCTCAGAAAAAATAACCTTTTACAGACATGACTAAAGACCTGGAAGCTTGACTTGTGCAAAATCAAGCAGCATTTCAGATTAAAAATCTGGTACAGGTTTGATATATTTCCTATACTGCACACAACTACTTTAATATTTTTTTTTTTTACTAGAGATAGCATTGGAATCCAAAGGGTAGGTAATTAAACCCAGCTCTAACTAATGTGGTCCGGTTGTTGGTAGCTGTAAAGAATGTCTAGGTTGTGAGGTTTATTTTAATTTCCCCGAAATACCCCTTCTAGGTTCTGCTTACCGAGATGATGGAGCGGTGCAAGAAGCTCGGGAACAAGTAAGTATGCCACAGTCTGCCAAGCATGATTCTGAAAGGGAAATATTTTGTTAGATTTGGGTAAAAACAAATGTGAGAGTGGCCCAGTGTGGCCCACTGTGGCACGTTTGTGTCCGGACGCTGCCTACACGTGTGCGCAGGCGTTGGTAGATGTTCGACCCAGGTTATCCTGGGTCATGGCGGCAGCTAGCCCAGGCTGTGATCCCGGAGACCTCTAGGATCACAGCCAGGGCTAGGGTCTACTCCCATCGGGCCAAAGTGAGTCGCCCTGGAGCTGCATGTGCATTTCCAGGCCGATCCACCGGCCCAGTCGGGCTCCGCTATGACAGGCAGCCATGGCTCGCCGTCATTGGCTGCCTGTCATGGTGGGGGGTGGGGACAGCCAGCCGCACACTCCCTGTTCTCCCCGTCTCCTGGCTGTTGTCCCGACCAGGTGCATGTTTGTTTTGCACTCCAGCCCAGTGCACGCCCTGTCCACCTGGGCTGCCTATCTTAGATCAGCCTGGGATGCGGCAGCCCAGCATCACTTGCCGTTTCACCTTTTGTGTAATCTCCCTGTTGTTTGAAAGAGCGGTTTGTTCATCTTGCAAAACCCAGAAGCTCTTTTTCATACAGTTTTTCAGTGTGGAACAAATGTTAAGCTACTTGCGCAAATGTGGTCGCTGGCAGGGAGAGCAAAGGGGCCATTTGCTTCCCAACACTCCCTGGTGGTCAGGCCATGAAGGGTGGGGCAATGTTGGGAAGAGGCAAAGCAAAGAGGCTGTCTTGCCCCTTTCTGATGTGGCTGCCCCTTTCAGAGCATTGTGAGAGTACAATCCTCTGAAAGGGGCATGGACCTGCCCGAAGAGCCACGCCAAAAAGAGGGACTGTCCTGTTCCTTTCTGCTGTAGTCCTAAGGGTGTGCAGCAGCCACGTATTCATTTTTTGTTTTTGTTTCAAAAAAACCCCTTTGTTTGGGGGGTGGGTTGTAAAGAACTCGACGGTTATTTTTTGTGTGTGATTAATTTTTTAAAAAATATCACTCTGCATGCACAGAATGTTCTGCACATGCGCGTCCCTTCTCCAAAATGGCACCGGCAGGGCTCTGCATGCGCAGAACGGCCCCGATGGCTATTTTGCTTTATGTGCGGTTTCTAAAAAAAACTTTTATTATTTTTAATAAATGAAAAAACAGAAACTAAAACCGGTGAAATTAAACGAATGTTGCTTGCTTTTTTCATTCATTTGTTGCTTGCTTTTTTCATTCATTTTCCTTACCTTCGTTCCAAAAGTGAATGGGGCTCCATTTGTTTTGGGAATTAATTAAAATGAAACGAATTGCACACCCCTAGTAGTCATACCCTTTTGTCATCTCCTGATTAGAGCCCAAACTCATATTTGTGCGCAAACGAATAAATTGGTTGAATTTGTGCTGTTCAACCCCAAACCGATGAAGTGGATGACAACTGTCTGTTCATTTGCATTTCATTGGATACCGTTACCTGTTTTGAATATTCCAGTTTTGGTTAATCATTCGTTTTCGGCATTTCAGTTATGTAATTTTGGTACTCTTAGCGCTATTGCCAAAACAGAGTAACTAAACCAAACAACGAAAAGAGCAAAATAAGCAAAGTAACCAGAATGGAATACCTGAATAAAAGGATATCCAAATACCAGCTGTGGTTGCAGATATTATTCAGATGGCTATCTGAAAATACAAATGATTTCCACAAATACAAAATCATAATGTGCTGAAAGGGGATGGGGGTCTTGCTGAATAAAGAGTCTGTTTCCCCTACCTGATGCTGCCCGTGTGCCCAGGATTGTTTGAGCCAGGATTAGAAATAGGGCAATGGGGTCACCCAGTGGACACTACTTATTCTACCTCTTACTCGGTCTTTGACGTAGCCAATACGTGTACATGCTGTTCTGTGGATGCTGTCCTCTTGTGGGAAGATGCTCGTGTAAGTTCCTGTGCTGGTGGCTATGATGAAGGACCAAGAAAACAGGCCATGGGTCAGTTGCTAGCGAGCCACAGAAAATATACTTCCACGTTACACATTGAGCGCCCCGAAACTGAACTGAACTTGACCATGAATTCGACTAGTTGGCAAAGATACTACAATCCTACTTAGCCCCTATTATTTGAAAGTTTATCTCCAGTCATGACTGTGCTTTCTGAATGGTGTGAACGTTAGCCTGCAGTGCACAGGTTCTTCAAATTTGTGGAGAGGCAGAAGATACATGCAAAATCCATTTTCAAACTTGTTTGTTTTTCGGAGCTAACATAATCTGCTTTGGTTGAAAAACCAGAAATATGTTTATCATCTTAGCCCGAAGAGAGATGTTGCAGCCCCAGTGAACTGTGACTGAGTTAATGAGCTCAGGGAAGCAGTGTTGGAAGTCATAGGGGTGGGAATGCTTCTTCACTGGGCTGGAACTAGAGCAGGATTTATCTCTGGGCTATAAACACGCTGCTTTCTATTTGCATATTCTGGTTTGCTGTTAAGATTTTGTTCTTAATTTAAATCGGGGGTGGGGAAGCTCTTTCCTCCCAGGGACTGCTTTGAAAACTAGTACAAGCTCCAAGGGCTGCATAGAAATTGAGGGTGGGGGCTTCTGAAGGAGTGCACTCGGGCAGAGGAAGTTCTAGATCATGGATCTACTTCTTGCCTTGAGGGCATACCCTCATCTCTGCTCCCTTACCCTGAGCTCAGTCTTTCAGGGTGTTAACAAACAGGATGGTAGCTCACACCAGGTGGGTGTCCACCTGCCCATTTAGTAGGTGTTCGTGCCCACCGGCCGCGCAGCCCCCACTCACGGTGGGGTCCCAGAGCATGCGACGCCCACCATGAGGACAAATGCGGGCTAATGAGTGTCTACATGTCTGTGTCCTGTCAATTATGTTGCGTGCAGCCTCTGTGCGTACAAGTCCACCAACATCATAGAGTTGTGGGTGAAAAGCCTAGAGTGCTCCAAGGAACAACCACTTCTGGCTCCACTCTCGCTGGCTAACATGTAATGTCTGCCTTAAAAGCCCACTGTGCCATTTAAAATGTGTTCTCCTAGCTCTTCCTGGTTGGCAGTATGTGCCCAACGCTTGCTCTTTCTCAGCTATTGCATCCTCTATAATAACTTGCAAAGGATTACCATTGCCGGGGCCATGGCTCAAACTGATAGCCGGACGACAACCAGCACTGCTACCACCACCGCACAATTGTAGTTGCTCTGCACCTACCAATGCTCCTGCCAACAGTGCATTGCCTGGACCAAGGAAGAGACCAAAACCCTTCATTGCTCTATGGGGAGAGCAGAAGGTCCAATGTGCCCTGCTACAAGAATGATGCAGTGTTCCAAGGACTTGAGGCGGAGCAACAAGGTGAGCACCGGAGGTAGGTCATGCACTGGGCCCATCTGTGGCAGCAGTTTGAGCGGTTGGACAGTATGATCAACAAGGCAAGCAAGGAGATGAGAGAGTTGTGGGCACGGACGCAAAGCAGCCTGCCCCATTCCATGCAGTTGCAGAGCTCCGTGTTCAAGCATGTTCTTGCCGTGACAACGAGTATTGTTGCTCGGGCAGGTGCCATTTTCTAGCCCCTATTGGCTGCTTATGCCCTATTATGTGGAACCTACCTGCCCTGGTTCCCCCTGCACGCTGGCCATGCACTTGATGGCAGGGGTGGGGTCCATGGTAGCCCAGCGTGGAAAAGCCCAGGTGCAAAGGGAACTATTGTGGGAAAGCCACAGGCAAAGGCTGGGTGATGGCCAGTTGCAGAGTAGCTGGCTAAACACCTGTGCCTCTGTGTTTTATTGCCATTACCTGGCTAGCCTGCAAATGCCAACAGGAAACACAGAAGTTCAGGCCTGCAATTGGCTAATCTATAAATACCTATAGGAAACGCACAGGGAATTACTGCTGAGTGGAAAATAGCACTGGGGTGGGGGCGCGGTAAGGAGGCAAAGTGTGCTGGAGGGGAAGCTGCATAGGCCAGACGAAAACACAGTGACACATTTTTTAAAGGCTTTTGATATCGCAGAAAGAGATCATTTGAAACAGTTCACTGATGCTCATTAAACTATTACTGGTGTTGGGTGTTGGGGCTAGCATTGTAGTTGATGTGCCAGCACAAGGCATCTCGGATCGCTCCGGCTATGCACTGCTCCACTTGGTTCAGTTGGTCCTAGAACAGGGGTAGGGGTTGACCAGAGCGAATTGGCAGTGAGTTCTCCAGCGTGGCCCTTCTGGTCTCAAGATATTATGGAGAACACTGACGTAGTACTAAATTGAGCAATTGCAGTGAAAGCTCTTTTTGTCAGAAATAGACCATTAGCCTGTGCTCACAGGATGATCAAACTTACTGGATTTTTCACTATTTTTGCTAGTTCCTGTTTGGTAAATGCCATTGTTTGGTACTTCTGGTTATTCTTTGTAGGCAGGAGCAGACACGCACCATGTAACGTTCCTTACATGCTGCTTATATTGCTTGTGTATGGTTGTTGCTGTTATTATTATAATAAGCATTTATATAGCGCTAGCTGTGTACCCAGTGCTTTACAGAACAATAAGATTCACTGTATGGTTCACTGTGCAACTCTCATTATTTCCCTAGTTGGTCCTTGTTTTGGCTCCTTGTAAACTGTGTTTTGATTGGTGTATTTCAAGGGATAACCCTTGTTTTCTGCATTCTGATGCTGGAAACTTGTAAAATGCTGGAAACTGACGAAAATACCAGAAACTAACTGGCAGAAAATACCAAAAAATGGCAGACAAATGTAGACACCAATCTCTACATCAGCGGAAGCGTGAGGAAGTACACGCAAACAGTTGCAAGTGCTTCTGAAAACTACATATTTCCTAACAGTATGGGAACTGTCATTCTTGTCTTGGATCTACACAGGCAACAGTGGTTAGAAGTGGAGTGTTCTCTAGCTGGAATTCAGTTCTGGTTGCAGTTGATCTCTAGCACTGCTTTACTAACCAAAAGCTCTCTCCACAACAGACTGAATGTTGCTGAGCTGCTAGCTAAAGTACCCTTGCTCCGAGGTGGAGGCTACACTGTATGCCTTCATGAGGTAGGGTATCTGTGGGGAGTCCAAATTCCACAGTGTTGTGGTTCTTCCTGGACCATCTGGCTAGTATATCCACGAACTGGGCATGGTGGTCCACTGTGGCCTCGAGAACCACGGAGAAAAGCCCTTCTGGTTCAGATAGTCGTCCTTGCTCTGTGGTGGACAGATGATGATGATATGGCTCCCATTGATCACCCATATGCAGTTCAGGAACCCCTCCCACCAAAAACTCTCCATTATCTCCATGAGGCCAGCCAACCGCACCACCCAGTCCAACAGCACTTCCACAATTGCTGTGCAAATCTCCACTAGTATGGTGCCCAGCATGGGGGTTCCAATGCCAAATTGCTGGAAAAAAGAGCGGTAGGAGTCTGGATTGGCAAACTTCCAAATGACAATGGCAATGCAATTCTCCATGGGGATGGGTGACCGCATCAGTGTGCTCTGTTTCTCCAGTCGTGGCCTAAGGATTTTGGCTGTCTGCAGAACAAGGCAACCGGGCAGCCTGAAGTTTGCGACCCACTCAGCATTGTTCTCTCACTAGGACAGCAGGACAACATTGTCCTCTCACAAGGATAGCATGTTCTCTCACCAGTCTGTTTTCTCCTTCACCTAGAGCAGCCTCTTGGTGGGTACAGCCCTGCACATGGTGTCGGTGATTGAAGCCGCGTCTCCTGATAGGTACCTCTCTCCACACATAGCTGTCCTTGCATGGCTTCAGTCCTCCCCATCATGGTCCATTATCGCTGGAGGTAGGCAAGTGTATGATGCTGAAGCAGGCGCTGCCTCCACAGTGTGGTGCGCCCTACTATCCTGGCTAGAGATTGTGCGAAAGCCATTTTTTGCCTTGACATCACATTGCACCAGTGACAGCAGTAGGTTTGGATCTGTTGGGTTGCTCACAGGTTCTGCTCAGCAGTGGAAAGTAAGGCCTGGAGCGCAATAACAGTACAAGGAAGCTCTATGTATGCGTCTCCATGGCTATGGATTCAGTGTCTGTGAACTCTGCAGACTACATGCCAAATATTTTGAACAGCTTAAAGAGCTAGGTGGTTGCCTAGCTAGGATTGGCTGCACGCCACACATGAGCATCTATTGGCCACTATTGGTCATGTGTCCTAACAGGATTGGCTGTGTGCTGAGCATGAGCTTCTATTGGTTACAGACTGGCTATTGGTTGAAAAGGTTTTTGAATGCTTATGTTGGTGTTGTGTATGTTGCTGCACTTGTACTACCAATACAGGTGGCTATTAAACTGCATAGACCTTTCTGTAACAAGCATGTCAACTCATCTAAAAATGTTACTGATGTTAGCACCATGGAAGCATGCAATTCGTTAATTGGAGTGGGGGGAAAACCACTAAACGTTAAGAAATTGGTAGGTAGCTGGTGTGGGGGAAATGGTAGAAAGACAATTAAGGTCACTGTGTTCTGAATGTATGTGGGAGAAGAGCTGCCCATTGCTTAAAAGTTAGCCATTTCATTTCTTACTTTTGAAAGTAACAGTTTTTGCTTGCAACGTGCATGAGGGGTCGTAACATTATAGAAAGCTATTGCTGTGGGATGTTTTGCCTGGGAAATCGAAATGGCTTTGGCATTTGTCTGTGGGTGCTGTGACCGCCCAGAGTATGGGGCCCAGAGAAGTTGGGGGGTAACGGATTCCTTGGCCTTTGCTAATATTTAGGTGAAAACTCTGACCCATCCTCCAAGGCAGCCTATGTGCTCACAGTGTGGCACATGCACACAGTGGGGTTCTCTGTATGTATGCATTAGGGATGGGAATTCCGGATCTACCGGTATCCGATAATGCCGGTATCGGGCGTACCGGCATTATCGGATTCGGCCCGGTAATCCGGCCCCCGGTACCGGATTT
>QEPC01007559.1:3453340-3468696 GCA_003113815.1 Sphenodon punctatus | reverse complement strand
GGGGGGGGGCTCGCCTCGGGGTCTCACTCTGTTGCTGTTCTATCTTTTTTACAACAAAAAGCCAGGCTGGGCAGGGTGGGTGGGGGGTGTCCCCCCTTCCACCCGCGCAGCCTGGGAGGGGGAGGGAATTTATTTTAATTTATTGCATTGGTTTCAATGGGGACACAGCGCCCCATTAAAACCAATGCAATAAATCCGGCACCGGTATACCGGATTTAATCCGGGAATCCGGTTTTTGTGAAACCGGTAACCGGTAAATCTGGTAGCCGGTAATGGGCCCGGGGTCCCACCCCTAGTATGCATGATGGAGTGCAGACATTGTGCAACCATGCTCCAGTTCCAAGTTCAGCAGAATGGAAGAATGTCAGCCCCAGAGGAGATGAGAGATTGGATGTTTGTGCATTGCCAGAATTAAGATGGTCAGTAGTGGGGTCTGGACACTTTGTGCCGCTTTTTCTCATTAGCACCCTCATGACAGTAAGAGGATACCTGTGGGGCCACCAGGAGTGCCTCAGGCAGATGGCAGAAACCAATCTCTTTGGGGAAACTAATAACTTGGGGTACAGGTACTGTGAACCAACTGAAGGAGAACTTGTTGCCCTATATGAGGTTTGGACACTCTGAGAAGTGTTGAGTGCCCTCACAAGTGGGGATGTTTTCTACCCCCACTGTATAGTAATGCAGAAGATGATAGAAAGGGGGTTAGAAGAGGCACCCTAACCCTGTTTGACTTGGGGGGTTTATGTTAACTAAGAGAGAGTTATAACACCACAGTGAGCAAGACCCCAATAGAACTGTGTGCTGCTACTTGCCAGTACATCACTGTGAGCCACAGATACGAGAAACCAAGTGGTGACAACATGCAAAGACTGACTGCTTCCAATTTCAATTTTTAGTTTCACTTTCAGTTTTCCCTGTAGGAGCTCAATAAAGTATGCGTTTTGCTCAATAACCTTAGCATTCTGTGCACAGCAAAGGTTTACTCCCAACTGCCAAACGCTGGCAGGTATAAACCCAGGTATGAATCTCGGTGGGTGCGTGGGGACAGCAGACACTGGAGCACCCGGAAGAAAGAAACCGCCATTGCGTTTTCTTCGTCCCATGGTTTGCTGCAGCTGTGAGTCGTCCTAGGGAGCAGGATACCCAGAAAGAATGGGGGTGAGGTGTTGGTGGGTAGACCGCAGCAGGGAAGAACGTCTGCCCATGTATTATTTATTTCTTATTTATTTATTTTTAAAATTTCCTACCCCGCTCATCCTGCCATAGGCAACTCTGGGCAGCTCACAATTCAACAATAAAAACACTTAAAACGCTCAAACATAAGGAGGAATTAAAATATCCGTAACCACCCACCACCCTAATCCATTCCCCCCACCCTAACCATCCTCCCCAACAAAAGCCAGGCGGAACAGCCACACACCGTCGAAAAGAGGGGAGATCGGGTCAAACGGGCCTTCACCGGCACAGAGTTCCACAGCCATGGAGTAGCCACCGAGAAGGCCCTCCCCATCATGGCCCCCTGGCAGACTCGGGGGACCTCGAGGAGAACACCCCCCGATGACTGCAGGGGCCAATCCAGGACTCGGGAGGTGAGGTGGTCCCACAAATAGGTCAGGCCAAGGCCATTTACGGCTTTATAGGCAAGCACCAACACCTTGAATCGGGCCCGGAAGACTATAGGCAGCCAATGCAGAGACCGAAGAACTGGTGTAATATGTTCCCGGCAGCCCAGTCCCACCAGGAGATGGGCCACCACATTTTGTATCAGCTGCAGTCTCCGAACCGACGCCATGGGTAGCCCCACGTAGAACGCGTTACAGTAGTCAAGCCTAGAGGTGATGAAAGCATGAATGACAGTGGCCAGGTCAAAGTCCGAGACTCTGACCTGGCCGCTTTCATAGGCTTGCCACGCTAAACCTGTGAGTGGGAACTGCCTGAATGCACAAGAAATATACACAGAGGGTTGCCTGTTTATCAGGCTGTATGTGTGGGGGTGGGGTGGGGACTGCACAGACCAAACGCAGACTCCAGGGGGCTGTTGTTTCATTTGTTAGTCCTCTCAGTGCTTGAGGTTAGGAACTGGGTCTATGGGCCAGATCCAGGAACTAGAAGGGAGCAAAATAAAAAGGACTACTGGCCTTAGTTGGCTTCTTAGGCTGAGGTTTCCGGCCCCTGATTTAAATAATAGTATTGTTCACTGTGAAGAGTGTTTCTATTCAGTGCATGACTGTCTTGTTTACTGTGTAGCACCAAGATTCTCCTGTTAATTTCAGTATTCATTTCTAATATTTTAAATCCTTACACTAGTGAACTAGCAGTTTTGAAATTTAATATCCCAGCTCTGTTAGTTGTTTACAGTGATAACAACAAGGGAAAAATTCTGTTCTCTTGGAGACACCCCCCCCCCCCCCCCAAAGACTGCGGCTGCTATTATTTATTTATATAGTGCGAGCAATGTACCTGGCACTGTACAATCTACAGTCAGAGACAGGTCCCTACCCCCTAAGGGGCTTACAGTCTGAGAGACGAGGGAGGGGGATATGAGGGAGAGGTAAACATCAGGAAAGACGAGAGTACTTTGCAGGCTCACGTGCTTAGCTTAGTTACAGGGAATTAGGTTCTAAGTAAGGGGGAAAGGATGCAGTATCACGCATGACAAGCTAGGGAAGGCTGGCCTGACGGAAGAGGTGGGTTTTCAGGAGGGATTTGAAAGTTGAGAGGGAGGGAGCAGAGTGAATGTATCCGGGGAGGGAGTTCCAGGCATGAGGGGCAGCAAGGGAGATGGGGCGAAGACGTTTAGAGGAGCAAGGGGTTTGCGAGCAGGCGAGGGTGGGGGAAGAGGAGGAGCAAAGGCAGGAGCGTGGCGGGATACAAGAGCGGAGAGATATGGGAGAGCAAGGCCATGGAGAGCCTTGAAAGTGAAGACCAGGAGCTTGTGCTGAATGTGTTCCTATAGAGCAGGGACCTGAGTTGACTGCGTTGCTGCAGTTTGCAGTGATTTTCGCAGAATCAGCCAATCCTCGCAGAATCCTTGCAGAATCAGCCAATCCTGACCATGACCTGAGGGTAAATAGGCCCCTGGGAGATGAATTGTGGGTGGGTGGGGTCTGAAGGCCCTATGTTTGCGTGAGGGAGGTGCTGAAATTCCAGAGCATTTGAGTTGTGTTGTGTTTAGCAAAGTTGTGATTCTATGTCAAACCTATTGCAAATTTGCTTCCCAGCATGCATAGTTATGCAAATCAAGTTAATTATGTAAATATTAATGCTCGCGATGAATTTGCAGAATTTGGTTTCTGGACTGGTTGCAGAATTTAAGATTTTTTTGGTGCAGTCAACTCGAGTCCCTGCTGTAGAGGGAGCCAGTACAGGATGGAGAGGAGGGGCTGTACATGGTCAAAGCGATGGGCAAGGTGGATGATTTTGGCTGCGGAGCGTCAAATGGAAATGAGGGAGCCAGATCAGAGCAAGGGAGGCCAGTAAGGAGGAAGCTGCAATAGACAAGGCGAGAGATGACTAGAGCATGGACTGGGGTCTTTGCAGCGGCAACAGTAAGGCAAAGCTGGATTGTAACAATATTGTACAGAGCAAAGGAACCATATTTAGCAACAGCCTGGATCTGAGGCTTAAAAGGAGAGGGGGGAGTCGAAGATGAATCCCTGGCGACGGGCCTGAGGGACTGGCTGGATGGTGACTCCCTCAGTGAAAATTGAGAGGGAAGTAGGAGAGGAGCATTTTTGGGGAAAGATGAGGAGTTCAGTCTTGACCATATTAAGCTTGAGTTGGCGACATCCAGGCAGAGATGTTAGCAAGACAGCAATAGGAGTCTGGATGGAGGGGGAGAGCGTGGGAGTGGAGAGAGAGAGAGTTGTGTGTCATGAGCATACTGGCGATACTGGAACCCGTGGGTTTCAATGACTTTACCCAGAGAAAGAGCGTAAAGGGAGAAGAGAAGGGGCCCCAAGACAATGCCTTGGGGAACTCCCACAGAGAGGGGAAGTGACAGAGGAGGTACCAGCAAGAAAAACATTTAAGGAGCGGTTCGAGAGATACAAAGAGAACCAGTCAAGAACAGCGTCACAGGAACCAAGGGAGTATAGTGAATTCAGGAGGAGGCCATGATCAAGTGTCAAAGACGGCAGAAAGTTCGAGGAGGACAAGAACAGAGTAGAGGCCCTTACATCAGTTATTTTGGCAAGGGCAGTTTTTTCTAGTGACTTTCCTTGTGAGAGAATCCAGGAAGGAGAAGGACTAGCATAGCCCCTCCAGTGCAAAAATAAAACAGCCATGCCATCTTGGGCAACATGGTGAGCGGGGTGCACTTGACTCTTCCTGGATTTTCCCTGCCCCTTGTGAACACCATGACATCAAGATGCTCTATAAGGAGGAGGGTCACATTGGAGGAGGTAGGGCCAAGGAATTCTCCCACCCCTTTCTGACATGGCCCTGCCCCCTTCACAGCACTTTGATGTCACAAATCTGCAGGAGACAGGACGTCAGCAGAAAGGGATGGGAGAATTCCTCCCTCCTGCGTTGCCCACAACTGCTCCAGAAACATTTTGGTAGTGTCTGGGGTGAAATGTAGCCAACCTGTACAGCATGCTGCAGCTAGATGCTGACTGAGGGGAAATGTTAAGGACGCTTGGTCAACTCCCTGTTCAGTGCTATTGATTTTGGAGACATGAAGGATAGGGTCAAGACTTCTGGGATTTCATGTCCATATAGAGGGGGTGCGTATCCATTTCAAGGCAGTTTTTATCCCTAAATGTTCATTATAAAGATGATATTTCAGCTTGCCGTCTCTTGTGGCAGGGTGGGTTCTCTTGTAAAATGCTTTCGGCCTGACTTGGATAAAACCCAACAATGTTAATCCTCTCTTTCATTATCCCTTTTCTGTTTTGGTGAATTAGTTGATAGAAATCAAACTTACAACTATTTTGTATTGATAGGAAAAAGTTTTCTCCCTTCGAGGCAGAAGAAACTTTGAACTGTAGGGACCTTGCAGGCAGAAAAATTAGAATAGATCAGCAGGTTCAGAGAGGCTGGGGCTGTATTACCCTTCTTTTCTACTGATCTCCTAGTTGTTGCCAGCAGAACACACAAGATAACGCAGTTATGAAAACAACCATCCTGGGACAGACCAACGATCTATCTAGCCCCCTCTGCTCTCTTCAGTGGTGCCGGCAGCGCCCATGTTCCAAGGGGAGTGGATAAAAATGCCATTGATGGAGTGATCCATTCTTTTGTCCTTCTCTCTTGGCTTCTAGCAGTCAGATTGCATCCCCTTACCACCTTGATCTTCGCACAGAATTTTAGGACTGCAAGGGACCAGGATTACCAGCACAGGCAACCCTGAACACGTAGGGGGTTGTACACACACACACGCACAACATTTCCGAGGCGGCCAGTGACTACCCACAAGATGCCGGAGGGAAGGAACGGGGCTTACCAGTTCCAGGAAGCAGTGACTAGTAATGGCAGGAGCAGCAGCAAGACCCAGGGAGTCATCACTGCTCCTGCCACCACTGCTTCCTGTTCCTGGGACCCACCACTTCTGCTGCTGCTGCAGGGCAGGCTGGCCCCGGGAAGCTGTCATGGCTCACTGCCAATCAGAACACAGGTTGGAAGAGTGGTGGTGGTGGCAGCTTTCCTTGCTTGTCCCCATTAACCCATCACAGCTACTACGCACGGATTCTTGCGCCCGTGGCTGGCCTAGATGTCCATTTGGGCCCACTGCGGGGAAAGTGAGTAGTAGTAATAATAATAATAATTTCTATAGTCAATGCATAGGTGCAGAATGTAGGGTTTAAAATGCACATTGTGCTAGTGAGTGTTTCTACTGTGAAACACTCTGCTAAATGAAATGTGTATTAGCACCCTCATTCTCTTTTGAACTCGGTATGAAAATCTACTTGCCAGGAATGAGGGTACTCTAGAGCAGGGGTTGGCAGACTCATGGGGCAAGCAATTCACTTGAACCAGGGGTCAATATCAAGTGATCTTCCGGGATCCCTTCTGCTGACTCTAGTGCCCCCTACTGGGGTTCCTCCTGCTGGCTTTCCCCTCTAGGACAGCTCAGCAAGTGGTCTCGGGAGAGGAGTACTCTGTTCAGAGCCTTCCTGGCTGCACTGGAGGGGCTATGCTAGTCCTTCTACTTCCGGGAGACACTCCCTAGGGCCTCAATTTTGCTCTCTTTGTGTCGAGTCTCTTTAAAGACAATGAGATGATGTTTCGTTAAGGGTTAAGCAATGAAAATAATATGTAGGCCATTGGGTTTTTAAAAATATTTATTGTGAAGTGTTGCCAAGCTTAATGCACATTTGTTTTGTAAGCGCACTGCAGCCCAGATCAAAGCAAGCTGGCTCCGGCGACTCTTCTTACAGCCGTCGAAATGGGTTTCATCACTCCTTATTTTCTAAGGTGGAAGCTGAGGAGTAGCTAATCATTCTTCTAAAGTCTAAACCAATGTAAACTTCAGAATGAAAATTGGTTTAATTTGTGATGAGCTGTGCTGATTGGTGCCATTTTCCTCCTAGTGCCTTGCTGCTGAATTCAGTGATGTCGGCGTTCAGAGCCGAGTTTATTGCTACAAGGTCTATGGATTTTATTGGCATGATTAAGGAGTGTGATGAATCTGGATTCCCCAAGGTAGGATTTTTGTGACTTGCAGCACTGCTTGCTGCTTGTTGTGTCGAATGCTTGGTAGCTGCCTAGATATTTGAGGGTAAAATCAAGTGCTTGATCTATGCAGGCCGCTGCTGCTTTGGATGAGGTAATTTTAAGGTCTAGAACACAATCCTAGTTTCTACTCCTACTCCACAACTTGGTCCTTTAATATTTTATGGATTATTTGGGTTCAGTGAGAACAGAGATGACCTGCTTCTTTACAACTGTGGCTGTGAGTAGGCCTTTTATGAATCGTAGAACTGGAAGGAACCAGTAGTTATTTAAGTCCAGCCCTTCCCACTAAACAGGATCCACAGGGCCTGCATCATCCCTGAGAGATGCCTGTTTAACCTATTTTTAGAGGCCTCCACAACCTCCCTTTGCAAGTTATTCCACTGCCTTGCAACTGTCCTTTAGATAGAAAATCTGCCTAATGTTTAGCCTAAATCTTTTCTCCTTTAATTTAAGCCCGTTAACCCTCAGTGACCAGAGAGAGCAACCGGGCACCATTTTGTTTTTAGCAACCGTTTACATATTTGAACCAGCCAGACCCAGTGCTGGGAATTAACTAATGGCAGCATCCCTCATAAAGGATGGCTGCCATTGGTGGTAATGGACATGGCTAGGATTGCAACTTCTCACCGTTTGATCTCGAGACTGACTGGCCACAATGGTAATCTCAGGGTCAAACTGTAAGAAGTGGTCACCCTAGATATTGCTTGTCCTTCTAAGAAGCCCCGTAGTTTGCTTTGGATGGTGGAACCCAATCAATGTCCAAGCTAGCACACTCAGAAGTAATTCCACTGCCTTTCTTGAGCACCATGACATTACAGCACCCTGTGAGGTGCAGGGGAAATGCCATAGCCATGCCCCTTGCCTGGCATAACCTGCCCATTACAGAGCTCTGATGTGCAGGAGAGTTATGTCAGGAAAGGGATGAGGTTAAGGTATCTTCCCCCCCCCTTCCCCCCCCCCCTTGCTTTCCAGTGTAGTCCTGCCCTCTAGGAGCACTGTGATTCATTGCCCTCTGTCTAGGCTGGGCCATCTATGGACACATTGGGCCAAGGCTCAGAAGAGTCTGGCTACATTTGGCCTGGACTTGCATAAGGCTTCCAGTCAGGCTTGGCATGAAAATTTTGGCCTGAATAGAGATGTAGGCTGAAAGTGGTTGGCTATAGCTGGAAGAAGTCAGCTGACCAGAGTCAGGAATAAAATGCCCAGAACTCCTTGAGAAGAGAGACTACCATGGTGTGAGGGTGATATTGTGTTTGGGATGAAAGCTGAATCTCTGGGTCACAGATAAGGCGTATAAAGCAGCCTTGGTGCAAGGCCTAACGTGATCAACGCTGCATGGGAAGGTTAGGAATTGTAAACAGTGCTAAAAGGACTGTAGAAGAGA
Organism: Sphenodon punctatus; assembly: GCA_003113815.1. Lineage (NCBI taxonomy): Eukaryota > Metazoa > Chordata > Lepidosauria > Sphenodontia > Sphenodontidae > Sphenodon > Sphenodon punctatus. The sequence continues at coordinate 3,460,634 of QEPC01007559.1, read as the reverse complement.
ATGTTGGGCAGCATAAACCAGACCAAGGAGGGAGTGTTAACGGAAACAGTCATTTTCCTGTGCGTTAATTACGTGGAGTCTAGGTCACCAAAGGTCTGGGACACCCCTGGCATGGGTGACGTTGTTAAACAGCTGTGTTTAAGTCATTGAATCTGTTTCGGTGAAAATCTCTCAGGGATACGTTAATGGGAATTTATGTTTTCACAGCATCTTCTCTTTCATTCTCTGGGACTCAACTTGGCCTTGGCTGACCCTCCTGAAAGTGATCGGCTTCAGATACTGAACGAAGCCTGGAAGGTCATCACAAAATTGAAGAACCCCCAGGTGAGTTCTTGATAGGGGCATGTGGTGGCAGGCTGGAACTGACCTGTTTGTCAGGCTTAGCCGCAGCTTGTTTTTAAAAATACCCTCTTGGGCCGCTTTTAGATAAGACAAAATTTGCGCATGTTTGGTGAAAAACGTGCATGTTTTAATGCTCGTTTAAATAAACGAGCTGTTTTAAATGCACATTTGCCATGATCGTGTAAAAGCCAAAACCGTTTTGAATGTGGTTTCCTCTGATTCCAAACTGATTTTGAGCCCCTTTGATGATCGGGGGATGCCAAAACTGGTTTTAAAATGTGCATTATTTAAATCCGCATTTACAAAACCACATTAAAAGTGTCTCATCTAAAAGCGCCCCTAGTGTACCATTTGCTAGCTCACCATTGCCAGATGCTCACTGGTTGCCTGGTACTAGTCATCCTTTTCATGTCCTCCTTCATGTAAACATTTACAATTAATAGAATTCTGTTTAAATACAGGGTGTTTTTAAATGAGACGGGCAGGAGGGTGTGTTTGTGTGTGTTTCCATGGTTAGTGTGTAGTGCAGGCGCGCGAGCGTCCTGCATGTGGAAACACTTCAAACGAGCGGCCCCACACACAGCTGCCCCATCCACTCAACACTCGCCCCATCCACGCGCGGGGCACTCTGGATTTTTGGGTGGGCGGTGCATGGGTCACAGGAGCGCACACCGTATTCAAATGAGACATCCCCTAACATGGGTTAGGGGGTGTTGTGTAAAAACATCCATAGTCTAAGGACCCAATTCAGAACGGTGCTTGGCAAGCATCTTCCTAGCCAAACCCATTACTTCATCAGATTTGTTTTTTAGCACCTCCTAGGGGCCACTTTGAAAATTAGTACAAGCTCTGAGCACCTCCATAGAAATTGGTGGTGGTGTGCTCAGGAAAAGCAGGGTCGGGATCTGTATGCATGCCCTCATTTCTGCTCCCTTACCCTGAACTCCATCTTTCAGTGCTTGGGTGTAGGTACGGGATACAGGGGCCAGGCCAAAGAATTGGAAAAGGGCCAAATAAAAACTAAATTGTGGGCTGTATTTAGCCCCTAAGCCTGAGGTTCCCCATCCTTATTTTAACAGTTGAATATAGATTCTCAAACCTTTTTTTTTTTTTTTTTAAAGAAGGATGCAGTTCTTTTAACAACAACCTATCTATTTTGTAGGATTACATTAACTGCGCAGAAGTGTGGGTGGAGTATACCTGCAGACACTTCACGGTATGTAGAAATTAGAGGATTTTTCTTCCTAATTAAATTATGTGTTGTAAACAGTGGTTTTATAGCAGTTATCAGTGTTAACAATATTTGTATTTGTATATATGAATGAATGAATTTATTAATGGCTTAAGCCAAAAAGAATGCTATGATGACCTTCCCTAATAAGCTAAGCTTTTCTGTATTTATGTATTAGAACTTTTTTAGTGTGTAAGAAAAAGAGTTGATTAGGCACAATGTCATGACTCTTAATAAGTCTTTGATCAACCAGGCATTTCTTCCCACCTGTATGTGCTGTGCAATTACAAAAGTGGCTGTAACTTGCATGGTTGTTGGAACGTTAAAATTATCTAAATTCCTAACAATGAAGATCTTAGTTATGAATTTGTAGAATAAACTCTCAGTCCTAATTTTCTGCTAACAGTCTTTTTGCTCGGGGAAGTTTCGGTAAGTTGAATTCTGCCCCACTTGATATGCTGGTTTGGTGTTGTTTAATTCTCACTCCACAGAAGCGTGAGGTCAATACCGTTTTAGCAGACGTCATCAAACACATGACTCCAGACCGTGCATTTGAGGATGCCTACCCACAGGTAAGACTAAATCCGATCTCTCATCAGCTCTGCAAATGACTAATTCCATTCAGACAAAGTGCACAACAGGTGTCTAAAGGATGCCGATGCCTTTTACAGCATAATGATTGAATATTTTTTAAAAGGATACTGTAACTCAGCAGACTATTTGCTACAGTGTTGCTTTATTATATGCTGCCACTTTGCTGCTGTAAGTTCATTTCTAAACCTATAAACAGACCAGATGTCTCAAATTTTAAAGACAAAGAAGCATGTTTCCCAGTTATTTATTGGAGAAAAATAAATTTGATGTTGGATGATTTGCAGATGATTTTTTTCAAAATCTTATTATTTCTCTCTCTTATATGAAATTTGTAATTAATTTTCCTTGTTTCCCCCTCCTCTTAGCTTCAGTCAATAATTCAGAAGGTCATTACCTACTTCCATGACTTTTCAGTACTTTTTTCAGTGGTAAGTGACACTTTCTATCCGTTTTTAGTGTTGATTGCCTGTAAGTTCACATCACATCCTTTTTTGTAAAGAAACTTAACCCAGTTTGCTTGTCTAAGTAGTTTGGAACCTTGTATGGTGAGAAGCACTTCTTGACAAGTATAAAACTGTTAATCCCACTGTGGAAATGTGCTGTGTTGCATTTGAAAAAGAATCCTTTATTTAGAAACTAATTTCTTGTACTTCAAAAGAAATTATTGGAATATTCTGTAACTTGGATTGGCTAATATTTTTGCTTCAGTGGCATAAATCTGCACATCTAGATGGAGTCCAAGTTAACCAGTACACCTATATGTGTGAGTTGTGCTGATATCATTAATGACAGCTAATCCATGACCCTGTGTAGTCTGCAAATATTTTTCTTTCTAGCTTCTCAAGCAAAAAAACCCTGTTCTGTAAGGAGAACAAATATTCAGGTTGAATTGTGCAAATTATTAAATGCAAAGGATTGTTCTTGCATGCCATACCATCAGTTTTGGAAATCAGTTATTTTTAAGATATGTAAAATGCCACATAGACCTTTCAGCGTGTTTGCGAGAGCTATGTGCAACTCTTCTTTGGCAGAGTCCCCAAGATCCTGGAATAGCTGATAACACCTGATGCTTCTTGCATCCCATTCGTTGCTCACAATGTTCCCCCCCTCAAGCTGTAATTCTGCATTGCCAGAGGCGATTTCAGCAAGAATTTGGCCTAGCGCCATATTCTGCCAAAACGTGCTGCAATAAAGCATTTCAGAATAAATGAGTTTATGGTTACTTTCTTTCAATACAGTTTTATTTATTTTTTAATTTCGTTACATTTATATGCCGCCCCCCATGCCCACGGCATCTCGGGGCGGCTTCCAACACAATATAAAACAGTTTTAAAAAACAATTTTAAAACATAAAACAAATTTTAAAACACCCCCCACAAAAATTAACCCACCACCCCACCCTCCCCTCCGAAGTTGATGAAGAATTTGTGGCTGACTCAGCAGAGAGCTATGGGAAGGCTGGGTGTGAGATGATTAGATTGGGCTAGGGAAGAACAGTTACAGTTGGGGACTTGTTTTCACTGTGTTTTGGGGTGGTTACCAAACTATTTTCAAAAAGCGGCCAGATAATTAAATTCCTTAGTTTTTAAAAAGCAGTTAAACATTTGTAAAACTTCAGAGCCAGCTCTGAATAAATCCAAAACGTTGGCCAGAATTTTTTAGATTCCTCTGGGATATTCTGATATTCTGTGATTTGTTGTCTAAGGCCACGATCCACAAAGCACTTATTCTACAGTAAGTTGTTTGTGAATTGCGTTCTAGATTATGCATGAAATCCATTGGTAATCCAGTGCTGCTTCATGCATATTATTGCTTTTCTAAAACTTTCTCTGACGTTTTTGTGTAATTTGGCCAAAAGAGCTCTGGCTGTTGCTTGTTATACTACAGTGGAACCCCCAGCCCCTGGTCTATAGGGATGTATTGCAGCTTATTGGATAAGTCAAATTCTGCACCCTGCTAACTTTGAATTTTTAAGGCATATACCCACCCAGCTAAAAATATCAGGATCTTTGAATGATTGATAATTTATTTCTTGGCAGCATCTAGTTTAAAGTACCCTTGTATATGCCTTTTCGGGGAAAGTCTTCATAGTCTGGAGACGGGCGCTGGGAAACATCAGTTCTCTGGGTGTTAACAGATGGCATGATAACCATGCTGGTGTAAATGTGTGTCTGTGTTCCCTGCACCCTACTGTGCCTCCAGATGTTCAGACTTATACTGAAAGCCAAGTGTGCGAGCGTGTCAAACCCTATCAGTTCTGACCCTGAAAGTCTCAGGTGGAATAGGGAGTAAATGCTAGGTTTCCTTGGGTGAAAACAGACATACACCTTAACTCCGCTTTAACATTTCTTATGCATGTTGCAAGGCTGCACAGGTCACCAATACAGCCCTGCAACAAGCTTGAGAAATGTTAGTAGAGTTACGTGAACGTCTGTTTCACCCCCTGTCTCTGACCCACCTGAGACTCCCAGAGTCAGAACTTACTTACACACAGTGCTCCACCTTAGTGTCTGATATGACACTGTTTCTGAAGAGTGGGAACAGGATTGGAGTCAGAGAAACCTGGTGCTAAGTTAAATTGGGCATCCATTTCCCCCATTTCCTTAAGGTTTGCTTAAGTAGAATTTCTGGTGTCAAACTTTTTCTCCCCATGGCCACAGAAATTTGACTTAAGCAGATGCTGCTGTACATATCCCCTGGCAATCTTATGGCTATTTTGTGCCCCAGTAGGACTTCTCCATTCCTAGTTCATTATGATGATAACGCCTAGCCATTTTTCCTTGAGGAAGAATTTTTTCTCAAAGAAGTCAGTATTGATTTATGTGCTTGCAAATTGTGAGATTTTAACTTTCCTCTATCGTGAGCATAGAGACCATAAGCTCTACATCTTCTGGTTTTTTGCTTGTCTTTTTAGGAGAAATTCTTACCATTCCTGGATATGTTCCAGAAGGAAAGTGTGAGAGTGGAGGTTTGCAAGTGCATTATGGAAGCTTTTATTAAGTAAGTATAAAATATTCTGATTCAGTGCACTCCAGAGAATCTGGGCAATCTATTGAAGGGTTCTTAAGGGAAGTAGACAGAGTTAGAGTTCAGCTGACTTGGCATATATAAGACTTTATGCCTTCTGATGATTAGGGTGAAAAGAAAATGTAAATGTATCATTTTGGATTAGTCCATTATATTGATCAGTTACTTATAAATTGTTACAGGGAAAATCAGTGCATCTGAGTTTTCTTGTCATTCCTGGTTAAAAATCAGTGTATCTTGTGAACATAAATAAATATGGCCTTTGAGAATTAGCAGGAGCATTGGTTTTTGTCCTACCAGTGGTGGTTTGTTCTATACTGGGAGTGGGAAATCTCTGACCCGTTTGCTGAATCTGGCCCACAGCTGTTTATATGGTGCCTTTCCAATTCCTGGATCTAGCCGATGGATCCAGTCCCCTATCCACAAGCAATGAAAGAGCAACCTCAGGGGATGGGAGTGGGGATGAGGATATGCCCTCAAAGACAGGGGATAAGATCCACGGCCCAGTTCCAGGATCTGGGCCTTCCCCTTCCTCCTTCCATTCTGAGTACCCCCCTGCTCCCCACTCCTATCCGTCTTGTGGAGGTTTTATTAATTTTCAAGGAGGCCCGTGGGAGGAAAAAGGTTTGCCACCCTGTTCTTCCCCCATTGCTTGGTTTGTGTGATGAAGTACCTTACATTTCTTTGCCATGATGATTTCAACAATTATCTAGAGACAGAAAGGCAGCAAGCTAATATGTATGTTACAAGCTCCACCATGGAAACAAGGAAGTCGGTACTTATGCAATGAAAATAATAGGAGTCAAAACGCTTTCATTTTCAGTGCTCAGCAAATTCTCTGAACCACGGATTTCCTCTCTTACCTTTGCTCTTTTAAACATTCACCTTGGAGAACAGTAGGACATAGTTAAAATGCAGTGTCTTATTTTTAGCCCGATTTCTTCAAAACACAAATCTGAAGTGGTGCCAACTCAGGCGTGAGAAAGCAAATAGCGAAATGTGAGCTAAAGCAATTCTTCCATTAGTCCTCTATGAATAACAGTCTGTTGTGATTGCCCAGTTGTTAAGTTGGGAAACACTTCAAGAATGATAGATGGTAAAATTCTGACTAATAGGTTTGCATTGCACTATTTTGCATTTTTTGTGTGTGCTTTTTTTAAGTGACAAAGGGTATCATCTGCAACAGATTGTGCAGTTAGTGGGATAAGTTCTTTAGCTACTTGTTTAAAAGCTGTGTGTGTGTTTGTTTTTGTTTTTGAAAATCTAGTCTATGGTAGTTGTCAGAAACGCTAAGAAGAAAGCTTTTAAAAGAATAAAATACATTCAATAGATGTATTTTAAAGCCCACTAGGAATACTGCTGCAGGCAGAGAAGACCAAATTATTGCTTGTTTAGATAAGATTCATCATTATATGGGCAGACTATTTATTTAGATTTATATTGGGCGTAGGGTACCTTTTCCCTCCCAGGAGCCACTTTGAAAATTAGTATAAGCTCTAAGGGTGCATTAAAAATTTGGGAATGGAGGTTTAAGAGGTATGCTCAGGAACAGGAGTGTCCAGATTCTGAATCTGTGCCATGAGTCTATGCCTGTCCCTAACCGTGTGTGTGTGCGCCTTCATCTATGTTCCCTTACCCCTGAGCTCATCTTTCAGTATTTGGGGGTAGGAACTGGATCCAGGGGCCAGATCCATGAACTGGAAAGGGAGCTGAGGTTCCCAACCTCTGATTTGTATCTTGCCCTATTTCTGTAGGTTCAGGGCAAGAAACCGATATAAAAATACATATAAAACAGATTACAGTATTCCATAGTCCAAAAAACCCTCTGGTTTACAAGAACAGTTAAGACTCTTGCAAATTGTCTATTTGGATTGAAAATGGCTTTGAAGATATTTATCAGGAAAACAGTCTAGCGTTTTTCATTCCCCTGATAACTCAGGCTTTACAAGTCAGTGAATTGCACCAGTAGTCATCTTATTATTATTATTTATTATTAAACATTTATAAAGCGCCAGTTGCAACCTGGCGCTGTACAGAACATACAATCAGATGCGGTCCCTGCCTGTGGCTTACAATCTAAAAGACAAGGAGGGGGAGACA
>QEPC01007559.1:3428397-3440554 GCA_003113815.1 Sphenodon punctatus | reverse complement strand
GTAGCAGGGTGGGGGAGGATGCAGGATGGGGAGGGAACAGGCTCAGCCTAGGTGGGGGGGGAGGGGGACCCCCCTCCACACCCATTCCCCCCCCCAGGGGGTGGGGAGATTGGGTCCAGGGTGGGGGAAGGAAGGGTCAGTAAGCTTACCTGCTCTCTGAGTCTCTCTGGAATGGCAGGCAGGAGCAGCAGCAGCGTGGGGAGTCTCTCTCTCTCGGGGGACATGAGGCAGGGAGGGAGCACGCATGCGCGCTGCTCCCCCTTCCTCTGTCCCCCGCCAAGCTATCTCGCCAGGGCTGTCAGCCCGACCGCCCTGGCGAGATCTTCCATTGTGCCCATTGAGCGCAATGGAAGGCTGTAGCCCCTCCCTCCACAGCACGTCCCATACGTGCTGTGGACAGAGGAGCTCAGCCGCCCCAATCGCGTTTTCCATAGGAAAACGCTTTGGGCGGCTGATTTTTTGATCCTTCTGGGACCCACTCCTCTGGAGTGGGTCCCAGAAGAGAAGTAAAGCCGCAGCAGCCTCTGCCTTGCCTTTGCTTCAGAGTGGAGGCTGCTGCAGTGGCGCTGTGGTCAGTTTCACTGTGAAACTGACATGAAATTGACCACAGCGCTGCAGCAGCCTTGGCTCTGCAAAGGCAAGGCAGAGGCTGCTGCCGGCGGTGGGGAGTTTTTTTGTTTTTTTTTACTTTGAGCGGGGGCGCCTGTCGGAGCGCTTGGGGGGGTCAACGCCCCCAACGCCCCTGAAGGGGAGCCGCGCCTGATGCCGCCGCCGCTGCTGTGCGATGTAAAAGCACGTCTGAATGAGCTCTAACTGACTGGCTGTTTGCCACAAAACACCCCACACACCAGAGAGTAATTCCGGCTGGGGGAGGGTTGAGGTGAGCCGTGCTGATTAAGGCCTCGCAACGCTGCACCTGTGAAAGTTCCATTCACGTCAGTGGGGCTTGTGCTCTGAGGAGTGGAGACTCCCCGCTTGGATATAAGGAAGTGGCATTGTCTGTCCCAGGAGTGAGAGGCTCTAGAGCAGTGTTAGATCCAGGGAAGTTGGAACCCTGTGGAAAATGGGGGCATGGGCTCCCTCCTAACATAGGAATGTTTGACGAACACACACTGACCCACCTGTTAGAAAAAGGAAAATGTTATTGTCATTATTTATTGATGAATTGAAAATAACTTCTCCTTAGGCTCCCTGTGCTGCAGGTCTGTATGTTATACACACATTGTTGACATCTTGTGTGTTGGAACCTCCTCTTGAATCACTGCAGACCAGGGCTTCCTGGATTTGAGGCTTTGTGGGCCCAGACTTCTTATTTTTATTGATTTCAAGCTTTTATCCCGTCGTATTCCAAGGGTTCTGGGTGAATTTCAAACCCTAAAATGAACAATATATATAAATACACAAAAATAAAAGGCTATCAAAATCCCCAATTCCTCTCCAACCCTAACCCTGCCTACAAAATGCTTGGGCAAATAGAAATGTTCTACGTCGCCTCCAGAAGACGAGCAGGTTCGAGCTCAGATGAACCTCCAGGAGGAGGAGTTCCATAATTGTGCATCAGCTACTGGAAATGCCTCTCTTTGTGCCCTTATGCCCACGCTTCTCACATTCATGTTGTCATTTCAAGTTTATTGATGGATCCCATGTTTTGAGGCCACTGTGGGACCACTCCACACACTAACAAATGGGGTCCTGTGTGGTCACACAGTCTGCTCTGGTCTGGATCCAACCCTGCTCTACGCTGCAGGCCGAGGAATCTTAAATGAGGAACTTTAGGAAGGCCGAAGTCTGTAGAGAATGTTGGAGGTGACACGCTGTTGTGTCAGTCTCACGCCATGGTGTTCCATAGAGCAGGTTAGGAAACGCGTTTACTCCTGTTTTAAGTGTAATTCAGAACCATAGTCTTCAAATAGTTGCATCTCTGGTTTTACAAATGATTTGAGTCGTGCTTTAAATATATTTTTGTTTCCTTAGGCTTGTGTTGCCTTCTGCTTCATTACAATTCCCTCTCTGACGAGTATCTTTGCCCGTCTTAATCTGTACCTGCACTCTGGACAGGTTGCCTTGGCAAACCAGTGCCTTTCACAAGGTAAGCCCTGCAATTACTCAGACATCTTTTCTTACTACAGAAAACAAAATGTCTGTAGTTGTACAATAACCTATAATTTTGAAACTCTGCTGCCAGTGAGTATATATCATGTGAGGTAGCTTTAAAACACAGCCCTACTGCAAATATTATTGCCTTAAAACAACATGAGTTGCTTTTTATTTCAGAAACATCAGATCTGTCATGATGAGCATCAGCTCTTTAACTTCCTTATTAGGAAGACTGTTTCCATAATTTATGATGGCATGTACCCAAGAACAATAATTCCACCCCCCCTAAATTCTGGGGATATAGGTAAAGTTTGACAATGCAGCTGTAAAGGAGAGTTTTGATCAGGCATTTACAGCTATTCCTAATTTTAACTTCCAGCTATGGAATGTTTAAATGCTTTCTTAAAAGGTGATGATAATTATAATAGCGCATGTCCCAACATTTTGAGCAGCCAGTGGGACAAGCCATGCCCCCTCGGCCAATAAGCTCCACCCCTCAGTGAATACACTTTGCTCCCTCATGGACTTCGCCTCTCAGCATTCCGGGTGCATAAAGCTGGACTTGTGCTCATCTGCTTCTCATTCCACTTAGTTTCTTTTGTTCCGTCATCTCCCCGTTGTCGTCTTAAGTGCTTTTTCTGGAAGGCAACCAAGAAGGAGGTGCCTGATACTTGAATACCATAAAATTAGGAGTACAAACTCCCCTTCGCTTTTTACTTGGAAGTAACTATTGTGTGAACACATTTACATTAGGGGTGAAAATCCCAACTAAATTGCTGCTCACGAGCATTTCTCACGATGTCGAGTACTGGAACCGTCCCAATAGGAGTTCTCAGTGAGAAATATTTTTTTAAAAAAAATATATTCATTGCACATGCACAATGGCTGCAGAGCCGTCTTGCGCATGTATAAATGGCGGCCGCCCTTAACCAAAATGGCATTGCTGCCATTTTGGTTAAGGGCAGGGGCCCATGCACAAAATGGTCACCCCTCCTGCCACAGGCAACTCGGGGCGGCTTACAATCATTAAAAAAAAATAAAAAATTAATGTCATAAAAGGAGGGAAAAAATAACATTCCCCCCACACCCCAAATCTCCCCTGCCAAATGCCTGGCGGAACAGCCAGGTTTTTACAACTTCTCCGAAAGGAAGGAAGATCCGGGGCCAACAGGGCCTCTACTGGAAGGGAGTTCCACAGCTGCGGTGTGGCCACCAAGAATGCCATCCCCTGCGTGGCCCCCTGAAAAACTTGGGGGACCTTGAGCAGGGCACCCCTGGATGACAGCAGGGGCCGATCCAGGACCCCGGGGAGTGAGGCGATCTCGCAGATAGGCAGGGCCCAGACCGTTTAGGGCTAGTGGATAAGGTGTTGGACTTGGATCTGGGAGATGAAGAGTTCAAATCCCATTTTAGCTATGAACTTCCTGGATGGTTTTGGGCAAGTTATGCGCTCAGCCTCACTTCCCCATCTGTAAAATGGGAATAATAATGACCTACCAATAACCAGCCTAAAGGATTGTTGTGACGGTGAAGTAGATCAGGATTGTAAAGCACTTTGAATGCGGAAAGTGCTATACGATAGAAAATCCATTGGACTGTGAAGTAACCTAGCAGCATGAAAGTGCAGGATCATTGCGTTTCCTGTTGCACTGCCAAGTGACAGCTGGTGAGGCTTCCACCACTTCTAATGAAAAACTTAAGTGCTGTGTTCCACATCCAATTTCTGCGCTTCCATATAAGCACAAGGAAGAGTAGCTTTCCATGCACTTAAATCTTCTTTTTCATTCTCTAATGTTGGAAGTGCTGTGCATTCACTAGTAAGTTCCAGCTGCATGGACAAACCAGCTGAGTGAGAAGTTTAGTACGCGACCACTGTTAGGTTTCTTTGTTTGAACATGATGTTGTCCGTAGAATCAGGACAGAGGGATTTAGAGCAAAGCTGGCTGTTATGTCCAAGTATGTTGGGAAAACAAAAGGGTTGCAAAGTCAGTTGTTGTGCAATTTGGTTTATGCAGCTTGTTTGTAGACAGCCTCTGCATAGACCTAAAAAATTGTCATTTTTGGTTCCTCGCCTGTTTTTCTGATTTGTTAGCTATCTTCAGGATTTGAAGACATGTTTTTGCTGATCAGTAGAGGCTATTTTGATATAAATAAAATCCATTCAATATGTGATGCATCCTGTCTCCCTAGACTGTGCCTGGCACTTGTGGGGATTGGCTCAGTAATCCCTAGGGGGTGTGTGTGTGTGTGGGAGAACCTCAGGCCCAACTGGGGGCCAAATACACAAAGTGCAAATCTCTCAGCCTGTATCAAAGGGTTCTGCACATCTAACAGCAGCAACATCTAACAGCAGCAATATTTTAAGCTGGCCCAACGGAGCCAGCTTCCAAACAGTACAGATCCAAGCCCCAGTGGGTGGGTTGGGTTGATGGGAGGGAGGGAGTATGGGATTAAGGGAGAGGATCTGCAAGAGCGGCGGATGGGAGAGTGCATGGGTAAGGAGTGGATCGAGTGAGTGGTTTGGGATTTTTTTCATATGTAATATATTCTGTTAATTGTTGTAAGCTGCCCCGAGTCAATAGGATGGGGTATAAATCTAAAGAAATAATAATATTTAATATTAATGTTGTAATAGCCAGGGAACAGTCTGATGTTGTAGGCAGACATTAGTGTGCAAGTGTATATTATTTCTCAAGAACATTAAGTGGTTAAAAAGACATTAAATCTTAAAGACCCAATCAATAGTTACACTTGAGTTTCTCAAATACAGCAACTGTTACCTTATCTCTATACCCTGTTAGGACTTATTGATCCAAATTTTAAAAGTAAGAGGAATTATGGAGCTGTGGGGCATCCGTTATATTCTGGGGGGCTCTGAAATTTTTGGCCATTCCCTTAAAACAAGGCTGTTCAATAAATGGCCTTCAGACCAAATTTGGCCCATGGAACGGTTTTGTCTGGCCTGTGGCCTTAAAATCCAGTTTCATCATATCAGTATATATTTTTTTTACATGAAACATAAATTTCTAGAATAACACCATGCAATATACTCTGCATGTTTAACTCGTACAATTCATGTTGATAAGTTTGAACAGGGTTTGACTCCCCCTGGCTGCACAGTAAGTGATTTTTGTGCGATCCAGCTTTGTAGGAAATTGCTGTGGCCCTCCGTGACCAAGACGTTGGCCACTGCCTTAAAATAAGAGAATCTGGCAACTCAAGCCCCTGTTGAGATGAGCTGCAACTAGCCCTACTGTCTTTCATTCCTCTGAATGCAGAGTAATGAAAACATGCTACAATGAACAAATTTGCTTAATACTTTTTCACAGAGATGATGACTGCAGTATTGAACTGTGATGATCTGCCACCACACTAACATTTTTATATGCATAAGTGTTCTGCAATTCCATAACTTCTGCACATGAGGGCAGGCCTAGGGCTGCCACTTCTCCAGGTTTTGATACAGAATCTCGGGGGGAAGACCCAATTTCCCTGGGTCAGCCAGGGGCACCTGTGGCTGGCCCAAAGAACTGGGACTTCTGTGGAGTACCAGGAGGCAGCAGCCAATGTTAGAAAGAGGGGTGAACCATAAGGAATTCCCTGCCTTCTTTCCAATGTGGCATCACCCCTATGGAATGCTGTGACGTCACAATACAGGTTACNTAGGGAAAACCAGAGCTATGACTAAACCAGAGAATCGGGACTTCTGGGGCATCATGGGCCTGCCATGTCAGGCAGGGGGTGTGGCTTCCCCTTTGCCCCACCCCCTTGCTAATGTGACTCCACCCCCTGTGGAGCATTGTGATATCATGCCGCATTAGAAAGAGGTGTGGTAGCCCTGTCTCCTCCAACATGGTCCCGCCCCCTTTGGGTATCTACCTGGAGGCGGTGGCAACCCTGGGTGTGCTAGTGTTGTTATGAATGGCTTTTGACTAGTATGTGGGATAATGGTTCCAGCCTTGCAAGGCTTTGAGTGCCCCTGCCTTTTACAGGGTTAAGCAGAATAGGGCCACTGTTGTTTCAGCCTGCAGCTTTATTTCTTAGAAAGTATACGCTCCCCTTAAAGTAGATACCAGTGAAAGTGACTTCAAACGGAAGCAGGATTGGGTCTTTCGCTTGCTCTGGTTTCTCTTGAGACATGCTGTCTCAAATCTGTGTACAGCTTGTGCTGATTAATACAGAGCAACTCGTTTCCAGTAGCTGTTTATCTGGGTCAATACCAAGCGGTTGTGCTAAAATTGACACTCTGCAGTATTGCGATCTATTAAGTTGACACTAGACTTTTAGCATGGGGGTGTGCATGTTAGTTCATGCTGATCTGGCTGGGCCTAATGTAAAATTGGAGCAAGAATACCGTGTTGCTGGAAGAACAAAAAGTGTGTGTTTGCATTTTGTAGAATCATTTTAAAGGCCTTGATGCTTTATTTCAGGATTTGAGATACTTTAAGAACAATTCCAGTATGGAAATGGAATTCAGCTTTCCCCCTATTGGTACTTAAGCTGCATTTAGTACATACTGTGTGAAAAACCTGTTCTTCCCACCCCACCCTCCCTTATTTTTTTAAATAAATGTGAAAGGGTTTGGTTGCAGGATAGTCCAGGCCTAATGCACGTTAACGCCCACAAAGTAAAGGCAGAAACCAAAATGTAGCTGCTGCTCTAAGTCTATCTCACGCGCTTCTTGTAATGTGTGAAAGGATTGATTCTGCCTGTCTGTTCCCCTTAATTGCTGCAGGAGGGGATCAAGGTGATTTCTCCTTCAGGGGGTGACTCTTCCTCTGCCTGCCTGGTCGAGTCAATGCATTGTTGACACGAAAAAAATAGAAATGCAGTGTAACAAGAGTGCGGGTACTGTCAGGGCTGCTAATCGGTATCTTTTGAAGCAGGGGAAGGAACGTGGGAAGAATTAAAATGCTTATATGTAAATTCCCGCAGTGAAGAATACAAGCTAGAGAAGAGTCTCGTGTGAATGCAGCCGATGACTTTATTTTTCAGTCAAATTGATAGTGACTGGATTGATTGTCAGTCATTTTAAAAACATATGAGTTCTACAAATTGCCATTTAATCTGTAATTTGGAGAAAGGAAAATTAGCAGTATATTAGGCTTCTTTATGAGAGTATTTTTCAAAGCACCTAGAATGTGGCTCATCCTGATAGAGAGGAGGAGGAGGAGGAGGAGGAGGACAGGCCCACATGGAGGGTATTTACATTGAAGTGGCTGTAGTGATGTTTGGTTTTGTGCAGACTTCAGGTGGGGTCACATTTGTAAATGAATTTGTGATCTCAACTGATACACTTTGCATTGTCTTCGTTGGTGTCTGGGATCACAAGATTGTATTTAAGTCTGAAAATGGGATCAGTCCTGTAGGAAGAAAGTTTGGGAATCGTTGTCCTAGTGTGCTGGGCTGCACCAGTGTGAATGGGATTTGTATAAGTGCAGCTACGGGATTTATTGATTTTAAGTTTATAATCTGCCCTTTCCCTAAGGCTCAATGTGAGTAACAGCATAAAAAATACATATATTAAAATATACAAAACATGAAATTCCCACTAAAACAACTCATTGAACGCTATCCCCATTTGGTAAATGCCTGGCCAAATAAATAGGTCTTGCGTTGTTTCTGGAAAATGCTCGGTGAACCGCCAGGGAAGAGTTCCAGAGCTATGGAGCTGCCACCAAGAATGCCTCTCTATGCGCCCTTGGTGTGTGGATTTGGTGCAGTGATAGAACTTCCAAGAGGATGTCCCCAGTTGAAGCTGGGGATTGCAATGGTACATAGGAGAAAAGGTGGTCCTTTTGGTGTCACTACAAAATCACCCATGTAGGCAAGTCCTGGGCCTCCTGTTGCTTCAAATACCACAATTCCCAACCAGTTTAGCAGTTTGATTTGATTTTTTTATTTTTATCCTGCTGTCTCCTGACAAGTCAGCTCGAGGCAGCTGAGAAGTTCCAATTGGAGTCTGGGCCAACAATAATTCTGCAGGGAGAAGGAAGGGATAAAACAAATGAGCTTCCTAATAGCTTTCAGGTTCTCTTTGCAAAGTGCAAATAAGCTTTACCCAACTGAGGACTTCATTGATGAGTTGCTCAGAGCTGCATCCAGCTAGCATTAATTGGAGCAAATCGTCCACTCATCTCCTAGTGTGCAGTTGCTCTGTTTTTAATCTATCTGACCACTGCTTCTATGATGTTCGAGTGCTGCCTGGGATGATCCTGAAGTGGCAGTGCCTCTCTAACAGGGAACTACTGACTGTCTTCTGCATTTGGCCAGTAGCCCAGAGCTTGGTCACTCATGTGGTACGGCGCCTCAGCACATCCATGTGGAGTTGTCCAGTTATTGATGAAAACGTTACTTTCTTTGTTTTGAGTTGATGACCTCTCCTCTTTAGATTATAGTTTCCGTTATTCATGGTCTTCTAGGTCTATCAGGTCAGCGCTGCAAGAATGTTTGTCCCAGTTCTAGAGGTTCTTAAGAACATGATTCAGCAAACCTACCTGAGAGTTGCTACTTACTTGGAGCTTTCTGCACATCAGATTCCCTCCTCCCACCTTTTTTCTAACCTGGAGTAATGAAACCCACTAGGATAGCGTGGCGAGCGGGATGAAGAGCTGCTTGGTGTCTGGAAGTTAATTTGGAGCACAGTTGGTTAGTGTTTTATGCAGAGCAAGCACTGTGCCGTCCTGCTACCGACTATTCAGCACGATGTCCAGATGCAGCGCAGCACGCGTTCCAGCAAGTAGGCAGTACTGCTGCTTCATTAGTGCCGTGTCCATCAACCCTTGTGCAGAGATCTTTCCCTCCAGTGTGGCAGGCAGCTGCAGATGGGCCAGGGCAGGAACATCCATCCGGTGATGGTCTCTCTACAAGAACAATGTGTGGCAGCTTCCAAATTCTAGCTTTCTCTGTGGGAGGGGCTTAACTAGGCTGGAATGGGCCTTGGTGGAGAAGATGGAATAGAACCTCTTGGACCATCTCACAGAGGCAGGTGATGGAGCTGCACCAGGGAGCATGGGTCCCACAGGCACGTGGGTCATGATGCAGCTGCCCTGCTTGCCCCTGTTATAGCTACGCCCTTGATCTATGGCTATGGTTTATTTATTAAAACTCCAGTGGTCCTTTTCCTTGACTCTTCATTTTCCCATTGATCCCTTCCTATCCCTTTATCTCTCTTGTTTACATCATGTGCTGTCCTCCTCAGCCCACCAGCCGCACACAGTTCTGGGCTGACGAGAGCACAACAGGACCAATGACAAGATGGTGACTAGAGAAGCAGCAAGTGGGGAGTGCTGGCCGCTGCCTCCTTTCTGCTGAAGCCCCAAATTGATTGTCTTCTGCTGGTGGGGTCTGAGATGGGCTTACTTGGAGTTTGATGGTGAAGAGATCCAAGAATATAGTGAGAGAAAAAACGTGTTTACGAAGCTGAGGAGTTGCAGGTACACATGCTTGACTTGGGGTGAAAACAGACGTGACGCTAACCACCCTTTAACCACCCTTGGTGGCTATTTATGCATGTTGCAGGGCTGTTGCAGCCCTGAAACATGCATATATAACCAGCAAGGGTAGTTAAAGGGTGGTTAGCGTCATGTCTGTTTTCACCCTTGGTTACAGAGGAGAAGGGGGCCCTGAGCGATGGGATGGAAGAGTGAACAATCTGTTGGGGTGGGGAACTAGGGAAAAAATCTGATGGGAAAGAGGTAGGTTTTAGAGGGGATTTGAAGGTTGTAAGGGAGAGACATTTCAAGAAACAGGATTCTGGGGCGGGTGAGGTGCTGGTACAGGAGGAACGAAACTCCCAGGTGAGAATGTAGCAGGCAACGAGACTTTGTAGCATCATGAAGATAAAGACAAGGAGTTTCTGGAGAGCCCTTGAACCTTGTCTCGGTAAGGATTGTACTGACTCAGGGTGTATGTACGTAGCCCAGTTCACTGAACACTGCTCCATTGAGGCATGCTGTCAGACCTGAATAATAAATCTTTATCAGACACGCTTCCTGTCATGGGGAACATATTGAACCAAACTGAGATTAAATGCATGCTTCATTGTGTCCCTTCTCAGGATTTTGAGATTGCAGGCAGCAGGGTGATATTTTAATTGTAGTTTTTTTCCCCTGCTGTAGAAACTCTTTTGTAGTCTTCTGAAAAATGGACAGCGTGATCCTTTAATGTTAACATCAGCTAGTGGGTGGTAATGATACAGCATCCCAACAATGTAGGGTTTGCTGACATTTTTATTTCTAAGGCTGTTAAGTCCTTGTCTCGCTTTAGGCATAATGTGCTGTGTGTATGGAGCAATTCAAGCTTTTATGTATGACTAAATCCACTAAGCATTTTGCGGGGGATTCTCCGTTTTGACTTGTGCATCTTAATTTCGCAAATCTAAATGCTGAGTTCATAAGTGTATGTTGCTGTGGTCTGGTAATCTGCCATTTAAATATGGATGTAGAAAGAATTGGGATGGAGTCTTCCTGCTTAAATGGTAGTTACTGTATTCACAGCAGTTAAGACTTAGATGGATCTTTGAATTGACAGTTCTTTTCTCTACATAACATTGATTCAGGGGTGGGGAACCTCTGTCTCATGGGACAAACCTGGCCCATGGCTATCTTGTATTTGTCCCCATTCTAATTCCTGTATTTGGCTCAGGGAATTGGTCCCTACCCTCAAGCACTTGAAAGAGTGAGCTCAGGGGAAGGGAATGGAGATGAGGACAACATGCACTTAAGGATAGAGGACAGATCCGGATCAGTGTTCTGGACCCTCCCCTTTTCCCCACCCCATCCTGAGCGCACCTCTTAAGCACCTCCGTCCCAAACTCCTCTCCAGCCCACAGAGCTTGTGCTAATTTTTAAAGTAACTCGTGGAAAGAAAAAGGTTTCCCATCCCCAGTCTACATAACTACTTTATAATAAAACCTTAACTATTTTCAGAGGTTGAGGACCTAGGTTAGTTGGAAGAGTCGGGATTGGTTCTCATGAGAATTTTTTGGGAGACGAATACCTCCTTCCTCACTTGAGCCTCCCCTGTGTTTCCACAAGCAGGGGGCTAAAGGGGAGGTACTTGCCTCTCCAAACAAGTGGAGTTAAAGTGGGGAAGAATGTTCCTTCCTACTCTGGGAAGGGTGATGTTCTGTATAGGATGGAGGTAATTATCTCCACTACTACCCCAGCCCAAGAACCATCTGTACTTCCTACTTTTGTGTTTCCCTTGCAGCAACACTGAATGAAAGAAAAACCTGACAGAGCATGAAGACATTTCTGAAATGTAGGATTTTTAATCCTGCATAATCAAGAGAAAGTAACTGCAAGATTCAGGCCAATTTTAGACGAGCACGGCAGGTTCATGCCAAAAATTCACGCGCCTTTGAAAAAGAGTGCGGGCAGGGTTTAGCTGTGCGGGGACGTGTACTATCACACACCTTTTTTTTAAAGCCACCAATTAAAGACCTCGATCATCTGGTCTTTAATTGATGGCTTTAAAAAGAGGCGCGAGCATGATAGTGCATGTCCCAGCACATCTAAACTCCGCCCGCGCTCTTTTTCAAAGGTGCATGATTTTTTTGTGTGAGCCCACCGTGCTCGTCTAAGTGGCCTCAGTCCCAGATTTCTTCTTTGAAAAATCTCTTATCTATTTTTGGGTGATAAAGTTGGATAATCAATAGGGATGGGCGAACGCGGTTCGGAAATTCAGAGTTCGGCCTGAACTCGGTCTGTTCAGACGACCGAACACGAATGCGAACAAACCAAACACTGAACAGCGAAATGACCGAACAGTTCGGTCAGTTCGGCTCGCGTTCGGGTGAGTTCAGGTGGCAAAAAAACGTTCACTGGAAGGTCAAACATGATAGGGACGTGTAGTCAGTCATTGAGGAGCAGAATTCCAGGCACCAGGGGTGGAGAGGCTTGCAAGAAACGAAACTAATTATCTGCCTCCCCCCCTTCCCAACACCTTCTGAGCTAGTCACTGTTCCTGAACAGCAGGCGTTGAGTAGGATTTTTAGATTGCTTTAAGTTTCATTTCAGTTTTGTAATGAAATGAAACTTAAACCATAAACTGAAAC
>QEPC01007559.1:3352631-3428216 GCA_003113815.1 Sphenodon punctatus | reverse complement strand
TTAGTGATAGAGATAGCGTTAGTGATTTAGTTTTAGTGTTTGTAGGAGTAGGCCTGTGTACTTATTAGATAATCCATTTAGTTCATAGCATTTAGAATAGTTAATAGCAGTTAGATTTACTGTAGATAGATATAATATTAGATTAAAAAAATAAATAAAAAACCCCATATAAAACAAAAAACCCAAATAAAAAACAAAAGAAAACCATATACAACCCAATTAAAAATATTAAAAAAATATATAAAAAACAAAAAAACCCAGCATTTCCTGAACAGCCGAACGTCCGAACCCGAACTAGCTGAACTGCCAAACCAAACGGACGAAACGAACGCAGCCGAACCGGAACCGTGATCTGTTCGCCCATCCCTAATAATCAATCCAGCCTGATGTCAGCAGTCTTTGTTAATCAGATTTATAATTGACTTCCCTTGGAAAATTAGCTTTGAGACAGGGTTCAGCCACATAGAGCGCATCCTCACTGTAATGTCGTTCATTAGTTTAGTCTGTAGGTTAGTTGAGTGGATTAGCTAGATCTATCTCAAGGGCTCAGGGCAGGTTGCAGTATCTAAAATAAACATAAAATATAAGCAAGAAAAAATAAGTATATAATACACTCCTAAAATCCTACTCTCCCCCTCCTCTCAGGGTCAGACTTAGGGGCAGACAACATAGACAATTGCCTACAGTGGCAGATTTGGGGGGTTGGGAGATTTTGGGGGGTTGGGGGCTTCTGTTCTCAGCCCGTGCCCGCCTGGTCTTGGCATCCCAGTCCACAGTCTCAAGGGGGGACCTCTCGTCCATCCCCACCTGGAGAAGTCCCGTTCTGCCCCTGCTCCCCATGCAAACATGCTCTGCAGTGGTACTGAGCGTAGCGGAAGAGACTCTGCTTCTGTGCTGGGTGCCGCCGTCGTCTCCCTCTCTGCCTTTGATGGCAGCCCGTGTGTGCACCAGAGTTCTGGGGGCGGGGGGTGGGGTGGCAGCAGCTTGAGTTGCTTAAGGGCACTAAAATCCTAAGTTTGGCCCTGCCTTCGCTGCAGATAAACCTATCCCCACCCACCAAATTCCTGGCCATAAAGAAAGGTCTTACATTGTCTCTGGGAAATGTTCAGGCTTTGAAGAAACTCCAGTGGAAGGGAGTTCCCAAGTTGTAGACCATAGCATTTGCTCTAACAAATCTGGCAGCTCCCTCCTTAGCATTTCTACCATTTGTTTCACAATTACAAACCCTTGTATGATGGCTAAAAGGCTTAAATCCCAAGCGGTCGGTTAGACAGAGGGTATACTGTAATTTACATTTCTACTTATGTCTAATCCTCACTGTTAATAAATTGACATCAATTTTTTCAATTTTCCATGTTGTCTTTTGAAAGACTTTTTTGTCATTTAGTGTAGGTAACCCATGAATACTCTTTAGAAGACCGGGACCAACCCAAGGTGTGCAGAACATGTGCTTACGACAGGCACCATGTGCATGCAATGCATAGTGCACACTTGGTGCATGCATAGACCTTGGATTGTGCACTCGAGTTTTCCTGGGAGGTTGTGCAGGGGAGAGGGTGATTAAGGCTGTGTATGTTTCTCTTCCTTGTTGTTGGAAGTGCCTTTTCCAGACGTTAAATTATATTCTCGTTGTAAGTGACCTTCTGATTGCTCAGACTGTTTTGGTTAGTCAGTTTCTCTTCAGACAATTTAATTTCCTAGTATGACTACCAAACAAAATGTATAAATCGGATAGGAACCTGAGCTGTCACAATTATGTTACGCACCCTTCTGAATTACAGGCTGCTTCACCATTTTGCCAATATTGTTATCAAGAAACATTCAAAGAAGAATTTCACTTACTCTCTGCAAGAAAACACTGCCAAATGCGTGTAGCTGGATAGCAGGCCATTTGTTC
Organism: Sphenodon punctatus; assembly: GCA_003113815.1. NCBI lineage: Eukaryota > Metazoa > Chordata > Lepidosauria > Sphenodontia > Sphenodontidae > Sphenodon > Sphenodon punctatus. Next base: position 3,426,319 of record QEPC01007559.1, on the reverse strand, counting down.
TCTCAGCCTGAAGGTCAAGGTCTGTGCTGAAAATGCCGCATGTACGCAGGGAAAAGGATTTATAGACTAATGGTCAACGAGTATGAAGAAGCTGCTGCCATGGAGAGATAAATTTAGTGAAGTCTAAAGTATGTTGTGTTCGGTGCAGTGCACAAGAGATTAAGTGCAGCCCTGGAAGACTTTGTCATGATTAGTTGTTGTACTGAGCACTGGCTTTGCCTTCATCTAACTTAGTACTGGTTCATATTGGGAGCAGAGCAAGCCTTTGCATGTTTTTTTAATTTACAGGGTGGAAACAAGTAGGTCCACAGCAGAGGCTCAGAAAACAATCTTGTATGGAGAACAGCTCTCTGAGCCAATGTAGCTTAGTGGATAAGGTGTTGCACTTCGGCCTCGGAGACCAGGGTTTAAATCCTGATTTAGTCATGAACTCACTGGGTGACCTTGAGCAAGTCACTCTCAGCCTCTGTTTCCTATCTGTAAAATGGGAATAATAATGTGCTATTATTAATGAAGATGAACAAAATAAGGAATCGGATTGTAGAGCACTGAAAGCACTATAAAATGATAAATAATATGAGACCCGCACTGACTAAACAGGCATATCTTTTCTCATTGTCTCTTCCCACAAACCTGGCATAAATCAAAGGTACTGGGCATGTCCCCTAAACTCTCTCTTGAACTGGGTCCACGAAATGGTGCGTTGCAAAACAAGCTTCTAAAAAATTGGGGCCAGTCCAGTTATATAGTCTCTGAAATGGACATGTTGACATACTGTGCAATCTTATAGAAATGATTAGCACTTCCCTGGCTGTATTGTGTTTAATCCTAACGCAAATTTTCACCATTCAAGCTTGTTCCTCCTTCATCACTGTTCCATGCTCCCCAAACCATTTACTCCAGAGTAGTCCCACAGGCCTTCAATGCCTTGAGTAAGTGGTGTGTGGATCATGGCCTAAGCCCCTCTAATGGAATATGAGCCAGGAAGCTCTGAGATAATTAATTTTTTCTGAAGGCTCTCCATATTGTACGAGTAATGAGAATCCATGTCAGCTGGTGATTGACTTAATAAATGAAACCTTTGTAAGATGCTACAGGCGATGGTTTTATTCCCTGGAAAGTACATTTTGACTTGGATCAATTTAAAGTTTATTGTTTCAGTTGTGGAATCATCCGAGTGTAAGTAATTTGGACAGATTGGCAGTTTGGTCACGCATGGTGCCTGTCCTCTCATCAGCTGAATTGCAGTGCTGGGGACCTGCAGAAACAAAATACTGTTCAGTCTTCTCTCTTCTGACAGAAGTGGAGAGGTGGTGTGTAGGAAGAGCAGTAGTGTCGTATCCGGAGAAGTTGGGCCCTCTTTCAAAATGGTGTGGTGGCCCTTGCTCGCACAGGAATGTAGTAGTAGTAGTCGTAAACTTTTATTGTTTGGCCATTGGCCGTAACAAAATGAATTACAAAAGTAATATAGAATACGAAATATACATTATAATGTTCAAAGACCAAAGAGTCTTAGTCTTAAGTGAATACACATAAATTGAAGTTTGAAATTTTGGCTTGCCCTTCTCGGGGCTTGTGGTCTCAACATTTGTCCCCTGCTTTTTTGACCTTTCCCTAGATAATAAATACATTAATCAGTAAACTGCAAGTTAGAATCCCCCTTGTCTAGGTTAAGCAAAAAACAAAGATCACACATAAACATACAACACATAAACATCATAACCAAGTAATGAGAGATGACCTGTGATAGTTAATTGAAATACTAAGTTTGTTAGAGTTGTTTCACCGTTTGCAAAAAGTAAAGCATATGGCCACCGCCCAACAGCTATTAACATCAATAGTTACCAATCGGGGCACAAGGGGGGTTTCGGCTCCATGCTTGTAAAGAGTCATACAAACACAAAACGCTGCTACCGCTCTGGAACAAGGAGAATCAGAGCCATCTAATAAATGCTGTAGTAAAAGGACCTCGCTCCATCTCTTAGATAGAGATTTAACATAGTTCCCAATATATTTCTCTCTCAGAATACTAAACATTGAGCATTCCAAAAGCATATGTTTAGGGGTCTCTATGGTTGCCATGTCACAGTGGGGACATAGTCTCTCCTCCTTCGGGACATTCCGATATCTACCCTCCAAAATCGCTGATGGAAAAACATCACATCGCATCAGGGCCAGAGCCTTTCTATGGGGCCACTTTTGCCACTTAGTGATGTATTGGGGAGGACAAACATTGGGGGTAGGAAGGATGTAATCCGGAGCAGTCCTCTGAGAGGACAAAGCAGCAAGCTCCCTCTGCTGTTCCTGGTCGTTTACCCTTTGCTTAATCAGTGCTACTGCCCCTTTATATCCTAACGGCAATAGAAGTTATTTTGAAAATCCTAGGTTGAATACTTCAAGCTCCACTTGCCCATACCAATGGTCACTGGTATTATCGGTAACAATAAATGACAAAAGAGATGATGGAGGGGGGGAAAAGCCACCACTCTCAGCAAAAATTTGAGGATGGCTATTAGAGCCTGTGCTCTGATGGTACTCACTGCTGTTTTAGCCCTCCGAATTACCTGGGGAACCCAGGGCAGTAAACCTAAGCTTGCATGGAGAAATCCATTTTGTATACTTTCAAATTTGTCGAGAAAAGGAAGTCCCCAGATAGTCACCGCATACAATAGTTGTGAGATCACTTTAGCCTTGAACAGGCACAAAGCTGGGTCTGCCAATTTCCCTCCATGGGAGTGGAAAAAACTCACTATAGTGTCAGTGGTTTTATGGGCCAATAACCTGGCTGCTTCAAAATGCGCAGTCCATTGACAAGATGACGAGAACACCACCCCCAAATACTTGAAAGATCGTACCTGTTCAATTTCAACTCTATTCATAAGCCATCTATATTGTCAACGAGAATGGCCTATAACCAGGACCTTGGTCTCCGAGTAGTTAAAACTCAAGTTCTCCTGGTTACAATAGAGCAAAAACCTATCCATACCCCGGCGGAGACCAACTTGGGACATTGATAGCAAGACGGTGTCATTTGCATATAGCAGAATAGGTAATCTCCGTACGCCCAGTTTTGGGGCATCCAAATTATTTTCCACCATAAAGGGAATCAAATCATTAACAAAGAGATTGAACAATGCTGGGGCTAGTATGCAGCCCTGGTGCACGCCTCTGCAAAGGGGAATATCGTTCGTAAGTGGGACGAATCTGTAAAGAGTTGTTCTGATGAAGTTTTACTATTAAATATAACAAGTGCCCATCGATTGAAGACCCCTTAAGTTTCACCCATAGACATTCCCTATCTATGGTGTCAAATGCTGCCCTGAGATCAATAAAACAACAAAATAGAGAGGTTTTCATGTGTTGGAGCACATAGTTGGAAATCAAATGTTTAAGTACATGGGCATGGTCTAACGTAGACTGGCCTGCTCTATATCCGGCTTGTTCAGGGTGGATGATACTATTAGCGTCCGGCCAGACTTGAAGCTTGGAAAGGAGGTACTTCGTATACAGTTTCCCAACAATGGATAGCAAACTAATTGGTCGGTGGTTGGAGGGGTCTCCAGGGTCTCCCTTTTTGAAAATAGGCACCACCAAACTTTTAACCATGATTTGGGAATCAATCCTAACAAATTGATTACTGTAAATAAAGGGGCCAACAGAGAGGCCCACCAGTTGACATCAAATTTTAACAGTTCTGGGGGAATATAGTCGCTTCCAGGGACTTTGCTATTCTTCAGCTGTGCTATAAGATCAGAGAGTTCCTCTGTTGAGACTGGCTGCCGCTCTTGGAATCTGTTATGAGGCTGAAGTTCAATAACCCAAGACAAATTACTTGGTTTAGAGTACAGAACTTCAAAATGCTGCTGCCATCTTTCCAAGGTGGGAATACTCTTTTATTCCGAGGACCCCCACAACTTTGCCCTCGCTATCAGAGACCAAAACCTGCTAGAGTCCTTGATTAAGGTGGCTTGGTGTAGCTGATGCCACTTCTGCTTTTGAAATATATATTTCTTTTCTCTCACTAATAATTTATAGGCCCTCCTACATCTTGACACAAGTAGTCTGTGGTTTTGGAGGGAAAGTTTTTCATCCTCTTTACTACCTGCTTAAGGGAGCTCCTCTCCTTAGCACAGGTTTTATCAAACCAAGTAGGAAAATGAGAAGAATTAAAGTTGAAGAATTAAACCACTAGCAACGAAAGAAACATCCTAGACAAGATTTCAAAAGCCTCCACCGAGTCCTGAGAGGCTGCTTGAATTCGGGCACAAAGAACCCCGACTGGCTCCGAGGAGACACATGCTACAAAAGCTTTTCCCACCTCGGGTGTCCATTTCTTGTGAGCAGTACAAATCGGGGCCTCGTCTTGAACCGACTCACTTGGGGTTGTCCAAACCGGTGGGTCGGAGGTAAAAGAATCTCTGATTACCAGGGCTAAAGGAGAGTGTTCAGTTTCAGTTGCCATAAGGACCTTTTATTCCAGAGCATTAAACAAAGCGCTAGATGAAATTAGTATATAGTCGATCACACTAGAGCCTAGCACTGAGTGATATGTGAAGTTGCCTTCCAGGTCGCCTGGTAGTAGGCCATTTAAAACCACCAGGTCCAGACTACTTTGAAGTTGAGCCTTTCTGAAGGCCCTAGGGCCTTTCACTTTGTCCCTGGAGGTACGAATATTGTTAAATGGTGGTATGATCACCTTATCAGGTTCTAAAGTTACCAAGGATTCTGCAGGATTTCCTGTACATATGTTTGTATCACCCCCCATAATCGAAATGGCCCTTGGGAATTTTAAATAGGCCTCTTGAACTGCTGTCACAACAAATGGCCAAATATCTTCTGTGTAGTATAAAGATATAGCAGGAGGGATATAGATGTTGGCTAATAATAGCTCTAAACCATGTGGCAAAATACAGTGCCACAGGGCAAAATAGGAATGTTTAACTCTTCCACTAGAGAAAGGAAAATGTTACCGTAATTAGTTTTAAATGTTTGCTTAAAAAATGTAACCTCCATTTCAAAGGGTGGGGCTCCCCCATGGCCCAATATGCTATCCATATGTTGTTTTTAGTTTACTCAAGGTTCCTGTGTGTTGGGGTGGGAGGGGCTCCTCAGGTGCTCTGTAGTCCAGAGCTTCCCTACGAGCCTGTATTTTACGTCACTGCTTCTCATGCTCATGTTATTGAAGGTGATTTATGGACCCCATTAATTGGAGGCCCCTGCGTGGCCCTTCTGACACATGGAGACATGCATGGTCGCACAGTATGCAGTTGCTTGGATCTGGCCCCGAACAGGAACCCTCTTGTTGAAAGGAGACTGAAGAAACCAATCCCTTTTCCCCCTTTCCAAAAGCTTATCTATGTGTTGCTTACCTTTTTTTTTTTTTTTTTTTCAAGGCAAAGTGATTTTTAAACCTGACTAGCCAACCAAAATGCATGAGAAATCTGGAGTGAAAGTTAAGTGTCAGCTTCATGCTCTGTATTCAATACCTGCTTCAGTTCTCTTGTTGCCATTTCCCATTTTTAAACTATGCAGCTTGTTTAACGCTCTGCAGAAGTGGTGGCTTTTGTTCCAAGACAAAAGAGGAGCCACGATGGGTCAGGCCTGAAAGATTGCATACTCTTACCAACAGAAGATCTTATCTTAAGTCTGCCGCTGCTTCATAGAAACAGACAATCTAGACAAAATCCCCTGATGCAGCTGTCAAATTGTGAATGCAGAGCTCTGGAGTGTGTTCCATTGCTGAGAAGCCTTGGGACACTAAAGCCCAAAGCACCTCACCACAGGGTAGATGTTTGACCGCTGCCTCGTTGTGTGGAAGTAAAATATCCAGTGTTTGAAGACTTGCCTTTAGTGGTGCAAGTTGGCTAGGAAATCCCACCAGGCGATACTAAGTTCTTGAAAGTCATTGTAGTAGGGAGAAGGCTCTGTTTGTCAGGGACCCGTGGTTACTGCATATTCTCTATTGGCAGTAATGGGGAAAACACTGGTAACAGTAGGAATGTGCCAAGAGAGAATCCATTCTAATTATAAGGATTCATGTTTAGGAGGAAGAGGTGAGTGTGTCTTTACTTCTGCAAACACTGTTCTGTGAAGAATTACTCTTAGACTGTTTTCTCATCCTGAACATTGAAACAAGGAGACTGTAGCTTATGGGTGGGGGAAACTCAGGCCTGGGGGGCTAAACGGGACCCACAGTTAGATTTTTATTTGGCCCCTTTCCAGTGCCTCCATCTTAAATTGTAAGCCCACTGGGCACCGACCTGTCCTTGAAAATCTGTGGCCTAGGTTCCCCACCCCTTCTGTAGCTATAGATTCCTGCTTTATTTGTGGATGAAGGAGTCAGAAATGATAGAGGTCCTCACTTGCACCAGATGAGATAATTTTAGACAGCCAGACTATTCTGTACATGGAAGTAGACACTTTGGCATGCAAAATATTTTCCTGAGATCAAATATCATTTGTCACTTCAGATGTTCGGATTATACAGCACCATAGGACATGGGCATTTTGTAGTGCTGGGACAACTGCAGAAGTGAGAGCAATTCACGCACTTGTTCTAGAGAGAACATCTGCTCCTGCTTTCTCTCCCTTAATACTTGGAAAGAGATGTCAGGCAGACAGCGCAAACTAGCGTATCTTTAGCTGTCGAAAGCAACCAAACCCCCTTCACTAGGAATAAATACCGAGGCTAACAAGTCTCTTTAGGAATGAAAAGTTGAATAAAAAATTCAGTGCTTGTCTGCTGAAAAGAAAATAGGACTAAAACTTTTCCAAAGTGAATGTTTCCTTTGTTTGCTTCAGGAGCTCCAGTAAGTATCATGTGATTCTATAGGTACCATGTGTTCATATGAATGTTTCCAGAGTAGGTTTCTATGCTGGAAAGAACAATATAGGCCATCAATGACATCTGGGTTTGGAAACTCTTCTGCCTCTTCCTCCGTGTCTGCTGCCGCCTTCCCTTAAGAGACCTTCTTTTCTTGCACCAGCTCTTTAACCTTCCTGCACCTTTTTTGTAAATTAGGATGGGGTAACATGCATTTGAGAAGCAATTTGTATGATTGAGTTCAGTGGTCCTTATGCCTTTTAATAAGTACACATGCAAGAACTGCAGAATTGAGACAAATGCCCAATTAATTTATTTACATTTTATATCCTGCCCTATCCCTAAGGCTCGCAATGGGTTACAACATATAGAAAACATAATATAACAATTTTAAAATACCCACCCTCACCCCCTACGTGCCAAATGCTTGGGCAAATGGAAAGATCTTACCCTGCTTCCTGAAAATGCTCCGACTCCAGCTTTGGCAAACCACCAAGGGAAGGAAGTTCCGTCATTGTGGAGCATAGATGTGATGCAATGATGGTACGTGCCGCAGGCTGCTGCTGACTGGCTTCATCGAGAAGAAGATGGTCTTTCACATGCGTGGGGCCCAGACCGTTAATGAGTGGTAGATTGCGATAAAGTCATTCCGATGATAGCTTTTATTGGACCAATTTCTGCTGGTGAGTCTACACGTTTCGAGCCACACAGGACCCTTCTGAAGCATATATTTTTTTTAAATGGAAACTTCTCAACGCAAAGAAGGAGGAAGCCAGACTCAATAGTGATATTTTTAAAATTTGTTTTGAGAAAAAGCAAAAAAAAAAAGCAAAAAAAAAAGCAAAACAACCCTCACATCATTCCCATGGGACTTGCTATTTACAACCCTCTGACCACTCCATATAACTCAAAGCGAGCTGTCCAATTGGTCCAGCAATAAAAGAAAACATCGGAACTACTTTGGGTGAAAACAGACATGACGTTAACCACCCTTGGTGGTTAGTTATGCATGTTGCAGGGCTGTATTGGTGCCCTATGCAGCCCTGCAACATGTATAAATGACCACCAAGGGTGGTTAGCGTCACGTCTGTTTTCACCCTTTGTCTCCTTTAAACTTGGGCCAACGTGGCAAATATGCTTTCTCTAGAATGTAATGTGCAACAGGCATTTAAAATGTTCTCGCCTAACCGCCTTCAACCCTTCTCCCTCGCTGCCCCCCATGCCTGGAATTCCCTCCCTGCCCACATCCGCCTTGCCTCTTCCCTCCGCTCCTTCAAATCCCTCCTCAAGACCCACCTTTTCCTTGCTGCCTCTCCCACTGTCCCCCCCCCCTGTCTCCCCCCCCTTTTGTCTTTTAGATTGTAAGTCACAGGCAGGGACCGCGTCTAGTTCTGTGTTCTATACAGCATCAGGTCGTACAACTGGCGCTATATAAATGCCTAATAATAATAATAATAATAACCACTCTTAAAATGTATACATCACAGGCCTCCCAGGGTCTCTTATTATTAAATGATGATAGTTATCCTTTTTCACCTTTATGCTTTCAAACCACATTCTTAAGCTGATGGAAAAAAATGATAGACTCCTTCAGTGTTAGGAGGTGTTTGAAAACTGGGCTAGAAATCTTTAATATTTATTTATTTAAAATTTAAAATTAAATGTATACCCCACCTTTCCCATTGAGGCTCAGGGGAGCTTTTGTGTCCCGATCTGTAGGAAGTTGTGTCCCCCACATGCCCCAAAAGGAGGTGGTCTAGCTGGCTGCAGTATCTTGCACCTCTGAATGCACTCTTGTAAAGAACTTTGGGAGAAGGGATACTGTGCTGTAATGTGTTTTGAGTAACCCAATATGTAGTTGAAAAATAGATTAAACGCCTGTTACTGCTATTAATTAAATTAAACATAGTGGTATCTAGGAAACGCACAACAAAAAGATAGTCCTTGCCCACAATGTGCTTACAAATTTAAACCAAGAGACGACAGGCAGTTACAACCAGGGCAAGCCCATGGAAACAATGACTCAATAATAGGAAACAATGACTCAATAATGGTGGTTGTTAAAAGGCAGTGGTTGGAGAACACCAGCTTCAAATTTGTTGTTGACGTGGGACAAAGAGTTTGCAAGAAGGGATCTGGAAGAGGTGGCTTTGTGGATGCTTAGAGGGAGTCTTTTGTCCATGCTGCTCCTTCTACCCAGAAGTAGAGCTGATATGAATAGGCGCTTTTGTATTCGTGGATGTTGTACATATTTGTAGATAGCCATCAATTTAATTGGCTAGTTAATTTTGAGCAGTATGAATTTTCTGGGGTTGGTTTTTTTTTTTGTCATTTCAGTTTGGACATTTGGATATTCAACTGAACATCCAAAGCAGAATGACCAGAAAAACAGGCCTAAAAAGCAAAATGAGTATCTGAACGAGGGGGGGGGGGGGGAAATAGCCATTTGTATCCGCTCTGTTGGACCTGATTTGAAGCAAGCAGAATCATCGGATACCACACTTGCTGTGGATATCCTTTTCATTTTTTCCCTGAAAGTGTTTGCCAGCAGTTTTAGGTGGGTGACCAAGGATGACATTAGAGGGGAGTTGGGATTCAGCGGCATTGTTTTTCATGGAAAGTGAGGGCATGTAGTTTCCATTTGATGCGGAAGCTAATGGAAGAATGCAATGAGGAGGTCTTAGCAATAGCAGCATTTTAAAGTGGGCAAGATGAGTCTCCGAAGAGGCTATTCTACTGGTTGAGATGTGAAGTTGATAAGGCCCGAAGGAGAGAGGACTTTTGGTTTGTTTTCCTGTGTAGCTGTACTACTTGTACTAGGTTACAGTGCAATTTATTTACAGCTCTACTTTACTGCTAATGTAATTCATCTCCAAATTCATGTAAGCAAATGTCCAAGAAGCTCATGAATCCTTGTCTTACAGTTGCTCAGATGGATTGTCATATTTCCGTAACTGGCAATACTTCAAGATCTGGTGCTACTTTTGCTTTCATAATTCCATTTTAGTTAGCGTAAACAAATTTGAGTATTTTACTTTCCTTCTCCCATTTTTATTGTTCTCAAAGGGAAAAGACTTGGGTTACATGGTCCATGTAGTCTCTTGGCTGTCGTTGCTGATAATTTCTATAGCACTTTTAGTGTTCCAAGTACTTTACAATCCTCCTCTAGTTCCTAGGTCCTCAAACTGGGAGTGGGCCCCCCCAGAGGGGTGGCAACTGGCATGGAAGGTAGGTATTCTAGGGGAATCACAGGAAGGATCCCAGCTGTCAAACACACTCTCGCTGAGCTAGGGAGAATCTCCAAAATAATGGAGTGGCAAGGAGGAATGAGAGTTGCAGAAAAAGGGTGTGGGGGGAAGAGGAAGCAATAGGAGGGTAGGAAGGGGGAAAGGAAGAAAAACAAGCTGTATGTATGTGCGCGGGGGGTGGGGCTTGAGTACCATAAACAAGCAGAAGGTGCAGGGCCCAGTTCAATAAAAGTTTGAGACGCTTAGCTCTAGTTCACCCTCACAGCAACCCTGTGAGGCAGATGATGATTATTCCCATTTTGCAGATGGGGAACTGAGGCTGAGAGAAAATTACTTGGCCAGTGCCACTCGGTGAATTCATGGCTAAAAATACAAAGGAAAGCTAGAAATATGTGCAACTGTGTACTGTAGAAGGGCTGAGTCAGAAGAGTTATTTTCAACCAGGGCCATTTAATTAAAGCAATCATTAGGTCTGAGGCAGTGGGATTAATCCAAATAGATAGTGTATCGATGTGGTGACTGTTCAACTTTTTTTCTTTTTTTGGTCCTTTGTAGCTGATGCATTTTTCAGAGCAGCAGTGAGCCTTGTTCCCGAAGTGCCAAAGATGATCAATATAGATGGCAAGATGCGTCCTTCAGAAGCATTCCTCCTAGAATTCCTCTGTAATTTCTTTTCCACTTTATTAATCGTTCCGGTAAGTGACTTCAGCGTGAAACACTTGATTCATACAATCAGAGGTGACCTAGAGAGAGCTTGACTTGTGTGTGTGTGTACACTTCTAGACAAGACATCACCTAAATTTTAGTATCGTGTGTGTCTTCCAATGTATTAAAAACCTTCTCTTTTAACACCGTATGCAGCAAAAATACAGCCGTTTTAGCATTGTTGCTAGAATATGGTCAACCTAGTTAGCTCACAGTTACACAGCAATGCATCCCGATCATTAGAGCTGTGATGGACGCTCCTAAAGAATTAAATTCAGGGAGGTGCTGGTGAGAGTTTCTTGCCCTACCCCTTTTCAATGTGACCACCCCCATTCCAAGCACCATGATATCGCAACAACCATAAAAAGTGTGTGTGTGTGTGTGTCCATGTCAGAAAGGGGCAGGGAAGCCCCTTTCGGTTTCAAATTTGGCCTTGCCTGAAGGGCTCTGAAGGGGTGGAGACATGTAAGAGTCAGGAGGTGCAAACACACCATATTACATCTCTCTTTTGCACCGGTGGATGCAGTGGTACCTAAACTTTTACCTGAGTGACTCCATTTTTTACCCCAGGCAGCAGCAAAGAGGCACAGAGCGAATCAAATGTTGGGATCATGACCTCCTGTTCAGATGGCACACTTCTCTTGATGTTATGACTCCCATTTGGAAACCCCTGTAGTAAGAGTTAGGCTAAGCATCATGGGGGCAGGCGTTTCAGCCTCCCAATTATTGCATAGCCTTGCGCTCCTCTGAAGTATTGGGTCTTGGCTGCTGTTGGATACAGATTACAGATCTGATGTAGGGATACTGTTCCTAAATCCCTATGCTCAACTTTAACTTCCCAAAAGGAACAAAGGTCCTGCTGTGAGGGAGTGAAACTGGTTTTATTTCCTCCCAAAGTGATATGCTGTATGCCCCAGAGATGGAAGATATGAATTTCCACTATTTGTTATCTTAGACCAGGGGTGGAGAACCTTTTGCTCCTGTGGGCCACATTGAAAGTTTGTACGGCTTCCAAAGGTTAGATAGGATTTAGAGGGTGTGGTACTTAAGGGGTGTACTCATGGTTGAGGAAGGAGTGGGGAGGGTCCAGGTCACAGACTTATGCCATGGATCTAACCTCTGTCCTGAAGTGCATGCTCTTATCTCTGCTTCCATCCCCTGAGCTCACTCTAGTGCTTGAGAATAGGAACTGAAATCATGGGCCAGATCCGGGAACTGAAAAGGGTCCAAAACCCCCTTCCCAAACCGCAGCCATGGGCCCAGATTTACCACATGGAGTGGAGGTTCCCTGTTTCTACCTCAGACAATCTTAGCTTTACTCATGAAGATGGAGATGGGGGAAATTGGAAAGGAAGGTTTTTCTATTGGAGTGTTGAACAAAGAAAGTTGTAGTTGGTAATGGTAGAACATATTATTTATTTATTTTTATTTATGTATTAAATTTATACCCCGCACCCTCCTGAAACAGCTCGGGGCGGCTTCCAGTCATAAAAACAATTCAAACAATCTAAAACACATTAAAATACCACATCAATATTTAAAATAACATATAAAACAGGGCCTGGGATATAAACCATGGGATAGGGGAATAAAAATCAGCTCTCTTCCCCCCTCCCCAAAGGCCCGGGCGAACAACCAGGTCTTGCACTTTCGCCGAAATACCAACAGGCTTGGGGCCAGGCGGGCCTCCTCAGGTAGGGAGTTCCAGAGACGCGGCCTGGCCACCGAGAATGCCCTCTCCATTGTGGCCCCCTGCTTAACGCGGGGGACCTCCAAGAAGGCGCCCCCGGCAGACTGAAGGAGCCGCTCCGGGGCGCGGAGGGCGAGGCGGTCCCTGAGGTAAGAGGGGTCGAGACCATGCAGGTCTTTGTTAAATCATTACCAACACCTTGAATCTGGCTCGGCACGCTATCGGCAACCAGTGCAGAGCCTGGAGCACCGGTGTTGTGTGCTCCCGGCGACCCGACCCCGTAAGGAGACGGGCCGCCGCATTCTGCACTAGCTGCAGCCTCCGAACCGGGCACAAGGGAAGCCCCACGTAGAGCGCATTGCAGTAGTCCAGCCTCGAGGTGACAAAGGCATGGATGAGGGAGGCCAGGCCAGGTCCGGGCCGGAGACGAACGGACGCAGCCTCCGCGCCAGATACAGCTGGCGGAAGGCAGCCTTTGCGACTGCCTCCACCTGCCGCTCCAGGTGGAGGTCTGCGTCCAGTACCACCCCCAGACTCCGCACCTGTTGAGCTATGGGCGGGCGAACCCCCCCAATAAGGGGGGCCGACACCTCCTTCGCTCTCCCCACCACCATCATCTCCGTCTTAACGGGGTTGAGCTTCAGTCTGCTCTGTCACATCCATTCCGCCACGGCCTCCAAACACTGGAGCACCTTGACTGTAGAATTAATCCATAATTTGGTCAATATTAATTATGCTAGAAAGAAAAATGATTGAGAAGAATGCACTGTGCTTTTAGAGACCGTTTGCTCGAAGCTGGTGTGGTACTTCGCTCTGCCTGAGAGGCCTGCAGAATGTTCTTAAGTAGTAAAATGACTTGAGATATTGTAGAACGACAGAAATGACTGAAAGGGATCCACTGTATTAAAGCTAGAAATTAAAAGCAGATGCTGGAATGAGAGTCAGATGGAGGAAAATGCAAACTAACAAAGTATATTTACTCCCCCCCCCCCCCCCCCCCTAGTATTTATTGGGAAGGAGAAGCTTGGAATGCAGTAATAATACTCAGCACTTACAAAGCCACTGGGCTTAAATTGAGAGTCAGTGGAATATAAGTGAATGGCTTATTCTCCTGTTTAAAATGATGGATATGAAAAGAATGAAATTAAAAGACGCTCAGCTGATTGCTGGAATTATCAATGAAACATTGAACTCTGTGCCACTAATTCCTTGGCATGAATGGCCTAGTGCTCCTGGCATTAAGATCTAAATATTGTATGGGGAAATCCAGCTTCCCGAGAACCAGATGTTTAAAAATGCACATATTTTGACATGATTCAGGAATTCAGCCGACTTGTAACATGTGCTTGCAATTTGTACGCTTGTAAAGGTATCCTATTTACTGTCTCGCTTCAGCTGCTCAGTACCAGAGGAGGAAAATGGATTTCTCATTTTTAAATCTGTTCATGTACAGGATAGGGAAGAATCTTTCATGGCACAGTAAGTTACGGATCGCCTAGTCATTCTCCCTTGTCATGCAGCGTCCTGTGTGACCGCTTTCTTAGGGTGTTTTTAAATGAGCAAGGCTTGGGGGGTGGGGGTGTCTGTGTGTGAGGCAGCAGTGGGGTGCCCATGCACATGATGTGTGTGGAAAGAGCTTCAAATGAGTAGCTCCCAGTATGGCTGCCCCGTCCACAGAAGCGGCTACCCTGGCCCGCACAGGGCACTCCGTGTTTTTCAGGAATGCGCCATGCATGGCCATGGGTGACCTGTGCATGGATCATAGGAGCATGCCTCCATACGCACCAACTTCAAATGAGCGGTTGGATGCGTGGACAGTAGGGGCCATGTGTAGATGTGTCTCACTTTAAAAACACAAACAAATTCAAGTACATAAAAAGCATTTCCAGATCTGTTAAAATGGGGCTTCTAAATTAAATGGAGGTGCAACTGATTCAGGGTGCTGGTTTTGACCTTTAAAGCCCTACACGGTCCGGGCCCCTCCTATCTGAGAGACCGCCTCACTCCCCGGGCCGTGGAGCAGCCTCTGCGGTCTACCGGGGGTGCCTTCTTGGAGGTCCCCCGGGTGAACCTGGGGGGGGGGGGCACGATGGAGAGGGCATTCTCGGTGGTTGCACCACAACTGTGGAACTTACTCCCAGAGGAAGCTCGCCTGGCTCCCAGCCTGTTGGCATTTTGTCGGGCTGTTCGTCCGGGCCTGTGGGGGAGTGAGGGTGGGGGTTTTGCCAGTGGTTTTATCTCTTTTTTGCTGTTGTTTTAGTAACCCTTCCATGTATTTTTAATATATTATTTTAAAATGTTTTGTGAGCTACCCCGTGCTGCCATAAGGCTGGAGGGAGCGGGATAGAAGTTATTAAATAAATAAATTATCATATCAATAGATCATCTTTAATTTTTTTGTTTTGTTTCCTTATTCTTGTTACCTCACAGCTTTTTTTTTTCCTTTTTGTCTTCTCTTTCTTTTAGTACTATTTTGACTTAAATATGCATTTTGCTTCCGTTCTTCCGATGAAACAATATTTCCCCCAACGCTTCTACCTTCCTTCCCTTGCACACCTTGCATGGATTTGGGATATTATCCAACACTTTAAGTTAGTCACATTATTCCCTTAGTCCAGGGATGGGGAAACCTTTTCCTCCCAGGGGCCACTTTGAAAATGAATACAAGCTCTGAGGGTCATATAGAAGTTGGGGGCTGTGGTGCTGAAGGGGGGTGCGTTCAGGGAGAAGAGGATCCAAATCATAGATCAGAGCCATCAATCTGTTCTCCATCCTTGTGTGCACACCCTCATCTCTGTTCCCTTCTGTTGAGCTCAGTTTTTCTGTGCTTGAAGGGTAGGAACTGGATTCATAAACCAGAAAGGGGCCATATAAAAATTGACTGCGTTTGACTCTAGGCCTGAGGTTGTCCCACCTCCATTCACCTTAGTCTGACCATTCTTTAAAATGTGCTACGGTCTCCTTGCCAAGGCCATGCATTTCAGGCAAGCCATTGGCAAGAGTACAGAGACAGAGGGAGTGGTAGGGGTGAGTTCTTGGGTATTTTCAAACGCAACGGCATGGTGCACCATCATACTTTGTTCCTGTCCAGGGTGAGGGCCCTCACCCCGGGCGGGATCTGGCCTGGCTGCCGAATAGATGTGTCATTAGGACAGGGAGAGGGTCTGCATGGTCCCGCAGCCTGCTGACCTCCCTGATGGGTGGGCGCCGCAGCCTATGAGGCTGTGGCGTCCGCCCGGAACAGCCCCGACCCCAGATTTGGGTCAGGCAGAGCGGGCCACCACATGTGGCAGCCCACTCTACCATGGTCTGGAGATGGTTTCCCCGGGCCCTGGCAGCACTTAGCCTGGGCTGTGACTCTGCGATGGGCCTGAGTTGCAGCCTGGGCTAAGAACTGCTACAGGCCGGGGTAACCCTGGGTGAGGGCCGGATCAGATGTGGCAGCACTGTGGGTGGCCACATGGGTCAAAGCGTGGCCACTCACGGTATTGTCATGTCTGAAAATACTCATTGGAAGGAAGACATCCCAATTTCAACCCACTTATGCAATGGATGAGGTGGTACTATCCATTGGCTGGGAAGGAGAGTGCTACCTCTAGATCTATTAGCACAGCAAAATATTTGCCTTCAGAATCAAAGCATATGTGGGAGAGACTGTTCCCCTGCCTTCTGCTCCCAAAGGGCCAAGCCATAACATGACATAGCGGGCCAAAGTGGACCTCCGTCACGTTTGTTAACACCCAATAGCAACTTTGGTCACTCCAGGAAAGTGCACAACAGGTCATGATGGAACAATCTATTTTCTGTTACGTATTCCCAACCTGATGGTCAGAGGTCGCATCCCTTGACCAAGTTGACCGATAGCCATTTGTGGACCTATCCTCTAAGAACTTACCTAATCTTTTTTGAAGCCAATCGTGTTATTGGACTTCACAATATTTTCTGGCAACGATTTACACAAGCTAACTTTATGCTGAGTGGAAAAAATTTTGGTTTTGAACTTACTTACAATTATTATTTTCATAGGGTGTCCCTAGTTCTATTATTTTGAGAATGGGTAAATAACTGCTTCCTATTTACTTGTACTGTATCACTCATAATTTTGTAAACTTCGATCACATCCTTCCTCAGTTGTCTCTCTTTTTAGTGGGAGAACCCCAATTGAGCCCTTCTTCACACAGAAGCTGTCCCATATCTTTGCTGCCCTTCCCTGCTTCCAGATTGTGGTTGGCCTAATGATGCTGGGATGTTGTACCACATTCTGCTCAACCTGAGCTCCATGCATCATAACTCCAATTCGTTTTAAAAAGAGCTTCACGTATAATCATTTCTTTTACTCTTCAAAGGCCGTTTCCATTTTGCAGCTTTGGTGTCTTCCCCATGTGCGTGTTCTCCTCAGCCTCCTAATTACATGAGTAATGTGCTTTCGTGGCGTACAGAAATAATAGCGGTTTTTTAGTTTTGTGCTTTTTAAAAAAATTAAAAAATATTTAAAAGGCAGCCGTAGCCGGAGTGTGTAATTTGGGAAGTGCAGCTATTAGGTAGTTGACAGCCAATTCTGTTTGCCTCCCCCTAGAATTAGAATGCAAAGGATTTCAAAGCTTGTCTGCTGAGGCAGCCTAAACCCCTGTTGATTATTACAGGTCAAAAAAAATATTACAATTTCCCCCTAGACAATAGGTTTCCACAGTGCCTGCTTTTACAGCAAAGGTGCCGAAAGCTTTAATTGTTTTGTGTTTTTGCAGTCAGAACTGTTGCTGGGTTAAAAGGATCCTCTCCAGTTATTGCCTTGCATCTTTTGGTTTTTCTTTAGGACCATCCTGAACAAGGGGTATTGTTTCTCGTCAGAGGGCTACTAAACGTGATCCAAGACTATACTTGGGAAGACAACAGCGATGACAAAGTCCGGATTTACACCAACGTTTTGCACCTGCTCTCTGCAATGAGTCAAGAGAACTATATCTACCATGTAGACAAAGGTAAATTGGGAGGGATACTGGAAGATCCACATAGCTCATAAGATAGACCCCAGTTCCCACTTGTAGCCAAGGGCTGTACAAACGTTAACACAGGTTAACAAAAATGGAACAATTTCGCTTCTACAGTGGAGAATCTCCTCGTATGTTGCTAATCATTTACCTTTTGTAGAGTAACAACCTTATGAGGCAGGTCATCATTATTCCCAGTTTACAGATGGGGAATTAAGGCTGAGAGAGAGTGACTTGCCCAAACAGAATTTGAATCCTGGTCTCTCAAGTCCGAGTCGAACACCTTGTGCTCCACATCTGTATGGGTAAGAGAGTACAATAATCTAGAACATTGGTTCCCAAGCCTTTGCTCATATGACTCCTTTAGGAGATTTAAAGATAAACCCATGACCCAAGACAGCAATAAATACAAATTGAATATGGGATTGCTGCTGCGACCTCATTCACATGTGATGTGACCCTAGTCAGAGTTCCAGCCCATATTTCTGGTAGCTCTGAACTAGAACATGGTTTCTGAACCTGCAGAGTTGCAACCATCCTGCCCTCCTAACACAGTAAAATGGGAGTCTTGTTCTCATGTGGGAAAGCAGAGACTTTGTTTCTTGACACGATAGGAGATCACTGGTATTGAGTGAATATCCAATCCTCACTTGAATTCCAGTGTTCTGTGAAGAACATTTATATTTTACCTACTTGTTGCAAACTCTATCATAGAATAGGAAGGGATCCTGGCGTGCTACCTGAGACCCCTCCAAGCCCATTCCCAAACTTGTTCCATTCCCAAACAGCTCTTACTGTTAGGAGGAAGTCTTATCTGTAATTTCAGCTCATTATCTCTAGTCATGCCCTCTGTGACAATGAAAAACTGTTCCCTGCCATCTTCTTTACAGTAGCCCTTTAGAAATTTCAAGACTGTTATGTCTCCCTTTAATCTCCTCTTCTTGAGTCTAAACATAGCCAGCTCCTTTAATTTTTCCTCGTAGGACTTGCTTCCCAGACTTTTGATCATCTTTGTTGCCCTCCTCTGAACGTGCTCCAGTTTGTAAATGTCCTTAAAATGTGCAGAATGTGGAACTAAAATCCCTTTTTTGCTTCAGTGGATCCTATCGGACGCTTGGTTTAGAATCCTTCATGTCTTTCAGGCTTAAATAATAGTATCTCATCGGTTCAGGGTTGGTCAAACTTTTCTCAAATCTTGTACAGCTTTGGAATTTATGTTTTCAAGATGGGGTTATCACTAGGAGGGGTGCAGAAGGCGCACCCCCCCACACACAATTTTTGGTTTAGGTTGTGGGTTTTTTTAAGACCCTTTAGGTCCCTTATCAAATTCAATCTCTGTAAGTAAGGGAGTGCAACAAGGCTGTTCCCTCATTATTCAATTTATATTTGAATGATATAGGAGCTCAGTTATAATAGATCCTGTTTTTCATCCGGTGTCTCTAACACAAAATTTGCTATCGTTACTTCTTTATGCGGATGACACCGTGTTAATATCACAAACCCAGGTGGGCCCAAGACGTTTAATGGACAGGTTTTGTGAATATTGTAGCAGGGAACCTTGTCAGTAAACTTTATTTAAAACCAAAGTTTTGGAAGTCGGGAAAGTACCGCCTCTGTGTCGGTGGTTTATGAATATGCAACCTATTGAACAGGTTAGGCAATATAAATACCTTGTTCTGGTGTTTTCTTCCTGTCTTTCTTGGAGAACACATTATAAGACTTCACGAACCCAAGCAAACACTTCTGGTAAAGGGATTATTAGCTTTTGTGGGGGGACAAAAGGAGGTAGGCAAATTGTACCTGCTATTAAATTATATAAAGCTAAAGTCCCCCCTCATTTTCTTTATGGGATTGCAGTGTGAGGTCCATCTTTGATTTATGCTCTGGAATTTGAGCAAAACGCTTTTTTGAGAGCTATTTTAAATGCACCTAGCCGAGAGGTTGTTGCTTTGTTTAGAGTAGAAGCCGGTGTCCGCCCAATTATTTTCCTGGCTAAGTAGCGGATAATTAAATGTTTGAATTTTGGAACCCTCTCACAGTTTGCTTTGGGCCTCGTAGAAGGGGCCCAATGGGAGGCAGGAGTGCAGTCTACTCTCGCCACCTTGGGATTTTCAGTGGAGTTTCTTTGCTCCCTGACTTGGCACTGGTTATCTCTAGGGTCAGGGATCAAGAACTCCAGATTGAAAGAGAGGTGGTTGGTCATCAGAAAATTGCTAATCTTTATTGCCTCTTTCCCATATCTGTTAAGGGGGCTATGTACTTGAGTAATCTTACAAATTGGGAGCCCAGAGTTTCTTTTCTTCTGGCTAGGTTTAACTTGCTGCCATTGGCAGTGGCTTATGGCAGATATGCAGGTATCCCCTATAATGAAATTATTTGGGTTTTTTGCTCTCAGGAGAAAGTAGTCGTTGCAACATATAATCCTAGAGTGCCATTTGTATTCTTTCCCCCGGGAACTGTATCTAAACAATATTTTAATGGAACTGTTGGGGAGTAATCAGCCGGAGGTTTTATTTATCCTCCTACAAGATAGATACTGATTCAGCGATTACTGCCCAAGTGGCCAACTTTTGTACTGCAGCTCGTAGATTTAGGAGGATAAAACAGGGTCGAGCTAATGAAATGCAGGGATAAGATTTTATATCGTTTAGGGACAAGACATCACTATTCCCTTGTGGTGTATAGATAAATTTATAGTTACGTTTCCAGTTTATTTAGAAAAAGGGAATTATATTTTACTCTGGTTTTGTTAAGTAGGTTACTCATGGTGGTGTGTGGTGGTTTTTTCTTTTAAAGTTAGCAGCTGCAGTCTTCCCAAAATTTACTCTTGATTAGTCCTACTTATGAGTAAATGGTTTCAGGGTTATTTCACGAATAGAGTCCACTAATATTTCATTAATAGAATGCTGGGGAATGTAGGGCGGGGTCATGCCACGGCTCCCCCTCCCCATGAGAAGGCGGGGGGCATAGAGGAGAGGGTGGGATTTATACCTTGCCTCCCTGGGGAGGCATATGGGTACTGGGTGGGGAGGGGGGCTGTAATTTTAGACTTTTAATTTGCATGTATTAACCTCTTGTTAAGCTCGTAATGTATTTTGAAGGGTGGCTGGGTGGGTAATTGGGTTTAGGTATTTTATAATGTGTGTGTTACTTTTTGTAAGTTCCCCGAGTCCACTGTGGAGAAGGGAAGTGTAAAGATCTAAAATGATAGTAGTATTCAAGTGCTTCCAAGAAAACATGCCTAGAACTTCTCAAGGAAACCTCCATCCCTAGGCAGCCAGGGACTGGCTGCTTCGAAGGGCCCTCAAGCTGCCAAAGTTATGCACTGAGTAGCCTAGTTTCTGCTGAGCACTAACTGGTTTTAACGGGCCTGTATTCCCCCCTCTCCCAGGACTGTGTGTTTACTGTGTCAAGTCCTTCCCCTTCGCTTGCTATTGTTCTTTAACAACATGAAGGTTTGAAAAAACGTAGTGCTCATCATTTTTTAAATTTATAATGGAAGGGATGTAAAGGAGAGAGGCAGCAAAACTGAAGAGGTGGCAGGGCATTGAGAAGCTGTTGTTTGTTGCCATTGGTGGGACTTCCTCAAACAGGGTGTCCTTGATGCAAATAGTCAAGGGAATTTTCATTTTTTTTTTAAGTGGCGACTGTTTAAAACCCCCCAGCAGTTCTTACCCCAGCAGTGCAGCATGGAGAGTCTCTGGTGCTTTCTGACACCGTTACGATGGTGTAGTTCCATTGATAGCACTGCAGCTCTTTCAGATGTGCTCCAGACGTGGAGACCTCCTTCCCTTTTCCTGGTCCTGCTAAATTTCCTGACCCTGTGTTGCCCTATCATGGTGTAGAAACAGATTTCCCCTCATGCAGCCAGTTCGCTTAAATGTCAGCCAAACAAGTTGTTGGCAGTGGATCCTAAATTCAACCTTTTAATGAGAGAGACACAAGTGAAGGGGACATGGGGGGTGGAGGGAAGAGGGTGTGGTGGTTCTCCCCCTAGACTTTGCCTGGCCCTACCTCTTTGGAGCACAGTTTCATTATGGGGCTCCAAAGAGATGGGGCCATGTCAGAAAAGAGCAAAGGGAAAGTACTCCTCCTCCCACCCCCTTCCCAACATGGCTCCACCCCCTTCAGAGCTCCATGACAGCATGACTCTCAGAAGGGGGTGGGTGCCTGTCAGAGAGTGGTGGAAGAGAAGTGACCCCATTCCCCTACTCCCACGATAATCCTCCTGGTGCCCCTGTGAGATGATGACAACAGCAGCTAACCTCTTACTGTTGGGAGCTGGGAGTGAACAACGGAACGGATTGCCCTGTTGGGTGCTTCTCCCAAGAGACAGAGAATGGTCACTGTCAAGAGACAGGATGCTGAAATCGATGGACCATTGCCTGACCCAGTATGGCACCAACGTTTTTATCCTTAACTGAGGTTTTAGTCCTCTGTCTTCAGCCTGGAAGCAGAGTGGGTCTCTGTGCATCTCTTGTCTTGGTTTTATATGGGCGTCTCTGCTAGCAAGGTGTGGAAGCCATCTTGTTCTGTGAGGGTTCTCAAGGTCAAACATTCATGGCTCTAACCCAACAAATGTTGAAACTCAGTCACCTGGAGGAATACCGACTGGTTACTGTGGTAAGAGTGAGACACCTTGGTAGAAATCTGGGCCTCTCTTTTTTTAAAAAAATTTAAAACCCAGCAAAGAAATTTAAATATTTTTTTAAACTGGCTTGTGCAACCTTGAGGTACCCATATCGCTTAATGTACCACTCAGATTCCCAAACTAGAATATGAATCCTTTTTATGGGAACATAAGGCTAGAGGAGATAGAAGGAAAGAGATTTTTTTTCCTGTCACTTCAAAAAGAAAGCCCATTTTTAATGCAGCTGTGTTCAGATTGAATGTGAATACTGCTGCCTTAAATCACTCTTACAGGCAAGGTGAAACAAGTAACATAAAACTTTCCAGGGCCTGAATAAATTTAGTCCTCTGGTTTCCAGGCTTCTGACAAATCCGCACGCTGGCGGTAAGGACAGTATCTGGATGTTGCTCCAAAGGAGAGGAGATGGCGAAAAATGAAGTCCTAATGCTTAAGATCGGTTTAAGATCAGAAGTCTAGGCAATAGTGGTGTGTGTTCTCCCTTCTGAAGCCGCATTTCCGAAAGGATTGCTTAACATACAGAACCGAGGTGAGGAACCACGAACCCAGGGACCAAAGGCAGCCCGCAGCTAGTTTTTATTTGGCCTGGATCCGGCCTCTGGATTCAGTTCTAAACTCAATGAAAAACTGAGCTCAAGATAAGGGAGCAGAGATGAGGGCATGCATGGAATGACAAGGGACAGATCCATGATCTGGATTCTTCTCTTTCTGAGTGCAACCTCTTACACACTCCCATTCCAAGTTCTATGCAGCCCTCAGAGCTTGTACTAATTTTCAGAATAGCCTGGGGGTGGCGGGGTGTGGGGTGTGTGGCAGGGAGGAGGTTCTTCATCCCTGCTATAGAATGTTCCAATCCTCGGAGCACATATCTACATTTGTGCGGCCATTGCTGGCACAGCCCTTCCCAAGAAGCAAAATGGAGAGATTACTTCACATCTAAAATCACTGTGATTTTAGACTGTTCAGACAATATGACGGCTATTGTATGGAATTAGGTCAACATTAGGGATGAAGCGAAAATCAGTTTCTCATGAAAATCTTGCAAAAATCAAGAACCATTACTGAGATCTTGGGACGATCTCGACAATGGTTCAAGATTTCAGTCGAGAATTTCTTGATTTACCATTACAGTTTACCATTTACAGCGTTCTTTCTGGTGATGTGCATGCACAAAATGGCCACTGTGACTGTTCTGCACATGGGTAGTCCTTTTCCAAGATGGCGCCGGCAGCGTTGCCACCATTTTGGAAAGGGCAGCCATTTGGAGCATGCACATTACCAGGACAAACTGGATGCACAGTAAATGGTAAGAGTCAACAATAATGGTAAACGGTAACAGTAATCGGTATTTGGGGAAATTCTCAGCTGAGAAAGTATCAATAACTAGGGATTTTCTGTATTCTCGCAAAAAACTAGTTGAGAACTCTGATTCTCAGTGAGCATCACCTTTTTATGATTTGTCTTAATTGTTTTAATTGTGTTTGATTGTTGTAAGCCGCCCCGAGCTGCCTGTGGCAGGAGGGGCGGGGTAATAAGTTTTTAAAATAAATAAATAAGCATCATGAGAAAATTGAGATCAAATTTCAGCCCTAGTAAAGATGTTTAAACCTTATTTTGGTAACTTGCAAAATAAAACCTGTGGCATCAAGAATTGTAATTAGTGACTTGCAATTTCTGCTAATGCGCTAGTTGAGAGTTCCAAGAGTTAATCTTGGCAACAGTTTGTTTCCTTGCATGGGTGGAATTATGAAATAGACAGGCTGTGATCCTCCATCCACATAGCCTAGACGAAGTGGTTGGCGGATCACAGCCTTAGTGTCTTGCCCAAATTGTCACAGACGACACCCATGATCCACTTGATCTTGGTGTCAACTTCAGGTGATCTCTCAGGACCCTTCCTGCTGGCCGCCAGCTCTAGGGCACCTCAGCAACCGGTCTTGGGAGTGAAAAGAAGCGCTCCCCTTTAGAGAGAGCTTTTCCTGTCAAATGGGAGAAGCGATCCTAGCCCATCTCCTTCCCAAAGATATTTCTTGGGGCACTGGTCTTGCTGTCCTCCCCAGAGGCGACCTCTGAGAAACTGGTCCGTCTCCTTACACCATGGCCTACTGGAGAGTAGCTTGTGATTTACCAGTAGCTCGCGATCTTCCACTTGGCCACCCCTGGACTAGACCATGATTTCTTCAAATGATCTGGATGCCTCATGCATTCAGCAGACTGGAAGGAAACTTGCAGGTCAGCCAATCAAGAACATTGCTCATAGTAAAGCTTTTCCTTTTTTCTTCTTAAAGACTAAGCAAGAAGAGATGGCAAACCTACCTACCTTGCTTTGCAAAATGGCATTTACCCATCTGCTGAGATGTTCTGAGGTTGGAGCATTGATGAAGCCCTTTTGAGATTCTCAAATGGGAAGTTCTTAGAGGAAGGTATTTTCCCTGGGTAGACTTCGAGACCCTCATCTGAGATTTATTGCAGTGCCTTGCCCAGAAAGACAGAACTGTTGGCTGGAAGCTGTCCGAGTGCCTAGGAAGGGAACTGGGCAGACAATGGAAGCTTTCCCTCTTAGACACTTGATATATTGCGATATTAGAAATACTGTAGATTTTGCTGAGAGAGAAAATAAAAGCCACCCTGGTAGCAGTTCATTTCCTCAGCCCCAATTCCCCTCTGCATCTTTCCCTGCAGCTGGTCAGTTGCATAGTCAGGAAGCGATTGCTACAATAGGGCATTGCTACATGCAGCCAGGAGAGGACTGGCCAGGACTTGCTAAGAAACTTTAACACTGTTCTGCATCAGCAAACAGGGCTATTTCCTCCAATTGTCATTAGTTTGGTGCTGCTGGGCATCTGAAATGAATTTGGCTTGCAGTGAGAGAGCGCTTTCGTGCCTGACTTGCTGCAGATAGTCAGATAGCTGAGGTACTCAGTAAAATAAAAGGTGAATTTTTCATCTGGGATTGCAGTGGTTTATGGTTAGAGAACAGCGTCATGAGGCTTTCTTAGAAATGGAGTCCCGTTGCACTGTCAGACAGGAGTGTTGGATACCGGTCTTTGATGTAAAATGCATTGGTGCTTGGCTGTGGATACTCAGCTGGAGACTCTGCAGGGACTAATGGTCCCATAAGATGGAGCATTTCCTGCTGAATTACTTGAAACCTGTGTGTTAGCATCTCCAAAGAAGCAGCTCCGCCTCCCCCCCCCCCCTGCTTATTAAAAGGGGCTGTTAAAAATGTGTCGACACCAACTGTGCTTTTCTTCCGATCCACCTAATAGCAGCTTGTTAACACACATGGCACTTCTCCAGTGCAGACCTCTTCCCGCTTTCTCTCATCCAGAGCTTTGTAATCAAAGCTTTGCATTTCTCGTGGTTCTGTGGCTATTAAATTTACTTCAAGCAAAAATACAGGATCTTAAGCTGCAGAATAATCTAAGCTTCCTTGATGGCTGCAAAGCAATGCTTTCCGCTATGACTAGACTATAAAACCAGTACAGCGTGTCATCTTTGGTACAGGCAAACAGCCTGAAACTGAAGGAGAACGGAGAGGCCTATTTGAATCAAAGGTTGCTAACGATGACAATTTAAACGCTAGCCTGAATTTTGAGTGTTTGAGATGGTCTGTTTGTTTCTTAAAAACCAAAAAAGGCCCTTCTTTTTGTCCTGATGCTTTCAGAGTAGAAAACATTTTGTTCAGAACGATGTTTTCAGAATTTTAAACTGGCAGCTAAAATGTTTTGTTCTTGAACTATTTATTTTAGGGAGTATTGTGCCAGCAAGGTGCCTGGCTTTGGCAGAACTGTCAGGATTAGAGACAGGTCTCTGCCCGAGAGACTTGCAATCTAGGATAGCTAAGGAACAGGGGAGGAGGGCATGAGGGACAGGAACACAAAGACATGGATACATTCATCATACATACATTCAGAATTATCTGTTCAAGAAACATTTCAGTTGCCAAAAGCAGAAAAAATTGGCTTTTCTACAACCGAGGCCGCTTGCAGACGAGATAGGGGGAACTGCTGCAAACCAAAATCACGGCAGGGGGATCTCATGAAGTCCCGCTCGTGTGCATGAGTTTTTTGACCCCTTTAGCCCATTTCCACCCTGAATTCAGTGATGGGAGAGAGGGCTGGATTTTCCGCCCTGTCTCCCATCACTGAAATCATGGCAGATACGGGCTAAAGACGTGTCCAACCCCACGCACCCAAGCAGGACTTCACATGATCCCCCTGCCGTGATTTCGGCTCACGGTAGTTCCTCTCTCGTGTGCCAGTTGCCTGAAACATCTTGACAGTCCAAACTAACAGTGAAGCAGATTTTTATTTCTAAACTGATTTGAGTCTAGTCATTTTTTCCATGAACATTAGCATTTTATTATAATAATTAAAAAGAGTGGGTTTTTTGCTTGAAATATTCTAATCGGCTCTAAAATGTAAATACCAGCTTGACTGGTTTCTCCAGTGCCTTTTGCTTTATTTCAGCAATTTTTTTTCTAATCTGTTATTTCTCGTGGTATTTTCTCAGTCCACAAGGAAGGTAGAGATCTCCAAGAACAATAAAGTAACACATACATAAATAAATAATAGATGCGTTTCCTATTTCCCTCAATTTTTTGCCTTAAAAAAAATCTTTACGTAACTTGCTCTCTGTAAAAATAAATGTTGCTTTCAGTGGCATAGCCAAAGAAGCTTGGGAGGTTTGGTATAAAACAGTGTCGTTCGACGTGGGCTGGAAAATTCACCGTAAGCCAAAATAAAATGACTTCTTCAGTATCTCCAAGATTCAAAATTCTCATGGTTACCTGAGTGAAGTTGGTATCCCCAAGCCTTTCAGGCCATCAAGTCTTTATTTTAGAACCTTAAAATTATAGTTAATCATCAGCAAAAATGTTTGACATGCAGTACAGCCTTCTTATAGCACATGTTGTGAGAGCTTGAATTCAGATACAATATGGTGTTCAATTAAACTCAAAGTGATGAGTGGGGAAGGCAGGGCAGAGGAGTCCCTTTTGATTTGTGCAGGCAGGTGCATTAGCAGTTTGTCAAAAGATTCCAATTCAGAACAAAAGCCCTATTAGTGCTGTATTGTCTAAGGGATAATGGCTAGATTCTGTAAGGGAAGGGTGGGGATGGAGGAGTGGTTTCAGTGCAAGCCTTGCGTGTCCGAGACCTGAGCACATTAGACTTGGATTGAGCAAATAAGGAGATGACTCCATGCATGTGCAAAGCTTGTATTGAAATAAACCTTTGCTCCCTGACGGAGCCTGGCCATTAACCATTAGGCAATGCAGTACTGATGAGGCTTTCTTCTGGGCCGGGATCGCGTGACAAATTGCTAATGTGCCTCCCTTAGCATATCGAAGGCACTCCTGCCCTGCTCATCTAATGGAATAGGCTCACTGTGACCGTTTAACACTTACAATAGAAACATTTAGCACCCTCATTTATAAAGAGACTTTGGATAGAACTCAGTCCTCATCGTGGCTCTCTAATATCGCATTATAATGAAGTTGCACTGTATAAAAGAGGAACGGGTTTGCAATTTACATGTTGCTTAAATTGGTTCTTTAGTCACGCATCTAGCTTCCTTATTTTATTGTGGGAGGCTGCTTCCCCACTTTGGCCACGATCACCAAGTCCCATTGCAGCCCCTATGGGGCTACTTCAGAGCAAATGGCTGGTGGATCCATAGCCTGTACATTTTTTTTTTTACAGATCCTCCTATCGTCTTCATGAAACAGACTCTTAGATAGAATTTTCCCTTCATGCTCTTAGTCATCCAGTGCAGTTGCTCATCACTGGAAGAACAACATACAGTCCATAGTTGTGAGTCTTCTCACCTGGGCCTCTACTCTGAGGCGAGCCTTCTCTATCACTCGCTCTTCTGAGGAGAGCTCCTTTCTCCTGGGCTCCCAACTGCTGGCTGTTCCAGGCCTGTGGCTTCCTTGGTCAACCAGCCTCTTGCTTGCTTCCTTCCTAGCGCTTCCACTGTTGGAGTACCCAGGTGAGCCCCAACTTGCCCCTGCCAGGTGAAGCCAAATAGATTCAGGGCCAAGTGTGGCTAGGTCCACTGAGGTCCTGTTCCCACCGGGGCTTGCAGTAGCACCCTGCCACATTTATTTCTTTAGGTTTTGTTAGGAAGAGGATGTTACCAACCAGTAGGGTTAAGAACCAAAGCGAGACTGGCTTGACTTTCTCCTCATTAGCAAGTTTATAGCTGTAAGAATTAACGAGCTGCAGTGGCCTAAGCTTTTCTCCAGAATTGTCAGCTTTTGCATGCCCATGATGCTCCAAGCGTGAATGTTATGTAACAGTCTAAAACATTAACAAAACAGTGCAGCGTATGCACAAGATTAACAAAAAGTCTTCCAGGTTTTCACCAAACGTCCTGCAACTCCTCCCCCCCCCCGCCCCAGTGACTCATGGGACCTTGTTGCTAGAGCCAGACCTGATCATTTTTCTCCTCTCAACGAGTGATGGTGGTGTACAAAGTGATGGCGTTGGGGGTGTGCTCGTTGGTGGAACAATTAGCAAGACATTGTCCTAGTGCTGCTTGCCTCGGATAGAGCATTGTAGCAGGGTCGGATCCTGTGAGGAATTTCTTGCAGGCTCCTCCCCGAAGTACCCAATCCAGACACTCCCAAGTCCATATAGTGCTCTTTATTTACAGTGTCTGGCGCCAATACGTATAATCTCAAGGGTACCTGTATAGCATAGGCCTCTTCTTGCCAGGCACCAATCCCTCCCAGCTAGGCCGAGCCATTACAGTCCTCCTCAGTCCATGGCCAGGAACAATCCCTCCTGAAGCCAAGCTTCCCCAGGTGCAGCTCCCGGCTGTGAGCTGGCTCATCCCTTCTGAGGCAGAGCCCTCCCTGGCCCCTGCCTCTCCCTGCTAGTCTCTCCTCATCTGTGAGCCCTCTGGCTCCTTATCCTCCAGCCTAGCCTAGCCATGCCCAGCCGAGCTAGGTCTCATTCAGCCACTCGGCCCCTAGCTTTAGTGGCTTGCACAGCTGTATGGTGTTTAGGTGCTGCCCCTCATGGCGCCAGCACCTGCACTCCATTAGCACCTGCTGTCGCGTGGTCCTCATCTCTATGGTGTACCTGCCCTTTCTAGCTGGTGCTGTTAAAGGGCCAGGCACCTACTAGCTCTATTAATTCTGAGGGCCTGGGCCTGCCCTGGCCTGCTCTCGAACTACAGTTTGGCCACCCTTGGCATAAACGATCAGTCTGATTCTGTTCCAGTTGAGGTAACAGCAAAGCTCTCTTAGACCCCCCCCACTCCCCAAACGTAAGAAAGTGGGGGAGGGTTGTGACTGTATTTGGTTGACTGGTGGTCTACATGGAGCACACGGGACAATAGCTTCTCATATGTCGTCTACTGTGCGTGGCTGTTTTTGACTGCTTCCACCAGCAGTCTCCCTGTGTAAACAACTTAATCTGAGATTTCATTCTGCTTTCTTTCTCAGTTGATTCCAATGACTCTCTGTATGGTGGTGACCCCAAATTCCTGTCTGAAATTAACAAACTGTGTGAAACGGTGATAGCCCAGATTCTGGACCATCTCAAGACTCTTGGGAAGGATGAGGTAGGTTTGCCTGTTTTATGGAAAAAACATCCTAAATCCATGATAGTGAAAGGGAGGGAAGCCCTGGGAATATCGCTGAAGATGAAGGGAATTAGCTGTTTAGAGCCCAGCTACAGCGCAACCTTGTTGTACTTGGGAGCTGAGGATGCATAAATATTACGTGTTTGGGTGTGCAGAGCCATTTGATATAGGAAGGCAGAGAGATTATCACTTTGTGATAAGGTTCCCCATTATGGAAAAGACTCACCAGACTTGCATTATTTATCGGACAGTGACCCATCAGTCTGCTGAATGGCAGGGAGAAGCTTGTTTTGAAGCAACTGTTCCTCCATGCTTGCAGAGTGGCTGCGATGGGTCATTACACATGGCTGCCCAGTCATTTCTCAGATGGCCAGTAAGCAGGCCTGGAGCTAGGTCACTGGCATGGAGGAGGGGGAGGACTGAATAACAATGGAAGCAATTTCTTCAGACTAAGAAAACTGAGTGGGAAAACCTAGGACACTCTAATTTCTACGTCAGGGGAAGCAGAATAACTTTTGGAGGTGAGGGGGTAGTGCCTCCCCATGCTTTCTCTTAGTCACAGGCCGGCCAATAAGTCTGGGGCTACTTCCTCCCCCCTCATGCCTAAAATGCCCCTCAGATCCATTCTCTTCTTTCCTCCTAGCTGCCACTCCACCTAAACCGCAGGCTACTTCCTCTCCAAAAGCAGCCGCTATTTTTGTCTTCGAACAGGCATTGCCAAAATGGCCAAAGCGAGAATTGACCAATTAGTTCATTCTGAGCTAAATATAGTTGCAGCTGCTTTGATTGTAAAGGCTCCAGATACAAGGCATGCATAGTGGGAGGAAAAGTGCTTTAATATGTACCTTTAGTCTCAATAAACATTCCACTATTTTTCCCTACTGGCTTTCTTGATTTTAGCAGGTTGATCTGATCAAAACCAATTCTCTGGACTCCTCTGTTAAGTGAGTGCCTGCTGTTAAGTCTCCAGGTTACTGAGCTCCTATGTTCTGCATGGGAGCAGACTAGGTCCCCAGGAACATGCCTGATATCGGAGTTTCAATTCCCCACAGCAGCAGCCGCGGTTTGGTTTCTTAGCACTCCTGTCTGACTTGGGCTGTATTTACTAAAGCCTCCTGGTTCACAGCCTGAAGTAGAGGATAAAACTGCTTCCAGAGCCTGGGATGAATACAGACAAAATAGTAACGGCAATAGCCTTTATTGGGCTAACGGTTGTTGCGGAGAGTATACAAGCTCAAGGATCTAAAAGCATGCCACAAGAAAGATGGGGACCAACTGATCACCACTGTCCCAGAAGGCAGAACAAGAGGGAATGGGGGCTTAAATTGCAATAAGCAATTTAAGGGAGATTTTGATTAAATATTAGGGGAAACCTCCTAAGTGTGAGACGTGTTGGACAGCAGTGCCCTTACCCCGCCTAGCTGTGAGACGTGTCGGACGGCAGTGCCCTTACCCCGCCTAGCTGTGAGACGTGTCGGACGGCAGTGCCCTTACCCCTCCCAGCTGTGAGACGTGTCGGACGGCAGTGCCCTTACCCCTCCCAGCTGTGAGACGTGTTGGGTTGTGGAATCCCCTTCTGTGGCTGTTGTCTCAAACCCGGCTGGACAAGCCTCTGTCTGCGATGCTGTAGACAGGGAGGAGGTGGTTGGGTCAGACTAGATTACCCTTGAGGTTACTTCTAACCCTAAAATTCTGATTCTAAGCTTTCATGCTTCCCGCTGTCGGCATGCCTTTGTGCCTCACCTTTTCTGGGCACAAGATGTCCTGACAGCTGCTGCACTGTTAAACCCCCAATCACTCACTCACTCACTCTTCCCACTGCTGGCTTTCTCTTGCTTTGTTTTACTTGAAGTGTCATGTACATGGTTGGGGGGTGGTCTCCGGTTTATACATTCTAGAAAATGCATTTTCCTGTATACATTCTAGAAAATATTCTGAAACAAGTAACTTGCAGAAGACTCTGGTCAATGAGCTGGATGTTGCTATTTATCTTCCTAGCTGGGACTGGATTTCTTGTGGTTCTAGAGATGCCAGCTGTTCCAAACTTGATGATTTGAACACGGCCATCTTAAGAATTTAGGAGCCCCAAATCACAGTGTGAATCGGGGGCCTTTATCATGGGAAATAAATCTTTTTAAAAATCAGTCACTTTTGTGTCCAAAATGTTGCAAGTTAAAGCAGTGTGTTACAGGCACATATTACAGAAGGGGGGGGAACAGTGGCTCTAGAGTCACATGCAGCTCTTTGGCCCCAGTGGCTCTTGGGATTAGGAAACTTTGCTCACCGCTGATGTGTTATAAGAGTATAGAAAGAATACTTCTGAGATTTTGGGGCGGCAAACTTGTGAATTGTGTGTCTGAATTTTGGCATGTTTGGTTCTCTCTTCATTTTGCACCCTTGAATGTTTCAGCACCAGCTGATGGGGCTTGGGCATCCTTTCAAATGGAGACCTGTACCTTAACATGATATGGGCTTTGACAGCTAAGAAATCCTCTGTATCCAGTTCACTGCAAGGGAAGGGAGTGTGTGATAGGGGCCCTTTTTACATATTACGTTTTTAAAGTATCTATTGGCCAAATAATTGAAATGTCCTTCAGCTCATTGTCTGTGTAAAAAACCTCTACCTTGGATTTGGCAAGCCCTTAAACCAGTGTTTGTTCTGCCTTGGATTAAACTGGGGCTTCAGACTACATAGTTTATCAACATGTAATCAAAGTAACATTTAAACGCAGGCAGTTAAGTATTCTGGGCTCTCCAGTGAGCATTGAGATGTGGAGAAAACATTGAGGGAAGGGTTCTGCACCCCCTTCGTCTCAGGAGCTGTACCACTGGAATACTTTCTGGGAATGCATCTGTGGGCCAACCGCTCCATCAAACATTCACTATCCAAAGAATTCTAGCTGTAAACCCTCCCTCCAGCCCCTGACTGGGCTGGGAGGAAGGAGACAAAAGTTCTAATCCTGCTCTGCCATTGGCCTTCTGTATGGACTTGGGCAAGACACTTGACTTTTCTGTACTTCAGTTTCCATCTCTTAATAGGAACATAATATTTTCCTGCCCTTTCCAGACTGCTTTGTAATCAAGAGATGGAAAGCAAAGAGCTAACTTTTTTTAAAAAAAACAGGCGGTTGTTGAGGGAAACAGGGGAGCAGTTACTAAAGTCACATCCATCAGCTCTAAAATAGGTGGTTTTATGCATGTACTAAGATTTTATTTTGATCAATTTACTCCTGGTGACCTTTTCAGGTTTTATTCTGTGTCTATTTGGCTATTCATTTACATGAATAGGCCTCTGATGAGATTATTAGTTTTGCTTGGTTCATTTCATTGGAAATCAAAAAAGGGAATTGATTTTTTTCTTCTCTTCGCCTCACAATAAAATGCTGCTTCAAGAGCTGCAATTGAAGGAAAAGCTGTGGATCCAGTACCAACATGGTGTGCACTACTGGTTGATTTTGCTTTGAAAGGAGATCTTCTTTTTTAAAAATGGTTGGCACTTGTGAGATGCTACATCGCTTAGATTAGAGCTGAAACAGGGAGTGGGTTTATTTGTCGTATTTGCATTTTCAGGTGACTCTTTGAGTGCCTGAGCAATATCCACACCCGAAGCAGGTATTCACAGATGCAATTTTTGGGGTATTCCATTTTGGGTTCTGGGGTAGATACTTTGCTTGCATCGTTTTTGGTAATTGCACATGCACCAGAGTGCAGATATTGCTGAAATGATGATGTAATCAATATATGAAACTAACCCACCCAAAATGGAGTAACTGAAAGGAATACCCAACAAGGCATAAGCCAGGGGAAGGGGGTTCATCTCTAGCTTAGATTGGCACACGCCCTCCTGGACAACCCTCTAAAAAAACTATTACTGAAATGCACCTACCTTTTTATATTTGCAATGGTAATTTGCATATTTAGTCACACGAACGAATATCCAAATTTATCTGCATTACCCATGTGAAATGTACATCTTGGGCTGTTTTCACACGGACGCGCCCCCCCCTTGCACACAGGGGCCGGGGGGGCGCCCGTGCGAACACCATGGCGGGTGCAGGGGGGGATCAGTGGGTGCCCATGAGAACGTCGCGGGCAGTGGGAGTGCGCTCCTGTGCTTCACCCACGCACGGATGGTGCCAATGCCCGATGCTCCATGCACAGAGATGGGTGGAGATGTGTGGGAATGAACCCCCACGCACCCGCGCTGTTAGAAAAGGGCCTTTGTTTCAATCTTTTAGTTATTTCAGGATTCAGTGTTTCATTTGCTTTGGTGGTACTTTTTCATACCTCCTAACCCATTTCCATTGGCTTAAGAGGGATAAGCCCCGCCTCCTCTTCCAATAAGCTCCGCCCTCCCCACTTGACCAGTAAGCTGACTTGTGCGCACGTGCACCCCCTCCCACCATCCCAAGTGCATAAAGAGGGACAGACGCTCTCCCGCTTATTGCTCCACTTAATTTCTTGTCCTTCTATCATCTCTCCATTGTCCGCCCAAGTGCGTTTCGTAAGAGGCGATCTGGAAAGAGATGCCCGAGTTTTAAATTCTGGTCTTTTTTCCTTCTCTCTCTTGAAAAAGGGATTTTGACACCTGAAAGAGGGAGAATGCGATTCAGCACCCACAGGGACTGTTGGGAAGTATTCTGTTGGGCGGGGGGGTTAGATTGGGGCTGTGATTGTTATATTTGGACTCATCACATTTTTAAAAAAACTTGCCAAACGTTACTGCTGATGTGAATGAAACATACTAAACTAACCAAAATACCAAAACAAAGCTTCAAATCCACAAATGAAGTGAGAAGTGAATTGGCCAACTCGCTTATTTATTTATTTATATCAAAATTTATACCCCGCCCCTCCTGCCAGGCAGCCCGGGGAGGCTAACAAATCAATCAATAAAAATACAATAAAATATATAAAAGCATTAAATAACATA
The DNA here is from genome assembly GCA_003113815.1 of Sphenodon punctatus. Lineage (NCBI taxonomy): Eukaryota > Metazoa > Chordata > Lepidosauria > Sphenodontia > Sphenodontidae > Sphenodon > Sphenodon punctatus. Next base: position 3,391,688 of record QEPC01007559.1, on the reverse strand, counting down.
TACAACAATAAAATGGGGAGAACAAAACCCCAAACACCCCCACCCCTCCTTCTCCCTCGCCAAATGGAACAGCCAGGTCTTACAATTCCTACGGAAACCTTGGAGGTCTGGGGCCAGACAGGCCCCCACCGGGAGGGAGTTCCACAGGCACGGTGCGGCCACCGAGAACGCCCTGCCCTGCGTGGCCCCCCGGGAAACCTCCCAACAGGGCGTCCCCAGATGACCACAGGGGCCGGTCCAGAACCCGGGGAGTGAGGCGATCTCACAGATAGGCAGGGCCCAGGCCATGTAAGGCTTTACAGGTCAAAACCAACACTTTGAATCGGGCCTGGAAGACTCTTGGCAGCCAGTGCTGAGATCGGAGCACTGACGTAATGTGCTCTGTGCTCTCTTCCTCAATGGAACACGAGGCACCAAGTCACTCTAGCTGTGCATTTCCTTTCTCGCCATCACCAGTGCAGCCATGTACTCTAGCTGGTTTGGAGGCAGTTCCCTTTCACCCAAGTACTCTCTTTATCCAAGATACCATGACAGGTGACCTCTTTGCCGTTTGATGAGTGTTTGGCGCTGTCCGCCAATAGCGTCTTAAGATCTTTCTTGATGGTCTAAAACCCTGGTGTTCTCAAACTGGGAGGGGTTGGGGTGTGTGAAAAGGTCCACAGATGACAAACATTTAGCTCCTTTCTGACTGAGTTGGGTGGAATCTCCAAAATAATGGGGTGGCAAGGGGTGGAGGAAGAGAGTGTAGGAACAAGGTGGAGAGGGAGGCAAAGTCATCGGAGGGTGAAAAGGGGGAGAGGAATAAAAGGAGGAAAGTATGGGTAGCGGGGGGTGGGGGACACGACTCATTACCACCGACCAGTATAAGGGTGACCTGGATCCAAGACGTTGGAGAACCACTAGTCTAAAGCAAATGTTAAGAGATCCTTGAAGGATATTTGACATGTAAGAACTTTTTGGGAGTGAAGAAGCTGTCCATCTGAGAACATAAGAAATGCCCCACAAGGTCAGACCAACAGTCCACCTAGCCCAGTATCCTGTCACCGACAGTGACCATCTTTGGTTGCTTCAGAGAAGTGCACAAAGGTCATAATGGAGCAAGCCATTTTCTGCCATTCGCTCCCAGTCCCAGACAGTGAAAAGACGCATTCTCTGATCAACTTGACCAATTGTCATTTATGGACCTATTGTCTAAGAGCTTATCTGGTTTTTGAAACCAGTTAAGCTATTGGCCTTTGCAACATCTTCTAGCAATGAGTTTCATAGATTAATTGTATGTTGAGCACAGAAGTGCTTCTTTTTTATTTATTTTAAATCTGCTGCCTAGTTCTGATGTCTCCTAATTCTAGTATTTTGAGAGGGGAAGCAACAATTCCCTATTTATTTGCTCTGCACTTCTCATTATTTTGTAAATCTCTTCATATCCCTTAGTCATCTCTTCTCTAGACTGAACAGCCACACCCTCATTGAGCCTCTCCTCGTACAGAAGCATCTCCATACCTCTGATCATTTTTGTTGCCCTTCTCTGCACCTTTTCCAGTTCTACTTATATTCTTTTTTAAATGGGGGCAACCAGAACTTCACAGAGTATTCAAGGTGTGGGTGCAGCAGGGATTAATATAGTGGCATATTTTGTTTTATTTTCTATCCCTTTCCTAATAATTCCTAGCTTTCTGTTTGTCTTTTTGACCTCTCCTGTTCTCTGAACTGATCTTTTCAAACAGCTATCCACGATTCCCAAGATTTTTCCTGAGCGGCAAACTCTAATTTGGAACCCAACATTGTGTATGTATAGTTAGGCTTATTTCCCACCCACCCCCCATGTGCATTTATCGGCACTGAATTTCATCTGCTATCTTATTGCTCAATCTCCCAGTCATGCAAGTTCCTTCTGTGACTTCTTGAAGTCTGTTTTGGACTTACTATCTTGTATAACTGAGAGGAAGGACTATATCTAAATGCCCTTCTGCTGTTCTTAGCAAGAAGTTCAAGAATGAGTGAACCTTGGAAATGATTTGCAGTAAAGAGAATAATAAGGTCTAAGACACGCAACCAGATCACATTTTTCTCCACCCTACTGTGTTGGATTGCAATATTACTATGCTCTGTGCTGGAGGGGATAGGTCATAAGGAATGTAATAAGTCATGTGTTCTGGGACTTGTGTAGTCTCTTTCTGTAGCTCAATGTCTTCAATAATATTTCCAGGACTAAGGGATATTCCCTGCCAAATTGTCTGCTCTCTGCTTGCAGTGGTGTGGGAACCATAGGTCTTATGACTTACGCCACTGCCAAAACCTTGATCCATTTGCGGCCCATAAATAACATCCTCGTGAGTTGGAATGCCACCCACGATTCAGCCTGGGTTATGTCCGTGGGATTGGCAGGAATGGCAGCATGCTGACATGGATTTCTCACTCAGATTTTGAAATCAGTGGCATGATACACAAACATCCTCGTTGGCCAAATGCAGTCTCTTACATGCGTCTCAGTTTTGTTCTCTTTATACAATGACCTTTAACACTCTCCTTTCTGAGCCTGTACCTCCAACTTCACAACCCCTTATGTATGACTGAATCTCTTTCTTCAATGTGTGACCGTATCCCGATACTATGATTATAGGGTGTTGCTAGGCGTAACACTAACCACTTGTTGCCCACGTTAAACACACATTGGGTGTTCCGACTGTTTGTTTGGGGAAACGCTCATCCCGATATGTGCCTGCCACTGATTAGGTTTCCAGAAATCACAGTTGCCTTGCTGCTATCACAAGGACGCTGTTACGTACTGATAAATGCCCTGTCCCACTTTTTGGTCTCTGGTAATCAGTGAGCCCCTAGAAACAGGATATCATCCAGGTAACAGCTGGGGTGAGGAGGCGGCTCTTCCGTAGTCACTGGAACACGCAACAGCATGAATGTGTGTAGGAGCAGCTGCAGGATCGGGATGACGTCAGCTGTTTGTTTTTATTTTTAAAGATAACCTAAGTGGACAACATAGACAAAATCAGTGTGCATGTTTGTCGTCTTAATAAATTGTTCTGTTTTTAACACCACAATATGCCTTATAATTTTGATGTAATTGGCATCTTTGTGTAAAAGGGGATAAAGTTAATATTTTAACTGTCACCGAAAGGCACCGCTGAGAAAAGTTTAGAAGTGGGCCCTAGACCTACCTGCTCTTCCTCCTGTGAACGTCCGCTATAATCAGGAACTGGGAATGCTTGACACCTCCATCTCTTAGGCCCTTTTCAGACAGGCCGTGGCTGTGGGGGGATGGGTGTTTGTGCGGCAGTGTGAGGGAGGGGGGTGCAGACGGATCCATGTGCTACATAAAGTCTTTGCCTTCGGAAACACCAGATTTGGTGTTTGTAAACTTGTTTTTAAAAATACCATATTAATTGAAACCATGTAACACATGGAGTGAACAAGCAACAGGATTCCTGCTTGGAGAGTTCACAAGCCAGTGACACCAGTGGGTAAAATGTAGGAGCAGAAACATGGAACCACAGCTTCTGACTTCTGTAGCTGATGTTCCCTAGCTAGATTTTCTTAGGATGATGATGTCAGTAGCTTAACTGGATTTTAAAAAGGCTTGGATAAGCTCCTGGAGGCTAGGTTCATGGCCAAGTTCTTTCCGATATTAGCCTTTCTTTCCGATATGGGGCTGGCCGTTCACATCTATGCCTTCATTACCTCAGGGCTAGCCTACTGCAGTGCACTCTGCGTGGGGCTGCTCATTCAGACTTGTTTGGGGCATGCAACTGGTGCAGAACCTGGTGGTCTACCTCCTGAGGGGGATGGATTGCTGGGAGCACATTACACCAGTGCCCCAGAGTCTGCGCCGATTGCCAATAGTGTTCCGGGCATGACCCATGCTGGCTTTGACCTATAAAGCCCCCAATGGCCTGGGCTCCCTTACGCCCCTACGCAACCCCTATGGGGGCGTGCCAACATTCAGGGAGGGGCAGGGACTAACGTGAGCTTAACGCCCATTAGCACCATCGCATGAAATCCCTGCTTATGGGTGCGGGGGGCTTAGCATTATTTTTCCATTCTCCCATTAAATTCAATAAAACAAGACAGGGCTCAAAAGCCAGCCCTGCCTTGTGTGGAATTGAATTTAACAGGAGAATGGAAAAATAACGCTAAAACTCACATTAGTCCTCGCCCCTCCCTGAATGTCGGCAAGCCTCCTAGGTTCAGCCGAAAGTGCCCTCTTCCGAGTTTCATTTTTGTAATGCGTCCACACAGTAAGGGGGCAAAGAGAGGCTTTCTCAGTGGCTGGACCGCAGCTTTGGAACTCTCTTCCCTTCGAGTCATGCCAAAGCCCTGTTCTCAGCATTAGCTGGAAGCAGTGTAAGACTTATTTATTTGGCCAGGCAGGATCAGGGATGTTCTTTATGGGTATTTTTTGTTCTATTTTATGTTTTTCATCTTTGTATTTTATATGTTGTTAGCTGCCTTGAGCCTTTGGGGAAGGATGGGATATAAATCAAAATAAATTGGGTGAGGGGATGAGAACTCTGACAGGGCTGGGAGTGAAGAGTTGTTTCAGAGACGTGCACAACAGGCCTTAGTGGAGCACTCCAAGTTGCCACTGTTTGTTGGAGACGGGCTGCTGGGCTGGATGGAGTTTTGGTCTGATCCCCATATGGCTAGGGTAGGCAAAGTTTCCCAATCCGGAGAGCTGCATCCATTTACCACAGTGGGGGCAAAGAGCTGCAGGTGGCTCTAGAGCCACAGTTTCCCCACTTCTGCCATATAGTCTCAACTTCTCAAACTGGGGGGCACAAAGTGTTTGGGGGGGGGGGGGCAGGGTCCCAGATGGCAAACACTAGCTCCACACTCTCACTGACCTAGGGGGAATCTCCAAAATAATGGGGTTGAAACGGCAAGAGAGAGAAGCGCTAAGATGGAAGCTTCAGCTGCAGTGTCCCCCTAGGTTCCCAGACAACATGGGTGGAATTGCGAGAGAAAGAGAGAGGGCTCAAGTGAAGTATGAAATGCGTTAACTGATGTGGTGGGCCGGCCCTGATTGTGCACTGACTTATAACTATTCTTAAGCTGATTTGATTACTGGGCTCTGCCTTTTAATAACGGAGCTCTCCTGCCAAGTGAGCGGAACAAAGAGCACAGCTTTAGGAGAGCCGTGATCAATCAATACCTCCTCTCCGTAATGTCCTTTCAGAATAGCTATTCCGAGCTGAGCGAGTGGGGCTTTTGGAGCCTTGCACGCTAGTGGGAACTGAGGGGCCCTGTCGGGCTGGATTTGATTCATGATCCCACTCAGGCTGTCAGGCTCCCGTGCGGGCAAGAGGCCCTTCTCCTATGGAGCGCCGTGATGCTTAAGGGACACCTCGGGAAGAGGGCAGGGAAGCAGCTTAATCCCACCTCCACAGTGTCGTGATGCCACAGCATCCTATGGGGGCAGGGCTGTGTCAGAAAAGGAGTGGGATTTAAATGCTCCCTGCCCCTTCCCTAGCATAGTTGCACCTCTGCAGAGCATCCACTGGGGTGGGGCCTCCCTATTGCAGATAGGGTCCGGCTCTGTCAGGACTGATTTTGTAGCCCACACAGGGCTGTAGTGTGATTAACACTGGGTGTTGTTGGATGCTGTGCCCGCTTAGGAGGAAAATGAACTCCATGTTGGAAGTGGAATCATCCTGGTGCGTAGCTGGTTGACCAGACATTGCTGCTGCTGTGTATTTGCAGCTACTTGATAGTCCCTGCAGGCTGCGAGGATTGGGGCTGAGCTGCTGCAGCCAGGCTGCTCCTGATCGTGCTCTGCCAAAGTGTCTGCAGCAGCAGCTGGGCTCAGGACTCCACTGCTAGGTAGGCAGAGTCAAGTACTGAGCCGTGGTGAGGGATTGTGCCAGCGGCAAAGGATGGAGCAGGAGACCCTGGGGCAGGTGAGGATGGTGGCAATAGAGTAGACAATGCTCCCGGGTGGGAGTGTAGCAGGAAATGAGGGTAGAAAGATAGGGGGAGAGGCCACAAAGAGCCTTGAAGGTGAGGACAAGGCATTTGTGCTGGGTGGGAGGGTGGAAAGGAAGCCATTGGAGGCCTGTTACTGGCAGCGTTCTTGTAGCTGTTCTCCCAGAGCCAAATCCAATATGGCTGGAGAACAATGAACCCTTTTCCTTTGCAGACTTTGAAGCGCCAAAGCCAGCTGTCCCTCTACTTCTTCAACAGCATTTTGGCTCACGGAGATTTGCAAAACAACAAACTCAACCAGCTTACAGTGAATCTCTGGAACTTGGCTCAGAAGCACGGTTTTGCTGACACCAAAACCATGGTAAGGATATCTGGCACTGAGGCTTTGGGCGTTCTCTCGAAGGGTTCCATTCCTTTCCTTTCGCTTTCTGGTTTGAACTTGCTAGCGTCGTTTCCTTACGGGTAGGTGTTTGGTCAAATTGTATGTTTAATGTTCAATGAGATAATAGCTGAGGAATTAGAGCTCTTGGGCTACTTGTCTAGGAACAATTTACTGCAGAGTAGTTAGCTGAGGTGGTAGCCACTGCTCAGCAGAGTGTATGCACAACCAGTAGTAATTCAGTTCCCCTGCAATTATATAGTCTGCTTTTATCCATCGATGAAGTATTTAATGTGCCTGGGACATTTGGGAGAACTGAAAAGGTTGGATGTGAGGGAATGTTTCAGTGCATGAGACAGTTTTTCCCGAAATACAAACTCCCCTTTCTGCTTGGCGGAAATATTGACCTAAAAAATAAATAATCTTTTGTGTGTCCAAAGCCGGACCACTTTGATAGCCAGCCCTGGAATTGGGGATGTCAAGCGTTTGTGCATGGAGCTAGACTGCGGAACAGGAGCCTAGTGAAATTCAGGTGACGCTCCCCTTTCCTAGAGATATACAGCAGGGGTGGGGAACCGCCAGTGCGTGGGCCAAATCCTGCCTGTGGCTGTCTTTATTTGACCCTGTTTCAATTCCTGGATGTGGTCCATGGATCCAGCCTCAAGCACTGAAAGAGTGAACAGGGAGAAAGGGAGCAGAGATGAGGGCATGCACTCAAGGATGGGGGGTGGGTTCATGGCACAGATCACCCCCTTAAGCACTCCTCTTCCCAACTCTTACCTGGCCCATGGAACTTGTATTACTTTTTCAAATAGGCCTGCAGCCTCTGGGAGGAAAATGTTTCCCATCCCGCTGTAGAGCTGTGGTAGGGTTGGCTGAGCTTGAATCCTGGCTTTCCTCAAAAAAACCCCAACCCCACTTGGAGCTGGTTTCCTAGAACATGTATCCCATGTTACTTAATGTGTAACCTTCCTGATTCCAAAAGTGATTTTGTCTCCATCTCCTCCTCCATCTTCCCATTCTAGGTAAAAACACTGGAATACATCAAGCGGCGAAGCAGACAACCTGAAATGAGTCATTTTGCAGAACTAGCACTGAGGCTTCCTCTGCAATCCCGGACCTGATGAATGTTCCCCTTCATAGAATCCCCTGGACAGAAGGACGCTTGGCCAAGGCTATAAAGGATTGGCTACACCCTGGGCTGTTATCTGACTTCAGAGTATTTTTTATCTTTTAAGTGTTCCTTAGTGCATGGCAGATTTATTTGGACAATGCCGGAAGAAAAATTGTCTTGACAGAAAGAGCAGTAATTTGAAATGAGTTTTCATTTCCACCTATTTGGCCATTAAATATTGAAATGGGACTTCACTTCTAACTTGGATTCTGTAAAACAGACCTTAACATTTCGGATGTTCACTTTCAAACCCTGATCTCACATGAATAGGAACAGGAGAAAATAATCCATTCAAGAGATCCCCAAACTTGATTCCATTGAATGGGCATTTTTGTCTCTTGGGGAGGAATGCAGTATTTTGAACATTCTGCTTTAAAGATTGGCAGAATCTTTCCACAAGAGAAGTGTTTCCAGTAGCTGCTTCTTACATAGACCAGCATTCACAGAGGGCAGTTTCAGATATGTGGGGGTGGGGAGGTGGAAATCACTTGTTTAGGTTTGAAAACCTAATTTTTGTAATTCATTTTTGCAAACCAGTTAATGTTTTCTCATCTAACAATGTTTTGTAAATGGAGAGAACGTCTACCGTGTTACCTGCTGGTTCCTGGGAAGGCTTCAGAAGCAAACATATTAAGAGTTCTTAATATTTCCCATTAAAAAGTAAAGCATCACTGAATAAAAAACCAGTTAGTACAGCTCTGTGTTTGTTCCTGATATACATCCACAAAGCTGTTGCTCAGCTGAATTCTTGGTTTTATTTACTATTCTGCCATTTCAGAGGAGTGACCAGAAGCCATGCTGTGAGGTTGCAGCTGGTGCCATGTTGCAGGCTAGCATTGTTTGGGTTAAGCAACTTAACCCCTCAGTAACAAGGGTGGCTAAATACCAAGGACAAACTTTGAGCAGAATGTTGTTTAGCCCAGCGGTTTGAATCGTACCCTCCCTTCCATTTGTCTATCATAGTTGAGGCCCCTCCCCACACCACACACGCATACATACGTCTTGCTTCCTCTATTCCTTATCCCCCCTTCACACCGTCTATTGTCTCCCCTTGCTACCCCATTATGTGAGAGAGTCCCCCTAGCTCAGTCTGAGAGTGGAGCTAGGTGTTTGCCAACTGGGGTCCTTCTTGTGCCCCACACGTTGGGAATCCAGGGTCTATCCTGTGAGCGTCTGATAATGAGCATTTTGTGTGAGTGCAAACTAGAAGAACGGTGCTCTGGGGTAGACTGCAAGACTCAGTGTGATTCCCCCGCTCCCTTTCTCTCCTTATCCCACTGGAGTCTGCCTCATTGGTTAGAACAAGAAGTTATGACTTGAATGCTGGTTGATCTTGAGGAAAGGTTGCTCTAGTCAATGATTGCAGCTGTTTGGTGGTTTATGAATGCAGGTCCCCTGCTTGTTCTGCACATGGTTTACCGAGAAATGCAGGTGTATGTCATTTGGATTCAGGCTGATAAAAAGATCAGAGTTCATTGGCCTACTGAGGGGAACAACAGCTGAGGTTGCTAAGCAACAGCAGATTATCTCTCCACATAGGTTGATTTGCATTGTCGTTATATCAAAAAGCCCTCCTTTCAATGAATATGCCGCCCTTGTGTAAGTCAGCTAGGTATGCTCAGTTTAGAGTTGAGGGTTAAGAAATAGCAGTTCTCATGGGGATACAATGAAATGGATGGCCTTAAGATTCAGATTTTCAGCAAGGTGGCTTAAGCCTCCTGTTCTGTGTGCAGTTACTGGCCTACAAACGGTGCCGCTGCTGCATGTTTCCAATACTTGATTCTGTGTCTGGTGTCAAACTGCCAATACAATATGCCCAGACTCGTTTGAACAGGGATTGCATGTGGGCGTTGGGTGGTCTAATTTAGGAGGTTAAAGGTTTTAAAAATAATTCCATCTAATAGCATGCAAGCTTAAACTTACTCTTGTATACCTCCCAACGCTTTGAGTGGCCAGAGGGACAAGCCCTGCCCCCTCTGCCAATAAGCTCCACCTCTCAGGCACATAAACACCCCCAGACAAACCTCCCAACATAAAGGGAGAAAAGTTCTCTAGCTTATTCTCATTCGTTCCTTGTCATTTCATCATCTTCCCCGTTGTCCTTTTCAAGTGCTTGTTTTGGGAGGCAACCAGGAATGAGGTGCCTGAGGCTTGAACACCATCCTGTCAGTCTCCCTTTCTCTCCTGAAAGAGGGACAGTGGGATTTAACACCAGACTGTCCTTCCTGAGGAGGGAATGCGGGACGGTATGATCTTGATACCCCCATAAATGCATCTAATGAAATACTCCTGAGTAGCCCAGTGCAAGAAGGTAATGCCTACTCGTATCGCAATCCCCATCTGTTTCGAAGCGTGCCCCACACACAGCACCATTATTACAGCTCTCCCTTGTGCTCCATGTTTGTTGCAGTTATCACTTGGCTGGGAGGGTTGTGTCCATGCGCTGGATAATGATGGTCTTCTCTTGGTAAAACTGCAGTCTATAAAGCATGAGCAAAGACACACTAGTTCTGGATGCCCAGCGGAGGCAGGTCTCTGATCTATGGAAGTGCGAAATGGCGGCTCATTCTTCAGCAGGGAATGTATAGATGGCATAGAGAGGTACGGAGCAGTTACTGCTGCCTATTTAATGGTTGAGCAGCTCAGGATGGATGAGGCCCCAGGGTGCCGTCTTCATCTCCGTTTTCTTAACCAATAGCCCTAATGTAGATATTTCATAACGTTCCACATGTTTTGGAAGTTTGCCTCAGCTCTGCTGATGATTTAAGTCAAGGCTGCTAACTTTTAGAGGGCACAGACCTGCAATATCCTTACTTTTGAACTCCTGTATGGACAAGCATACTGTAAAAGAGACCTACAGCACAATCCTGTACCATCCAGTAATGACTGGCTGAAGAGGGACAAGCCCCAATCCTTGAACAGGTGGCAGCTGCAGGGATCGGATTCTTGGGTCCGTGTCAATCTGGCTTCCATCCTGGGTGCATAGCACAGAGACTGCGCTTGTGGCGTTGGTCGATGATCTTTGCCGTGAGATTGACGGGATAGCGTACCCTGTTGATCCTTTTTGATCTTTCAGTGGCCTTTGATACCGCTGATCATGAGGTGGTGTTGACACGACCATGGGATCTGGCAGGGGTTTGTGGGACAGCTCTAGAGTGGTTCCGTTCGTTCCTGTCGGGTAGGTTTCAGCAGGAGGTGATGGGTGATTGTTCTTCACCCTCCCCTTTTGTGGGGGCCCACAGGGTTCCATCTTGTCTCCCCTCCTATTCAATGGTGTATCTAAGGCCCCTAGGTGAGATCATGCATAGATTTGGGGTGCGTTGTCTTCAATATGTAGATGACACCCAAATCTACTTATCCTTTTCATCCGACCCAGTCCCTGGCTGCTATTGAGGACTGGATGCGGGGGAGCTGTCTGAAACTGAATCCAGACAAGACTGATATGATGGTTAGCCAGCCCTGTGGTCTTGGGTTGGCTCGGTTGGGACTCTCATCATTGATGGGATCCTGCCTTCCCCTCGCTACTCAGGTGCATAGCCTTGGGGTGCTCCTAGATCGTCAGCTGCGCTTGGAAAGTCAGGTTGCAGCTGTTACCAAGAGTGCCTTTTGCCAACTCCATCTGGTGAGAAGGCTGCCTTTCCAATGGGGATTTGGTCACTGTCATGCAGGCTTTCATTACCTCAAAGCTGGACTACGTGCAGAACGTGGTGGCCCACCTCTTGATTTGGGGGGGGGGGGGAGGTTCGCCGGGAGCACATTACACCTGTGCTTAAGAGTCTGCACTGGCTGCCTACAGTGTCCTGGGCAAAAATCAAGGTGATGGTTTTGACCTTTTAAAGCCCTAAATGCCTTGGGCCCTACGTATCTGAAGGACCGCCTTCCTCCTTACGCTCCTTCGCAGCCTTTTAAGATCTGCCGAAGGTGCCTTCTTGTGGGTTCCTTGCTAGCACTTGGGCCCACAGAGAGGCATTCCCGGTGGCTGCCCCACAGCTTTGGAAGTCCCCTTGGAGGCGTGCCTGAGCCCTAGTTTGAATGTCTTCCCAAGGCAGCGTAAGACCGTTTTTATTTGACCAGGCATTCAGTGGGCAGGGATAGATTCAGGGGAGGGTGATGGGGTATCTTATATGTGGTTGTGAGCCGCCTTGAGCTTTCGGGGATAGGGCAGGCTATAAATTGAAATAAATCTCTTTGCTGGTAAACTCTGCCCTCCAGCAAATAAGCTCCTCCCCCTCGTATGTGTACACATACCTCCCAATATTCCAACTGCATAAGGAGGGGCAGAAGTTCCTCCGCTTCTCATTTTGTTTCTTGTCATTCCATCATCTCCCCATTGTCTCCTCAAGTGTCTTTTGCTGGAAGGCAACTAGGAAAGAGGTGGCTGAAGCTTGAATTCTAGTCACCTTGTCTGTCTCGCTCCTGAAAAGAGGACAGTGGGATTCAGCACCCAAAGAGGGACTGTCGGGAAGCATGCAATCCTCCAGGCAGATAGCACCAGGCATTCACATTTAACACCAGGCAAATCCTGTTCACTTCAGTGAGACTTATGCCTGCAGTGTAGCCATCTGCTTGGAGGATCATTTCTCTAATTGGTGTAGTTTAAGCAAGCTGAGAATAAGCCTCTATGAATCTTGTGTAAGTGCTGTAATGGGGGCGGGGGAGCTGCGGATGAGCTCCGAGAATACTAGGCATGGTGCCACAATTAACCTAATCCTTGGTGTACTGCTGACTCAGCCATTTGTAACTTGTCTAACAGGTGTTGCCAAATATGCAATACAGAGCGTAACATGGAGGAGATGATGAGCGTGTATAGGAATGTATGAGCTTGGTTTCTTGACCCAAGTTAGGTGAAGCTACAATTCAGGCATAAGGCTTTTCTGTCCTGCAGGCTACTTTGAAGAGTACTAGTTCCATGGGCCAGAGAGGAGATGGCAGAGTACTTAAGGGTGTACTAAAGAAGAGGAGGGTCCAGGTCACGGCCCTATGCCAGGGGTTAGCAAACTGGCTCAAGAGCCACATGTAGCTGTTAACTAGCTCAAGTAGTTTTAGAGGCAACCAGACTGCAGCTCTTGGCCCAGGGATCTTTCCCCACCTCTAATCTATGCATGGATCCATTCCCTGTCCATGAGTGCATGCCCTCATCTCTGTTCCCTAGCCCAGAGCTGGAGCATTGGGACTGGGTCATGCCTCAGATACCAGAGCTATAGGGTAAAAAAAGACACGGCAGCTGGGCTGCTGTGTCCCAGGTGGACAGGGCTCATGCCCGCTGGAGTTGACGGCAGCACAGTCCAGGGGCTCAGGGAATGTGTGGCAGCCCCCCAACCCACCCTGGTGGTCACTGACTGCCACCATGGCGGACGTGACCCAGGCCAGTAGACTGGCCTGGAACCAGATGGGCAGGCTCCAGTCCGGCCGGCGCTAGCTCAGGCTGTTACCGTAGCTGGTTGCAGAGGGGAGAGCTTGGGCTAGCCGCCAACCACAACCTAGGATACCCCAAGTCAACATCTGGCAGCCAGGAACCAAATTGGGACAGTGGCCTGTGGGAGAAAGCAGGCCCGTCATGTCTGATTTTACCCATATAAAATGAGCACAAAGCTTCTCCAGATTTGTGAAGCTATCCACTCAACCACCCAGCCCTGGCGACTTTCACTTGGGCACAACTCTCTTCCACCTTCAGGGATGGAGAAACCTCAAGCCCAAATGCGGCCCATGGCTGGCTTTTATGTGGCCCCTTTCCAGTTCTTGAATCTAGCACCTGGTTCTAATCTTTATCCCCAAGAACTGAGAAACTAAGCTCACGGTTAGGGAGCAGAGATGAGGGCACGCAAAGAAGGACAGAGAGCAGCTCCATGATCTGGATCCTCTTCCAGAGCCGAACCCTTAAACACCTCCAACTTCTATGCAGGCCCCAGCGCTTATACTAATTTTCAAAGTGGCCCCGGGTAGGAAAAGGTTCCCCACCCCTGATCCACATTGAGAGACTGACTTCACTGTACAGCCCACTTGTGTGATCTTTAGTATCTAATGCAGCAAGAGGCAATGCCTCTGACAGAGGTAGCCTGAACTATAAAATGGAAATAAACAGTCAATCTTATTTAAAAGTTTTTATTTAAACAAAGCAGCATTCACTGAAGTTTCAGTACAGAGGGTATACGTTTCTACACAATACTTTATGTACAAATCTGTTAAAACTCAACTATTGCTAAGGGCAGATGGGGGAAATATGTATATTACGTGTAGTCAACGTAATGGGTTAGTGAAAGCCACGACTGTTGGAAGACCCTTCCAAGGAGAGAAGCTTTCATGGAAAATCCCATTATTAAAATCAAGCAATGGGAACAGCCGTCTCTTCCATATGCAACAACATGAGCAGAGGCTAGAAGGGAAGGCACTAAGTATAGGGATATGCTAGCGCTCAGCAGTCCTGCCCTGGTTCGAGTTCACCTGGATAGAATTACGCCAGGCTCTGTTACAAGCTTCTTTTGCGGGGTCGCTTCCCGAGTTTAAAAAATCCAGCTTGTCTTTCAGATCCCAGGCTAACTTTATGGGGCTGACAGTCGCCATGTTTCCATGCAACAGTGGGTGTTAACCCACAGGGAAACACGTGTTCGATCTGTGGAGTTTCCACACCGCTGCCCACCCCTGTGAAGCATTAGGAGCCTGTCAAATGGGCAGGCACCTAAACATAGTGCCAGGGCTGGCATTACACGTTGCGGGGCCCAGGGCAGGGGAGAAAAGTGGGGCCCTATTCTCCCGTGGGTGGGTCTAGGGGCGTTCCCCTCTGCCCATCCCCAAACCCAGCCATTTTTCAGGTCACAGCACTTACCCCATCTGCCACTGCCGACCTGAGCCCCCTCGCCAGCTCCGAGTCGGGCACCACATCAGCAGATTAAATCTGGCACCGTGCCTGCGGCCCCCAGAAGTTGCCAAGGAGTTGTGGAGCCTCTGCCTCTCTCTCACACCCTGGGCCCCCTCCACTGCCTGTCTTGGACGCAGCCAGGGAGTGAGAGACAGGGCCTCGGCTTCTCCCTCATTCCCTGGCCAAGATGCACAGTGGCTGCCCACCCCGCCCGTGTGTGGGGCCTAGGGTGGCCGCCCCAAATCACCCCACGGTAAGGCCGGCCCTGCGCAGTGCATGGAGTTGTGCTAGCCCCATCCGTGGCAGCCGGTGCAATCTCTGCCTACCCCGACAGCTGGGCAGCCACGCCAACAATCTTGTTTTCCTTAGGTGGCCCAAAGACCGTGAGATTCCCAGCATTTCTCCCCCAGCTGTCAGGCAACTCCCAGGGCCAGCACGATCCCTCACACTCTCCCCCCCCCCAGCCGTCAGACGAGACGGGTGCACTAGCACTGTCTCTGGTGGAAAGTGGGATCATGACCAGAGAAGGCTTCCACCAGGCCCCTCTGGGGGCTTCTGCACTCCCCTCTCCTGGCCGCTGACAGGGGCGCACTAGCTGCATCTCCGGGGGACCGTAGCAAACAAGGCCTGGTCCTACAGTTGCCTGTTGCCCTGGTTAGGGCCGAGTTAATCTGCAGGGCCCTTCCTGGGGATGATGCCATGTGGCGCAGCCCTGGGGCAAACATCTGACGGTCGCTGTTCAGACAGGGAGATGAATCCGTGGCATCGGTTAACACCCAGTTGAGATGTCGAGTTCCCTCTTGCTCTGACTAACTGCCATCCAGGAATTTCCTGCAGAAATCTAAGGAGCTGCTCCCGGTGGCTACAGCTGGTGCTGTTCAAGCATGGACCAGAAAAATGGGAGGGAAGAAAACGACACCATCTCATCCGTGCTACTTGCACAGTGAGGATGGTTTGGCTCACGGGCCGCAGGTTCCTCACCCTGGTTTTAAACCAACCGCTAAAGCTGTGAAAGGGAGAGCACAGCAGAATCCTGAGTGGTGTGTTGTTTCCCTGCCAGACAGAATGGCTCACATTGCACTGCTGTGAATGCTCAATTAGCTGATAAAACAATTTGCCTTTTCATTTGTAAACACAACAGCTTTGCTAGGGAAGTGATAGATACTGGAAATAGTCACGCTGCTGGAGCAATAGTAGCTTTTCCACATAAAGCCAAACGTTTCAGGTGCACTGTATGACAGGCACACTCAGTAACAACAAACACTGCTTTTGAAAGCTGACCGCACCAGATGACTGGCAGCTGGATCTGGAGTCTCTAAGATGCACTGCCCAAGCACGAAAGCCTTCAGCTGCAGTTTAATCTGCAATGATCTTCTACCCAAGTGACTGTGGTGGTACCCTTCCGTTTTCAGCCAAAGCTTAAACCATAAAAATTCCATTTCTGCACACGCCAGTCGCCTGCGTGATGTGCGTTGGGAAATTCCAACAAGTAATCCTGGCTCTGCTGTTGTACAAACCTAGAGCTACATCCTAGTCTACTTAACACTGAGAAATTTTGTCAGAGACTTTACTGAGACCATAATCTGCCCCTTCATTGAAAGCAACCAAAACATAAGATTGGTTTTTTAAAAAAACAATGAAAATTAAATGCAGTGTGGAAATCAAGCTAAGCAACTCAATTACTATCCAAGTCTAATCAGTACTCTTTGCTTCTGCATAACAGATATGGCCTATGGTCATATACAGAAGTGGCTCTTAAAATGGGCAAGGACGAATTGCCAATTGATACATCAAATCACCGATCTAAACTCATGGTCCCGAAGCGGGCAAGCTGTTGCCATTTTGGAAATTATCCCAGCCCAGCTTCTCAGCTAGGAGGAGTTCCAGTGGCAGCTACACCAAGAGATATCCTAAGACGATGCAAGGGAAAGGTTACATGTGTGTGTATATGGGAGGGAGAAAACTACAGCCAAGGGGAAAGGATTGAGAACTACTGATCTACGCTACTCCCTTGAAATAAAATGCACTAATTTAGTAAACAAAATTTACAAAATCAAAGACTGATCTTTGAAAGTAATTATGTTCATGAGCGATTACAGAGCACGACTAATCAACTTTGTGGTTTCGCAGAGGCATTGCCTGCCTACTTCAAACAACAAGCTCTACACAACAAAGGATGCTGTTGGTGGAATTTAAGACCCAGCTGCAGGCCAGTGCTTCAATTTTCTTTGGTGCAAGCTAATGGAAAAGTTATGGGTGAGGATTTTTACACAGGCTGTCAGTCACCGTAGGAGCCAATGAGTGTCCTGAGTCACAGAGATGGAGGGAGTGGGGAAAAACAAAGCCCCTAGATGTACGGACTCTTAAAATGCAGTTGGCTAAACATATTTCCCAAGTTCGGCTCTTACAGGCTATAGCCAGCTTAGAGGAGGGTTTGACTTTTCAAAGGGAACAGACTTCCCAGGACCTATGGACATTTGTCTCATTCAGCTGAAAGTAGCAATTAGCCCTATTGGTGCTGAATTTTCTACTCGGAACATCATTAATGGAGTGAAAACACCATAGTGATGTTAAAATATAAAAAAAGTGTTACTCCAAACTCTGTGGAAAGTAAAACCCAACTCTGAATATTTCTGAGCTTCCACCGCCACCCTAATAGTTTAGTGCAGAAAAATGTAGTCCTCAAATTTGGTAGATTTAGAAGCATGTTTGTCTATGTACACTCTCTTGGTAGGGGCAGGCTGGAAGCCAAGGCCGATTCCTTTTTGGTGCCTCATGCCTACTGCCTTCTCGAATTCAGCTTGAAGATTCTGCTGTAAGGTCTTCTCCCCTCTCTTGTCCAGAGCCATGTTTGGTTTGGTTGCAGCACCCGATGGATTCGGGGCTGAAGCAGGCTCCTTCTTAAAACCACCCATCAGTCGGAGGAATTTTGTTTTTTGCTCTGAACTTTCAAAAGCAGCTGTGCTCCACTGGCCAACCTTCACATCCTAGTAAGTAAGACAAAAGGATGAGCATGTTTTACCCAAACTGTAAATGTCAGAGGATCACAACACCAAGATGGCAAAGAGAGAGAGAGGGTGGGTCCTCCCAGGTGCCTCATGAGATGACTTTGCCTGTCACCGAAGCTGGGACACCGTAGGAGCCAATGGACACTCATTGGCTCCTACGGTCGTCCATGGAGGGGAAACTGCTCTCTTTCTATCTATTGCTGTCACTCTACTTGCTCCACAATCTAAGGTGGAATGGGTTGGTGGCACATACCCTGCAACACACAGAAGATCCCTTGCCATCTTTAAGCAGAAAGAATGGTGGGAGGAAGTTACCCAGCACTGTTCTAACTCAAACCCTTGTCATGAACCAACCATTGGCAGCCATTCAAACCTATGCCTGGTGTTGAAGCAACTGGTTGAACTAGACACCCCCTAGGCCGGATTGAGAATGGCAGTTCTTAGGTTCCAAATACAGTGAGCAGAGCCATTTGGTGGCGTAGAGCGCCTGTCCTCTGTGCATTTGGCTTGTCGTAATTTGTAGTAGCTGAAACTGGACCTTAGTCTTGAAGCACGGGATTTATAACTCTGCCTAGTCTCATCACCCATATCGGTGTATTGCTAAGTCATGGCGCCTCAAGGGCACCCTGTGGCGAGGAGTTCCAGTTTCCCCCAATGAACACACACACACATTTCACTTGGAGACTTTAGTATGTGTCTCTTTCCCAGAGTATCAGATCAGTAACTTATCCTACCCAAAAGGGCAAGGCTGCTGATCTGGCAATACTAAGTGTGGGGTGTCGGTCTATTGGGTGCTGAGTAGTACCCTTAGGCCTGCTTCCCAGCCTGCACAAGCTGGCTAACAGGGAGATAAGCAGAGACAGTGAAACCACAGTTCACAAGCCATTTATTCTATGAGGCTTCTGTGCTCCGTTTGGGAAAGGAACCAAGCAGATCCGCGTGGATCCTCCCTCACTCCCTTCGGTTCCTTTCCCAAGCGCAGAGAGGAGTGCAGGCGCAGATCCTCTAGAGAAAGTCCTTCCTGCACCCCCTGCCTCACACTCTCCTCTCAACTGACAGAATGCAGCCACTTTCTCCTCTAGCCAGTCACCTCGGAGCACCACGACGGTGCCCTCCTCTCCTAGCTGCCTGCCAACTGGGAGAACACAATTGCTCTCTCCTTTAGCAGTCGTCTCTCTGCTGGAAGAGCGTGCTAACACTGCTTTTGAAAGAAAGAGGGGTCATGACCAAGGAAGACTTCTTCCCTGGCTGTGTCCCCCCTTGCCATCAGAGCCAGGGAGAGGGAAAGCTCTGAGTGGCGACACCGGTGGCAGCTGCCACCAGCGCATGAAATGCACACAGAGGGCTGCATGTTTATTCTCTCTGCAGGCTAAAACATGGGAGTGGAGACCCAACACAGACTCCAGCTGGCTATCGTCTCATTTATAAACCAGTAGAGTCCCACCTAGCAGCTGGGAGGCATGTTAGATCTCCCTTCCATGCAGCCACCCGTCAGCTGAGCAGTGGGGAGACAGACTACAGGAAGGCGGGGGGGATCTCTAGCGTGCCTCTCAGCTGAGCAGTGGCTGCGGGGAGGGAGATCACTGGTGGAAGCTGCTGCAAGCACATGAAATAGAGGCAGGGGGCTGCTCGTTTATTAGGTTGGACATGCTAAACGTGAGAGTGGCGGTGCCTGGGGGCTGCACAGATCAAACACGGACTTCCAGTGGGCTATTGTCTTNGCTGCTCGTTTATTAGGTTGGACATGCTAAACGTGAGAGTGGCGGTGCCTGGGGGCTGCACAGATCAAACACGGACTTCCAGTGGGCTATTGTCTTGCTGGATTTCACCCGTTACTTCTAGCCAGGTTCTAAAGCAGGGGTGTGGAACCTCAGGCCCAGGGGCCAAATGCAGCCCCTGGCTAGTCTTTATTTAGCTCCTTTCACGTTGCTAGATCTGGCCCCTGGCTCCAGTTCCTGCCTCCAAACATTAAGGGTAAAAGCTAACCCGCACCAGGTGGGTGTTTAGTAGGTGTCCGCTGCTCGTTTATTAGGTGNCCCCTGGCTCCAGTTCCTGCCTCCAAACATTAAGGGTAAAAGCTAACCCGCACCAGGTGGGTGTTTAGTAGGTGTCCGCTGCTCGTTTATTAGGTGTTCCCCAGACGTTAGCCCCAACCCACCCCATGGACACCACCCACCCGCCACGTACGGCATAGATCAGGGACATCCTGGGCCCACCGTGTGGGTGAATCTGGGCTCCTGTGTGCCACGGCCCTTCACTTAGGTTGCACAGAGCCTTGTGCGCATACAGCACCACAAAGTCATGGGCAAAAGCCTAAGCTGTCCAAGGAGCAAAAACACCTGCCTGCGGATAGGTGGCGATAAAAGCTGGGTGGGAGCTGCACGGACCACACACAGATGCCAGCAGACTATCATCTTGTTGAAAACACCCTAGAAGACCGAGCTCAGAGAAAAGAAGCAGAGAGGAGAGCACACGCATAAGGATAGGGGACAGACCCATGATCTGGACCTTCCTCTTCCTCTGTGTATCCTTTAAGCACCCCACATTTCCAGCTTTTATGTGGCCCTTAGAGCTTGTACTAATTTTCAGAGCAGCCCATGGGAGGAAAAAGGTTCCCCATCCTTGGTCTAAAGTAACACAGGCTACCATAGTTTTTTTCCAGCTGTGCTTTAACTCTATACTTAGATATGCAACTCAACAACAATTACAAAGCCTACAAACCCAACTGGCCTTGCAGTCTCTGCACAGCCGAAACACATTCAGGAGGCGACGTGTGGTCTATTTCGCTACAGGCTGATGTGCCAAGAAGCCTTCTGAGGTAAGCCAAAGGACATCAAGCGCTACTGCTATTTCCCTGCCAATGTAACCAATAGGAAGAGGTTTGCTGCGTCACAAGAGAACAAAAGGCCACCCTGAAGATAGGCAACAGCCAGCGGGATGGCTCTCCAGCTGACTATGCAACCCCTGGATCGTGTGCATTTGTTTGGTCTCCTATCTCCCTCCCTTCTCTACCTTTTGAAAATTCAACTTCCCTGCCATGTGAACACTTCTATACCAAATTCCCAAAGGCCAAAAAGAGTCTTCTCTAACCAGTCTTTGATTATGCCTAGTAGTTTGCTACTTTCATAAGTAGCAGTTAATTCTTACAGGCAAGGAAAACAAGAAGGCACAGCCAGCAGCTAATGCTCTGAAGGGAGACAAGACTAGGCTGCAGGGTGCTTGAAAAATCAAGAACTCTTTTTAAATTCAAGTTCCCAAACTCAAGAACCGCCGCGTGCCAAAAGGTTCATATCAGACACCGAAAGCCGTAAGATGCGTTACATCAATCATGGCTTCCCCCGATCTGAGGGACAGGACAGCGTGGTTACCTTAAACCCTTCTCACATCAAAGCTCTAGCGCCCGGGTGAGTTTGGGCAGCATCAACACTGGCACATGCTCTACTTGCTCCCATGAGGCTCTGGGGGTCAAAATGGCAGCTTGGCTTCTTTTGTCACTGAGGGAGCCCCATGGACTTTACCCCAGGCATCCGCCTCTGGCAAGAGCTGCACGTAACTCTCGAGTTGCCATTTGCCCACCTCCGTCCTATACTTAACTCACACACTTCCAGTCTGGCTGGTGGGCTCTATGCAGGAATTCCAGGACCCTCCCCCTAGTTAATAACTCTATTAATGAGACATTAAAATCCACATGTTCAGGCTAGCGGCAACACACACAGTTGGGTCATCTTTAGCCTTTACTGCTCTGGCTGAAAACAGCAGCAGAAGTGATGTCGTAACCTTTGGTGACGGCAGCAAACATATGATCTGAATTCAGTGTGTTAGATCTGGATCTGACGGACTTGATTCAAACCGCTATTCATCCCAATGGCCTTTTCGTTTTGGTTTATTTGGTATTTCTGTTATTTTGTTTCAGCTACTATACATGTGCAGTACTCCCAAAAATAAAAAAGCGAATCACCGAACCAAAATTAACCATATAAATGGATAAGCAAATAGCCATTTTCAATACAGGTATCATTCGGATAGTTGTCGGCAACTACAAAGTCTACTCTTCATTTTAGCTCTAGACTAGAGTAATAAGTGGTCAAGAAGCACCAATTGGCAACATACAGCAATACCTCTGATTGCCTTCTACCGAATTGTACCTAGGTCTAACTCTTCCCAGATGGGAAGTCCTTAGACTGCTTTGAAAGGTACAGTTAGGTCCAACTCTGCTCAGATGTAAAAGAAGAAAGCAGGGTAGCATTTAACGGCTCCATCCCTCTACTCATTTCCCCCCCCCCTCCTTTTTACTATTAAACTTTTCTCCATTCTTCTTTATGAAGATTTTAAAGGTCCCATGATATTTTTATTGCTAACTTGGGAAAAACATGAATGGAAAATGCAGTTTGTGAAAGCCAGCAATCCCGCCAACTCAGCATCTGAGGTACAATTTTTGGCTATCACCTACACAAATCCCACTGAAATGAATGCATTCACACTGGTGCTGAACAGCTATAGGATCACACCAAGACTGAGCCACAAACCACTAGTGGTGGAGTAGTCCCAATTGTAGCCTGCAGGGTTTGTGGCCTGAGCAGCAAACCAACCAAGGTAATACACAGGACACTGCACAACTGCAAAATTTGCTGCAAGCTAGCCTGCCTATTTTTTAAAAACCAGACCCCTTAGCATTACACAATGGTTTCTCTTGGAGCAAGATGCATGCGGCTGCAGAATGCTAGGGAATGACTTTGCCCTACGGCTGCTCAGTCAGCATCCGTGGCCACATGCTCTCTCTGGGACAGAGGATGCACAGCAGCACAGATGCAGAAATAATGACAGCTTTTCCGACCCCGTCATTTCTTGAAGTTAACCACTGGCAATTGCTACACACGTCACGTTTACGGTAGAGTTTCCAGCTTGCTCTTTTTGACGCTTACTAATTGGTCTTCATAGCTCCTATTCTGCGATGTGCTAATAACCGCTGATAGATCATCATCAAAGAACTGGGATTCCCTGCCAAGATGTCATTTTCCAAATGACTTCAGAGCCAATTAGATATTTACAACTTTAAAGCACACCTTAGAAATAAAAGTCAGCAGGCATGGGGAGAGGGGGCTACTTCCCTGTTCAAAAATATTACATGGGTGGCTTATGTTTCTGCTCTTTCTTTGTTGTAAATTCATCGTTTCCTGGAGTGGGTATTGTCTTTGGTTGCAGCACACAGGCAGCCGAGATAATCTTGGATATTGCTCAGACCCTCTCTCTCTAGGAATCCCATTACCCCCTGCTAAGGGCCAGAGATTACAGCAACTGACACAATGTTACACTTAATTTGCGAGGAGCCAGGGAGCGTACAATGTAAAGACAATGAACCAAGAGAAGCAGCCCAAGGCAAGTTAAAAAGCTAACCGATCAGGATAAGGTGAAATACTCACTATATCTTCCTGTCCCTCTCCAAACACATACGTTCTATTCCCCTCCTTCCTGATCTTCAAATTCCCCCTTAAAAAACTACCTCTTCCAACAAACTAGATCTAGCTCAGGGGTTGGGAACCGCAGGCCTGGGGGCCAAATGCAGCCATAGTTAGTTTTGATTTGGCCCCTTTCCAGTTCCCACCCCATGCACTGAAAGACAGCTCTGGGTAGGAGAGCAGAAATGAGGGCAAGCACACAAGAATAGGGGACAGATCCATCAGGCGTGGATCCATGATCTGCATCCTCTCTTTCCCCAAGAACACCCATTAAGCACCCCAACCGCAAATTCTATACGACTCTTGGAGCTTGTACTAATTTTCAAAAGGGGCCCCTGGGATAGGAAAGGTTCCCCACTCCTGACCCAGCTCCTCATGCCCCCACACTGCTCACTGATGTTCATCTTCGGTGCTCAGATTGATGTTCAGAGAGCCAGTGTGATGTACTGATTAAGAGTGTAGTCCCTGGGACCAGGAGGTAGGGGGAGGCCCCAGTTCAAGTCTCACCTTAGCCATGAACTCACTGGGTGACCTTGAGCCAGTCACAGATCTCTCAGCCTAACCTACCTCAGAGGGTTATCGTGAGGACTGAGCTGAGTTAGTTAACATTACAGTTAATAAGGTAAAGAATTGTAAGCCACCTTGAACACAAGGGATAGGGTGGGATATAAAAAATAAATATCTAAATAAATAAATATTCTGTCCGAGTCTTCAAGGTCATCCTCCTTCCCCTAAGCACGTGCATCTGCAACTTCTCAGATGTATCCCTGTATTTCCACGTGTTCCCCATTCCCTTGTCTATCCTAGATTGTATGGCCCCCAGGGCAGGAACTGGTCTCTAATTCATGATTGTTCAGTGCCAGGCACATTGCTGGAGCTATTTTAATAACAATTGCAAATCCTGTATTAGATTTGTTTACATATTTTCTCTCATTAACCCATTCCTATCAATTTCCTCTACTTTGGCCCGTGGATATGTCTAGCGAAGATCTAATGATGGACAGTCAAGATGTCTAGCCTTATCACTGCTGAGTGCTGGAAGGGGTTGTACAAGGGGGTGAACTTGCTCCTGTCTGGCTCCGCCCCTTCAAAGTCTTGTGACGTCATGATGCTTGGAAAGGGGTGGGGCGAAGGGGATCTGTCTCCCGCTCCATTCCCCCCCGCAAAAAATGTAATTCTGCAAACGCCCTTGTTCCCGAGACTCTTTAATACAAACCGAGTGGGTTTGATGGCACCCAGTAATTCAGGACAGGCTTTCTTCTCAGTTTCCACCAACGAAAACTCAGCAGCACATTAAGCTTTTAGCCCAACTAGTAAAGACAGCAGAAGGTCCCTTATTTTTCAAAGCCAATGATGTTGGTCCAGACTTCTTGGTGATGTAATCCCGACAGTGGGCTCAACTGAGCCCACTGAATCCAGAGGGAACGGCAAAATCAAGCGCCAGGTTTTTGTTTTAAGCTATGGGAGGCTAGCTCATTTTCAATAAAGAAAATTCTAGTCCTAGCTTTATCCATGGGGTAGGGTTATTTATATTTCACAGTAAATAGAAAAAGACTTCGGGGTTTTTTTGTGTGCAGCAAATACATCTCTTCTAATTCTCCAAGGGGAGCAAGGAAAAGGCTACTTTTCAGAACTAATGATGGGAATTAGAGTTCTCTACAATTCTCCACTGCTGTTGGAGTTCACTGGTCTGCTCTCACGGTCTCTAGGGATTGGACTAATTTGTGCTATAGCATGACCTCAAATTTGCAATCAGAAGAGAGGCTGGTGTGCCAAGCTGTGGACATGACTAGCATACAGAGATGGAGGTGATGCAGGGCTGCTCTGGGACGCATTCTCCTAGAAGAGCAAGCTCACTCTTTCTGACTCTGTACATACCGATTCCCTTTTGTAGCCAGCAGCCTTAGTTTTGCCAGATTCCCGGTCAATTTCTTCCTGCAGAGACTGTCGTCTAGCCTGAAAGGGAGAAAAATTAAACGCTGTTTTGTGCACGGCAATAAAGACAGAGCAGAAAGTCTTCTTTGAAACTTTAATTGCAATGAAAATGCTCATGGCTTTTATCTTTCACACCCAGTTTCTATAAGAAATGCTTTTTGGCTTTAAACAAGTGCAAAATAATGAGACTGTTCCGCAATTATCAAATGCTTCTGTCCTGCCAAGCGAGAGCTGGCTTTTGTTGGCAGGAATTTTACTGCAGGTAACAGACGTGTTGAAACTAGCTGCACTGTTGAGTGGACAAATGGGTGTTTAAGTGCGATCAGCAATTTCAAACCCTTTTAGCATCAATGGGAGCTTGGGGTGCCTGGCAAATTTCAGAATCTCTTTCATTGTATCTTCCACAGACCAAGCACTGTGTTTCTCTCTTGTGCTGCATATGTGTGCAAAGACATGTAATGATGAGATCTCTTATCTACACTGGGCTTGCCAACAATCTAGCAGCTGGTTTAACAAGGAAACACCTGCTGGGCTATTGACTTTACACAAAGCTATGCAGTACAATGAAATGAGACTGTACCTTGTCTATGTTTACTTCATCGCAGTTCCCTTTCTTCATCCCCACAACTTTAACATCATCTTCGAATTCCTGGAAAAGGAGTCAAAGCCTGCATGTAAACAAGCATCTAGGAACAAGATTCAGGAACTAGGGAGGGACCAAATAAAAACTAACCACAGGACGCTTTCGTCCCCCGGGGCCTAAGGTTCCCTGTCCCTGGTCTAAGTGAACACACAAAATCTTGCAACATAAATCTGGATTGTACACTGAACACAGACAAAAGGGGCGTGATGATTAGCATCAACTCTGTCACAGGATTAACAAACTGTCTCCCCTCTCCCATTCTTTAGATTATAAGCTCTCTGGCAGGGACCGTGTCTATCTTATTCTCTCTAAAGCACCAGGTACATCGCTGGTGCTATATAAATGCTTATAATAAATAATAATAATAATAAATAATGAACATTGAAACAAGCTCAACAAGGTGGGTGTCATCTCCCTTTGTAGGATAGGCTCCTAGAAATCCGTACTAAGCCTGGGATTGATGGGCAGGCAATGTAATTGTAGGAGTAATGAGGTGGCTCACAGGTGACCAGGACGAAGAGAAATGAGCTGAGCCACAAGACTTGTACAAGCTGCCACAGGACAGACCCACTGAGGAGACTAGAATGACAGTCCAAGCATGAAATAACCAAGCAGTGCTAAGATGGGATGGTGATTTGTGGCATTGGGGACTTTTATATGTTAGCTGTGGGAGATTTGTAGCTAAGCCATGGATAATTTTGCTCATTTTCCAAATCCACTGGAAATGGATTTGGAAATCCATTTTATACACCCATTTCACAGATACACAAATCCACCCAACTCCCAAATGAGGCAGAAATGATCGCCGTCGTAAGAGCAGCTCATTCTCTTAGCAAAATAAAAAGCCACCCAATTTCCCTCAGAGTGGCCTAGTACGGTCTCTTCAGATTGCTTTCAAACAAGAGTGGGAACAGGGTTGATGGCACCATATCAAGCTCTCCCAGAGCAGATTCTGCAGCATACAGTGGAGGGGACAGGCAAGACCACAGGCATGCACCTTTGCTAATTCACAGAAAATGAGTCCCTGGGCCCTTGGTCACTGCCAAACCCTGAGAATTAACTAAGAACATTAGCTGTTCCTGCAACATGGACTGAGTGTGGCTGGTGCTGGGGTTGAACTCTATTTTCGTTACCGTCATTTACGACTGAACTCTACGTTCATAACAGTACGGCGTGGTGAAACAGGGCGTGTGGGTTTAATGAGACCAGGTTGAGTACTTGGAGCAGAGCTGGCCTTAAGGTAGGACGCTCGCCCTGGGTGCCACACTGTAGAGAGGCCCCCCCCAGAAACATTGCCCTGGCTGCTTCTTTCCTGCAAGCCTTACTGCTCACCTCCCCCCTCCTCTGATGACCCCACCCATGACACTGCCAATCCGAAGGTCAGCCCTGATTTGGGACGTTCTATTGGCTCATTTTTTAATGCATGTATAAATACATGCACTTGGTCTTTGTCATTAAACAGCCAGCATTGGTTGATTAGTTACCACGCTCGTTACCTATTGTTAAGTGTAAGGGGAAACTGGGGGGATTTGGTGGTCCAATAAGGTTCCCAGTGTAGCAAAACTTATTCAGTTCAAGTGAAACGCAACTGGAACTCAGCTAACTGGGAACTGGAGGCAAGTGCTCTCTCTCCCACACAGGTGCCCGCCAAGGTAGTTGAAACATCTGAAAGTCAAATGCAGCAAGGTGTAGGAGGAGTGGCACGACCCAAGGTAACGTGGGTTTTAGAAGCTTCTAGGTTCAGCCTTCCGGATCACTAAAACGAGAATTGGAAACCTGCCTAGCTCTCAGTCTTGCCAGCTCCAACAGTTTCATCATAACCGTTATGGCTGCGAGGTGTTTTCTTACAGCCACTGGCAGCGCAAGAATTTCAACTTTCATTTGCAAGTTTGTGTCTAGTCCTCAGGGTTATGGAGAATAGCTGGAAAAATGACAGCAGTAGATCTTTAAAAATCACAAGATTTTAAAGGCACTTGTGATTTCTGTGGCCCAACTCATGATTTTTGCACATATGGGTTTGAAACTCTTGAGGTCATCCTCCGACAAATGGCTCAGCTTGTTCACCTGGACTCTCCTAGACATGTCTGTCCTCGACTGTAATCCTGTCACGGTGGGGACCTGTCTCTAATCACAGCTGTTCAGCACCAGGCATATTGCTGGTGCTGTATAAATAATTAATAGTTATACGAATGATCATCTCATTCTTCAAATTCATCCATTATTAATAACTACAGTTCAGGAGACAATCTTGCATCCTAGATATTAAATAAGGTATTTCTGCACATCTTTATGGAAGTCTTAGGATTTCCCTTGCACGCCTGCACAGAGGGGGTGGATTTGAGAAGGTTACACCAATATTTGACATGCATTTTGGGAACCACTGGCCTGAAATAATATCCGAGTAGATCAGTGGTTCTCTAACTATTTTGAATCATGCCTCCCGCCCCCAATTAGGAATTAGAAAGTGGTCCAAATATTTGATCAAGTTAAGCAGGGGACCAGAGATCTTGGATAGAAATTTTATTTGGCCTTGCAATAATATTAACACCATCCACCTGAGAGGAATTTGGGGGGGGGGGGGGGGGAGGTTGCTTTAATTATTTATTTAAATTTATTTGCTGCCTTTCCCATCAAGGCTCAGGGCAGCTTGTCATCAGTAAAAACATTTTAAAGTCCTCTAACCTCCCCTCCACCGCCCTACAACTCTTCTAACCCCAACCCCATCCAACTCGATCCCTGCTTTCCAAGCACCTGGCCAAATAAAAAGGTTTGACAACGTTTCTGGAAGATGAAATGGCTCTGGTTTAAGCTAACCTCCAAGGGGAGGGAGTCCCAAAATAATGGCATTTACAATCATTAGGGAACAAAGCAGACTTCCTCACGCACCCATCTTTTCTATTGTTTGGAATTCACCTTTCCACATTTGCCATTTTCATTGTTCAGCACCATCATGCAACCGCATCTGTCAAGACAAAGCTTACCTTGCCTTTGCATGCTTTGAGCCCTGTGCAGAAAGCCAAACAACAGCAAACAGTCTCCATAGGGCAATGCCAATGTAATGACAAAAAATTATCCCTGCAATAAAGCTATCTTGCCCTTCTAAAGGTCAAAAGGAAAAAAAGGTCATAAAAAAGGCTGCAGATAAGAGCCCTACTCATAAATTCACCTAATGAGAAATGGATACACGTGCTCACAAACACAGACCTTTGGAGAGGAAAACCTCAATTTACGCGCTCCTAAATAAAGTGAAGAAACCACTGAGGCCGAAACCGATTTGATTTGAAAGTACTGCAACTTTAAAAAAAACGCAAATTGCCAAGAATACAAATAAACGCACAGCTAGAGATACCGTAACAAAAAATCACACACGCTAGATTAACTAACAGGAGCGAGCTACATGTGAATGGTGTCGAAGGGCCTACTCACCCTAACGTAATGTCAGTGTTACAGAACCTTAGTAGTAAATCTCATACACCACCCCGATGGATGTTCAAAGCTAAGCTGCAAAGAAAGAAAGCCAGTTCTACAGATTTATCCAGTGGATTACAAGCTAGCAGTTACAGCAGGAGCTTAGGAAAGCAGCGGATACTCCTCCTTGCTCTGCCTGACTCAGAGAGAAATCCTAACTCTGTGCTAGACTGAACTCCCATTGACATCAATTTCTGAGAGTCAAGATCTCACCTTGGGTGCGGCTCTTGTCCCATTCATTCCTAAATTTCTCTTTCTGCAAGGCAGATAAGCTAGTGCATACTTCAGACAGTAACCGATATGCAATAGTCACAAAAGGGACTACTCCCGGAGTAAGTGGTTTGAGGATTACATACAAAGCTTTTGTAGCGCACTGGATGAGAAAGAGTGGACTACGGAAACAGAGAGCATTATACAATACGTAGGGCAGAAGCTCTCAAACCGCAAGGGGGGTGTGGGGGGGTGGTCGCACCATCTGCGGAAGGGGTCAAAACCCCTATTGATAGATTTTGCTGTCTGAGGTTATGGGATTAAAAATGGGGTCAAAATAAGGTCATGTGGGCAGTTTGGCAACCACTGACATAGGGACTGATCTTCAGAGTCTCGGAGCTCTCACAATGCTAGTCAAAGTGAGAGGTGCTAGCAAGCATCCAAATGTTTGCTGGTGAAACCCTAACTGCATTTAAGTCAGAGAGTTTTAGCCTTGTTTTCAACAGAGTCAGGTTTTAACCCCATGATTAGGAGAGGGCAAAAGAGTAGTAAATTCAAAATATAACCAATATATGATCCTGATTTTTAAACGGTTACAAAAATGTTGACTGAAAGTACTCAATTTGGAGATGGATTTTTACTGGACATCCTTTGAAAAGCTACATACCCAGCCTAGCAGAGGTTCTCACACTTTTCTGAACCCCGTCCGCCTGCCCACTCCACTTGTCTGTCATAGCGGAGGCAGAGCAAATGAGTGGAAGGGGGGCATGGTTCAAAATAGTTTGAGAACCAGGCCAGCGGTTCTCAGTTGTTGTTTTTTAATCTGACACCCCATTTTGAGAGACAAAGTAGTTTGAATGATATCTTTTATTGGACCAACTGTTGGTGGTGGAAATAAGCAAGCTTTTGGGCCACAAATGGTCCTTCCTCATGCATTTGGCATATCTTGAGGAAGGCCCATTTGTAGCCCAAAAGCTTGCTTATTTTCACCACCAACAGTTGGTCCAATAAAAGATATCATTTGAACCACTTTGTCTCTCTGTCACTTCGGACGAACACGGCAACCAGTCTCTCTCTGGACCCCGTTTTGACTCAGACATAATCCAGTTACCCTCCCAGAAGCATAGACATGCAGAGGATATTAATAGAACTGTGATCGCAATCCCAGCCACAGATGGCACAATTCCACTTGAGGTCCAGCAGCCTGGGAACCCATTTTAGGCCCATCTATCTCAGGCTTTCATTGTCTACACCACACATTTCCCTTAACATTCTCTCACTGCTGTTCCCTCCAAGGCAGAGAACAGCGACAGTAAGGGAACTCTGACACAATAGAGTCCTGCTCAGGCCAGAAATTTGGGGCCGAGCTTGACTGCACTGGATGTGATACAGCTCGCCCGCCCTCCAACAGAGCACCATGACATCACGGTGCTCTGTAAGATTGCGGGGTGTGCGTGTGTGTTAGTGGTGGTGTCCCTTTCCAACATGACCACACTCTCCCAGAACACCATGATGTCATGATTCTCTATAAGAGGCAGGGCTAAGGCATTTCCCAACCCCTTCCTTTCCAACATTGCCATGGTGTCCCATGGGGGCACGACCTCCTGCAACTGTGAAGCCCAGCCCGAGCCTTATTTTAAAGCTTATGGGACCAATCGGGTCAAGTCTCAGGCCTTTAAGCCACAGTCCTCCAGTTACCATTACAGAAATGGATGGGATATGACAAATTGGACCATAGACGTAACTGTGGCTTTCATGGAAATGCCAGCTGGGAGTTACATAAAAATAAAAATAAATGTATACTTTCTAACCAAACCCCAAGTGGTTCTGGTAAAAGACACTATAAGAAGATTAATTTAAAAGTTTTGTTGATTCTCCGGTACGTTACAAGGCTTAATTCATTAGGCTTTGTAGCTGTCGACTACTTCCCGTGGACTGAATCCTGCATCTCTCCACAGCCCTCTTGCCTAGTCATGTTACCAAGTGGCAGAAGTACTTGCATGCCACAAATAAGCATTGAATGGTAATTCACCAAGGCTTTGCCACTTGAAGTTATGATGTTGGTTGCAAAAATAGGGCCCTAAAACAGGTGTAAGGAATCATCCTGTATGCAAGAGTTTCCAAGATTGGACTCTTCGTGTACATAGAAGAGACTCACTATCCTTGGTCAGAATTCCATCTTTAGAACAACTTACCATTGCCTCTTTGTCTGGTGGTTCTTGTTTTATTTTGGCTTTTTTCTTTTTAACACTGGGCTGTTCTGCAAAGTTTTGAGACGTCTCTTTTTTCCTTTTCTTACTGACCCACTTATTCTTGCATGATCTGTTGTCTCCATTGCCCACTGCAATATCTTCCGCTGGCTTGGATTCGCTTTTCTTCTTTTTCTTCTTCTTCGGACTTTTAACATACACAATCATTTCACCCCTACTGTCATCTGGAGGAGTTAAACAGTCAATTATTCCATCTTCTTCCTTTGGAATCTTTTTCTTTTTCTTCTTAGTTACCACACCGTTGTCCTCAGTGTTCTGGATAAGAGTCTCTCTGTCTTTAGTATGGAGCAATTTTCTTTGTGATTTGGTATCTTCTTTTGGAAGATTTTCACTAGGAATTCTTGGATAATAACTCTCCTGGTTCTTTGTCAACTCTGAGGAGGAAACATCTTTTCTTTTCTTTTTCTTGGTTACAACACTGTCCACTTCAGTGTTTTGGGCAGTATCTGTTCTATCTTTTGTCTTATCGAGTGCATTTTCCAGGAAACTAGTTTTTTGCTTTCTTCTATAGTCGCCATTTGAAAAGTCTTTAACAGAAATTCCACCATCTCTGTCCTGATCACTTGCCAAAACTAAAGAGGAAGCATTTTTCTTTTTCTTCTTAGATACATCAGGGTTCTGGACAACATTCTCTCTGTCCTTTTCACCAGAAAATGCTCTTTCCTGAAAGGTGCTTTTATGGTTTTTTGAAAGGTGTTGATTAAAAACGCTTTGATTACCTTTTTGATTATCACTCGGTATTAAGGAGGAAACTTTATGTTTCTTTTTTTTCTTCTTCTTCATCATTTCACTATCGCTTTCGGAGTTCAGAGGAACATACCTTTTGTGTTTTTTACCAGCAAGTTCTTTTTGCTGGGAATTAGTTTTGTGGGTTTTTGGAAGGTCTTTGTTGCGAATGCCAGAAACGCTGTCCTGATTATTCTCTGCAGGTACAGAAGATAGATATTGGTCTTTCTTCTTCTTGAGAATTTTAAATGTTTGCTTTTTTTCTTGTAACAATTCAGATTCTGAATCACTTTCGGGAATCACTATGCTTTCACAACAGGTTCTGTCCTTTGATTTGGACTCAGTCTTCTTACTAAGATTGACTTGATCAGAATACTTTTCTCGGTTCAATTTTTTCTTTTTCTTCACTACAGTATTTGCTTCTGTGTCAGACTGGACATCATCTTTAATTATGATGACAGCTTGGGTGCTGTCAATACCTTTTCCTTTTTTCTTTCTTTTCAAAGTTCCCTTGTAAACGTTTGCGTCTTCTCCCTTTACAATCATTCTGAAAAACAAAATGCTGAGATTAGGGAATTGGCTTTAGTCTGAAGACACAAAGCTCCTTGGTTTAAGAGAACTCTACATGTATTGTTTGAACTGGGGAGGGGAAAAAAGAGCTAATGACTTGTTAAGGTAAGATCCTGTCTAAACAGAGATCTGAACTGTGGAATTTCCAGCACGCTTAAGGCCTGCTAGTGCTAGCGTGATTTACCTGAGCAATGTGATTTACAAGAGCTGTAGTGGCCAGACCACAACAGTGAATTCTGTAACCAAGCAGAAGACTCTGAGCCTAAAGAGTGAAACAAGAATCTTCCAAGTTATTCTTAAACCTGTACAGTGCATAAATCACTAATTCCACAAGAATTCCAAATTCTTGTGGAATTTGTTGCCAGAGGAGGTTGTCAGGGCCAGTAGTAAGGCTGTGCTTAAAGAAGGACTGGATAAGTTCTTGGGGTCCATTAATGGCTATTAGCCAAGTAGATTACAAGATGGGAACTTCTTACTGTCGACGCAGGGAGTGATCAACAGGGAACGGATTACCCATTGCGACTGCTGATACTTCTCCCATGCAACCGAAATTGGCCACTGTCAGAGACAGGATGCTGAGCTTGATGGACCATTGGTCTGACTCAGTATGGCACGTCTTATGTATTGTTTATTATACTAACAGGCAGAATCAGTTCCAGCCAGAATATAATAAAGACCCAGTGGAAAAAAGTTTCTTTGGGGCTGGGGGACGAGTTTCTACAACAGCCAAGCTTGGGGAGAAAGTTCTATATTTTGTTGTTTGAGTGATGCCTTGGAGCGGGTGGGTTTGGACTATACAGAGTTATCAGTCCCGAAGGCCAAATGTGGCTCACAGCTACCTTTCATTTGGCCCCTTTTCAATGCTTGGATCCAACCCCCTATATCCAGTTCTATCCCCAAGCTCTGAAAGACTGAGCTCTGGGCAAGGGAAAAGAGAGAAGGGCATGCACACAAAGATAAGGGATAGATCCATGGCACAGACCGATGATCTGGACACTCTTTTTCCTGGGGACACCCCTTAAGCACTCCCACCCCAGCTTCTATGTAGCTCTTGGAGCTTGTACTAATTAAGGTTCCACATTCTTAATGTAGACTGTGGTACCACCTCCTACTTCCTCAGATTATCTCTAGTACGGTGATCCGGCAAAAGCAGTCCATGTCACTGGAACCAAACGTGAACACTTAACTGATCCATCCCTGCGGTTAATGTGGTATTGTGTCTAATGCAAACAAGACATGAAGGAGATGCATTTAGTCTGTAGAACTAGGTTTGAACGCAACGTCTAAACAAAGGTAATGAAATAAGGTAGTTGTCATATTGCCACCCTAATTGTCCTATCCTAGAAATTCTGCATGAGCCTGAATTCCACTGGCAACCTCAGGATCAACCAGGAGACTCAGTATTTCCAGGCGCCTTCTACAAACAACAACTTAATAGGAAGGCCTCATTTTTATTTCTCCCTCCAAGAAACTAATCCTGCCAAAGGTTGTGGCCACAATAGTTATTTAAGACTCTCACAGATGGCAGGGATCTAATCTGCAGTGATGAGAGGTGCTTATTTCAGCCACGGGCAAAAGTGCAACACTGAAAGATCGGTCAATGGATGTTACAAGACATAAAGCTTTGAATGGGAAGCATGCAGTGCGTTAGTATGTCTGTTCACAATCCACTATATGATACTCAATTGCTCCTCGTCTGCCTACAACCATTCCAGGCAAACAAGGTACAACGTCTGGTAACAGCGGTTACCAGCAATGGGATGCTACGGGTGCAAATCTCCCCAGCTCAGTTCATGGCAACAGTGGAGAGGCCTCAGGAAGAGCAGAGATGGGTAGCCCCTTTGGCGTGCTGGCAGCAGCAGGGGCATTGGGAGAGCCAGGAGTATCAGCTGAGAGGCCCCAGGAGTATTGGCCATGGTGCTCTAATACTACCAGTTCTCCTGGAAGTCCTCTGCTGGCACTCCTGATGCCACTGCTTCTCTGGGACCTCAGCACCTCTACCGCTGCTCCTCGGCTCCTTTCACGGTAAATACCACCCCGCCGCACCTATTGTTTAATACCTATCTGACACATTTAGCAGCTACCCAACACTGTTACATGTGGCCACCAGTCACTAACATGCAACAGGAAACATGGGAGAATATCATCTGAAAACGCCCAGTTGCAAATTGGAGCTTAGCACTCGGTCACGCACTACTCATTTTCTAGTAGGCCTCGAATACTTCTTTGTTCAGATCAGGTATTAAATTTCTATGTGTGGGCACTTTTACACCCCCCATCCCCATAAGTCTCTGTGTTTATTGCACAAAAAGGAATCTTAAATGCTGGAGTTTGAGAGGCCAAATTCCACAAGTTCACGAGTGCAGAATTTCTTCATTTGCTGAATTATGCAGTTGATATAAATTTGTGTCCCAGAATGCAGTCATCCAGCAACAAAGACCCTTCCTTCTTCTAAGCCCTTCCTTCCCTCCTCTACCTCAGCAACACACACAGTAAAAAATTCACACTTAATTTGCAAAAACAGAGACAATAAGCAACACCACCAGACATATCCCCAGCACAAACACAAAGGCCCCCCTTTTCCCTGCATGCTCCAACACTACCCTCCTCCTCTGTATTCATTTTCAAAGTGGCCCCTGGGAGGGAAACATTTCTCCACTCCTAATCTATGCCCTGGATCATTCCCCTACCCGTGAGTGCATGCCCTCATCTCTGCTCTTCCATTGTTTGAAGGTAGGAACAAGGTCCATGGACCAGATTCAGGAATTGCAGAGGGGCCAAATAAAAACAGCTGAGGGCCAGATTTGGCCCATAGGCCAGAGTTCCCCTATCAACTGCAGTTAACTCAGCAAAAAATAAAAAGGAGTCTGGTGCAGTTCTACCAAGAGTGGGGCTGCAACACAGTAAAATGACCCAGGATCTAGAATGTCCCAATCCTGGTCTGTGAGCCTTCCGCTGTGCTTCAGTTAGTGGAGCTGCACCAATTTCCGTTTTTCTAGTGAACACAAGTTTCAAGCTTGTATTCCTGGATCCGTAATGTATAGTGACTCTGTTTACAAGATCCTGAGGTCTCAAGTGTTTAATGGTCTTTGCTACTAGTGTGGTAAAAGGCTCCCTACTCGCTGTAGCTAATACTAGAATCCAGTTGCCACTGCAAAAGCAGCCCGCAGTTTCATCTGGGACTTCTCTCCCATCAGCAGCCTCGGAGATGCACTTTTCACAAACTCGAAGGTCACGTGTCTCACAGTTAAAGCAACAGATAAAACAGTCTTTATTTATCCCAGATTTTTGCTTCTTCCCTCCCACAGCTCATTCTCAGCCCCCTGCAGAGCTTGGACTCAGGCTGGAGCTATAGGAATAAGGGACATTTAGCAGGGGGAAACATGACCTCACTGAAGTTCACATGGCAAGAGTATCCAGCCAGGGCCTGGCTTTGGCAGGTATGCAGAAGCCTAGGATAGCAAATATAATAAAGTAGCAAAGTTAACCATAAATGCTCTCTCCAGCTTGGGGGTGTTCTTGGCTCATTTTGCCACCCTATTAAACTGGCTGTGGCTTGCATTACCAGCTAGGAATGATACGCTTCTGATTTCCTGCTTATCAACTGCTCACTGTGGAACCAGAAGTACTTTCCTTCTCCACCTGCAGTAGAAGCCCCAGGGCCTGCACTTCAGGTGGGGAGGAGAGAGATTCCTGCTTCTTCCTGCTGATCAATGCTCCATCCCCTACCCATAGTGCAAACCACCAACTTGAGACGGGTGGAGACAGCTGTGTAAGGGGAAGAGGAAGGTGAGGGTGCTAGATTTTAACAACATGCCTAAGATGTTTTTTGTTTTATGTTTATATTTTTATGGCTTCACCCTAAATGTGGCTTTATATTGGTATTTGATAGGCTTTATGTTTTTATTTTAAAGCGTAAGCCGCCCCGAGCTGCTTTGCAGAAGTGGCGGGGTATAAAATTAACAAACAAACAAACAGTGTAAAGCTGGTCCTGCCTCCAACATTTACAGTATCTTAGGGTCAGTGGATTTCAAACAGGGAAGCAGGAGAAGCAGCACAGCTACCAGACCCCCTAGTTCCACTCAAAGGGTGTTAACAAATGAGACAATATCCCATTGTAGTACATGTTGGGTCAGTGCACCCCCCTTATTCACAGTTTTAGCACAACAAATCTCACAGATGGGCAGGCATTCTTCCTCACCCTGCTCTGTCTCCACCCGCCACCCCCGCTGAGAGGTAGTCACTTCTCAGACACTCTAGGCTTCCACCTTCAACTCTATGGTGCTGTACATGCACAAGGCTGTGTGCAGCCCAAATGACGGGATGGGGACATGTGGGTGTGTATTCGCCCACTGTAGCCAGCCTTTGCCTGAGTTAGCATGCTCCCAGACCCTGCCGTGAGTGGGGGCTGCGGGTCCAGTGAGCAGGCAGTGGGGGCAAACATCTGGCAAACACCTAATAAAAATGGGTTTGCCCCCACCTG
This sequence comes from Sphenodon punctatus, assembly GCA_003113815.1. NCBI lineage: Eukaryota > Metazoa > Chordata > Lepidosauria > Sphenodontia > Sphenodontidae > Sphenodon > Sphenodon punctatus. Next base: position 3,354,576 of record QEPC01007559.1, on the reverse strand, counting down.
GTGTCGGCTATTATCTCATTTGTTAACACCCTAGGTGAGTTAGTGGGAATTTCCAGAATGATGGAAGGAAGGAAATTTCCAAAATGATGATGTAGATAGCTGGGTTGCTGGTAGCCGTGAGGACCTCATGGTAACTTGCCTGCCTGGTGCAAAGGTAGCAGACCTCACATAACACATAGACAGAATCCTAGGGAGTGAGCAGAGGAGCCTGTTGTCGTGGTCCATGTTGGTACCAATGACATAGGTAGATGTAGGACAGAGGTTCTGGAGGCCAAATCTAGACTTCTAGGGAGTAGACTCAAGTCCAGAACCCCCAGTGTAGTGTTCTCGGAAGTGCTGCCTGTTCCACACGCAGGACCCCAGAGGCAGGTGGAGCTCCGAAGTCTCAATGCGTGAATGAGACAATGATGCAAGGAGAAAGGCTTTAGATTTATCAGGAACTGGGCAGCCTTCTGTGGAGAGGGGAGCGTATACAGACGGGATGGGCTCCACCTTAACCAGAATGGAACCCGGCTGCTGGCACTAAAAATTAAAAATGTGATAGAGCAGTTTTTAAACTAGAACCTGGAGGAAAGCCAACAGGCACTGTGGAGTGCACAGATCAGACTGTGGCATCTATGCAGGATGATGTTAACTTAGGGGATTTAGAGTTGCTTAAGACTGAGGAAGGGATAAAAATTAAGGGACTTCAGGTGGAATTCACTGGAGAACAGATAAACAACAATGCCAGGGTGGCTGATACAGTCCCCTATAATGTGAACAGCAAGAAGAATAAAAAGAATACACATAAATGTCTATATGTAAAAGCTAGAATCCTAAAAAGTAAGATGGGAGAATTAGAGTGTACGGCGCTAAATGAAGATCTAGACATTATAGGCATCATGGTGGAATGAGGATAGCCAATGGGACAGAGTAGATAAAGTTGCTGGTGGGGTGGCTCTCTATGTAAGAGACAACACTGAGTCAAGTACAATTATAATTTTAATTTTACAATTAAAATTAAAATTTTAAAGGATGCAAACTGTTCCCTATGGATGCAAACTGTTCCCTATGGATAGAAATTCCAGGTATAAAGGGGAAGAGCATCGCAGTAGGACTATACTATCGTCCCCCTGACCAGGACGGAGAGACCAATAAGGCAATGCTAATGAGATTAGACAGGCTACTAAAGTCGGCAACATAATAATAATGGGTGACTTCAATTACCCTAATATTGACTGGGTGAATGGTTCCTCAGGGCAGGACGTGGAAGTCAAATTTCTGGATGACATAAATGACTGCTTCGTAGAACAGCTGGTTCTGGAACCAACGAGAGGAGGAGCTATTCTAGATCTAGTCCTGAGTGGCACGCAGGACCTGGTGCAAGGAGTAACTGAGGTGGAGCCACTAGGCAATAGCAATCATAATATGATAAAATTTGACAATTTCTGGAGTGAGAAAGACAAACAAAAGTACAGCAGTAGCATTTAACTTTAAAAAGGGAGAATATGACAAAATGAGGAAACTAGTTAAAAAGAAACTAAAAAGCACAGTTGCAAGGGCTACAAGTTTGCAAGAGGCATGGAGGCCGTTTAAAAGCACCCTTCTGGAAGCTCAAATTCAATGTATCCCGCAAGTTAAAAAAGGAAGCAGGAAGACCGAAAGTCTTCCACTGTGGCTAAATGGGGAGGTGAAAGAGGCTATTAGAGCCAAAAAGGCATCCTTTAAGAAATGGAAGGCTGGTCCTAATGAAAATAATACGAAAGAGCATAACACTAGCAATGTAAATGTAAAGTGTTAATAAGGCAGGCCAAGAGAGATTTTGAAGGGAGGTTTGCTAAAGAAGCAAAAACAAGCAACAAAAACTTTTTCAAATACATCGGAAGCAAGAAGCCTGCTAGGGAGTCAGTTGGGCCATTAGATGACAAGGGAGTAAAAGGGGCACTCAGGGAGGATAAGGACATTG
>QEPC01007559.1:3264118-3348705 GCA_003113815.1 Sphenodon punctatus | reverse complement strand
CTGAACTAGAAAAGGTGCAGAGAAGGGCAACAAAAATGAACAAGGGCATGGAAGGGCTCCCGTATGAGGAGAGGCTTGGTAGGTTGGGGCTGTTCAGCTTGGAGAAGAGACAACAGAGGAGATATGATAGTGGTCTATAAAATCATGAGTGGTGTGGAACTAATAAACAAATAACAGTTAATTACCCTCTCAGCTAGTACTAGAACTAGGGGACGCTCCATGAAACTTATGGCAAGTTTAAAACAAATAAAAGAAAGTATTTTTTCACTCAGCGCATAGTTGGGTTGTGGAATCTACTGCCAGAGGTTGTGGTAAGGGCCAGTACTATAGCTGATTTTAAAAGGGGTTTGGACAAGTTTCTGGAAGATAGGTCCATTAGCAGCTATTAGCCAGACAGGATCAGGGAACATGACAGGAGCTGGGGAAAAACAACAGGGAATGGATCCCCTATTGTGACCTGTTGGGTGCTTCTCCCAAACCACCGTGATTGGCCACTGTCAGAGACAGGATGTTGGGCTAGATGGACCATTGGTCTGACCCAGAATGGCACTTCTTATATTCTTAAGTGGGGAAAGAAAGGATAATTTGGTGACAAGAATATGGAGGCAAGGAGAAGAAAATTAGGTTTATATACACGTATAGATCTAGGGCCAGAGCAAGGAACTAGAAAGGGGCCACATATAAGCTAGTCACACGCTACATTTGGCCCCTAGGCCTGAAGTTCTCCAGTCCTGCTATACACTGTCCATCAACCTCCTTCCTATGTCATGCCCACCCTAGGCCGTCCACTTATGAAAAATACATGTTGCAGGGCCTGCATTGGCACCAATGCAGGCCCTACAACATGTATGTTTCATAGGTTGCCTGAAAAAATATACACAGGTAGCAACCCTATGCCCCCTCCCCACTACCAGCCTGCTCTCAAACCCACTCTATGCCAGACCAGCCTGCCCCCGTGTCTCCTCCCCCACCTTTCCCTGCCAGTCGGCCCCATGTCCCTTCCCCGTGTCAGCGTGGCCCCCCCTTCCCATGCCAGTCTGCCCCCCCATCACTTACCCCGCCAGGTGGGGGAGGGGACTTTTCACCTAGGCGCGTGTTCCTGTTGCCCTCCCCTCCCTCCACGTATCTTCTAGGCCCTGACCCGGAAAGGAATCGCGTGTCCCTGGCTTGGGCCTTTCTGGGTAATCCCACTCGGCGTTCGCTGGTTGCCTAGCAACCGCCCTCCCTGCCCCATGGCTGCTGCTGAGGAGGAGCCCAAGAGTCTGTGGGAGCAGATCTGTGCAGGTGGGGGATCACCGTACGGGCGAGCAGTACCCGCAGTCTGTCCTCGCTTCCTCTGGGACGAGAAACACCCCCCCCCCTTCATAGCAGAGCTAGTCTGAGGCTCCCTCGCGGGGGGGAGACCCCCCCCTTATTCATAACTGCCTCACGCTCCCTCAGTGAATCGAGGGGCAGGGACCCCCCCACCCCCCAATTCACAGCTCCCTCAACCTCCCTCATTGAATTGGGGAGAGGGGAAGTAAAACGCCTGATTGACATCTGCCCAGTCTCCCTCATTGACGGGGGGTGGGGGAGCGACTCTGCCACAGGTTCTCTCATGAGTAGGGAGGAAGGGGAGACTGCCCCATTCACAGCTGGCTCCTTAACTCCGTTGGAGGAGAAGAAGGAAAGGCTCCCCCATTCTGGCTTCTTTCATAGTGTGTGTCCATGCAGGCGGAGGAGCCTCTGAAAGTGTAGGAGAAACTCCCTCTCTCATAGCTAACCCACATCTTATGGGGATGGGAAGAAGTGTCCGTTCATTGAGGTGTATTTGGGACTGTATTTTACTCTAGTGCAAGAGAGGCAGATTACCCAGGGTAAGCAGAATACTGTATCGTGTGAACACTCAGTTATTTCTGGGGAAAAGGCAGTCACCTTGAGTCACTGCCCACTGTGCCCAGTGCCCTCTAGACACAAATCCTTAGTTTCTTTTCTTCTGGAGTGGAAGCTTTTATTTGTTTGTATTTCAATGTTTTCTTTCCTGCCAAATCCCCTTCATTAAACCACCTCTAAAAAGCCAGGCAGAGCTGGTATGAAAAAGCCTGGGCTGTCAACTCTTGTGCTTATATCAAGGTGGTTGTTGGCATGTTATGATGTAAAATAAAAATAAACCCCAGCTATGCAGACAGTAAGGCCCTCGTCCATCTGGGAGCTTTGCAGTTCGCTTTAGTGGCTGTAGGATCAAGTTCTCCGGCTACAACTGGCTCATAGGGTTGCGAAAAAAATATGATGCTCACAGATGCGTAACAAAAAAGCTCACATTTAAAAAAAAATTGTTTATTGATCCTGTGGTTTCTGTTGTCAGGCACCAGAGACTCCCAGTCAAAATGCAGCCTTGTATCTTATGCTGTCAGTAGAGACAAGGGTGCCCAATTTATTATGCACATAATTAAGTGATAATATCATTGCCTCTCTTTTACGAGGCAGTAATCTGATTCCCGAGTGAATCCATCCTTGTAGCTTCTCACAATGAGGGAATCGGATTATTGCCTCATAAAGTGGAAAGGCAATGATATTATTGCCATTTTAATGCAAGTTTAATTAATACAAAATTAATAAGCCTTGTTTTTCAATTCTGAACAAAAGGAAGTCCATATCTCGGCTTTTCCCCACTATCTGTAGTAGCGTCTGTGGCCACTGGGAATATTCAAGAAAACGAAGATCTTGCATGAGTAATTTTATTAAAGATTAAGTCTGATCCTCAAACCCCTCTGCTGGTGCAGCTCCTGTTCATTTCAGAGGGGAATGAGCTGTAAATTATCATTCCTCCCCCGTATTTTATATAGCTTTAAATGATGATAGGTGCTTTTTGTTAAAATGAATGTTTTAATCATAGACTAAAAATGAGAGTTTATCCAACTTGGCAGAATGAATCAGCTGGAAATCACAGTAATGCTATCCCGAAGCATTCCAAAAGTATAAAGTCAGTCCGTACCCTGACCAAAATCTTGAGATTGGATTAAAAATCACAAAATAATTTTTTTATAAATTGCTTTCAGCTTGGGTTCATTTTTCTTTGCAACTGTGGGTGTTAACAAATGTGCCGGCAGCCTGCTGAGGCCCACAAGACGACATCACGTTTGTTGGAGACCCGCCAGACGTTTGGCCAGAATTGCTCCCAGGCATGGTAGTGCCTAGCCCAGGCTGTAATCCCTGAGACCTCCATCTGCCCAATCGGGTCAGAGCAGGCTATGATGTTTGTTATAGTCCTCCGTGCCATGATGGACAGCCATCATAGGCTGCTGTGGCTCCTCGCCATGGCAGCTTGTGCCAGGGGCAGGGCAGAGCCAGGGCTGGTTGGCCGCATGTTCCTGTGGCCCCCCACCCTCCCAGGTGGCGTAGCTGCCGGCAGGTTTGCTGTGCCAGCGGACCTGATCCGGACCACAGTGCCAGCAGCGTCCAAGTCCAGATCGTGTTGTGACAGCAGCATTCCACCGTCGCTTCTGTTAACACCCTATAAGGGCTAGAACTGAGGTGTAGCTAGGTTGAAATGGGCCTTGGTGCAGAAGATGGAATGGACCCCCCCGACCCCCTCTTCCAGTGACAGGAGACGCAGAGACAGCAGCCATTGTGAGCCCCCTAGACTTGTGGATCTCAGTGCAGTTGCACCACCTGTCCCTATGATAGTTACATCCTTGACATAGAAACTTACTTTTTAAAATGTGAATGATTTGTATATCACTCTATTACGCCGATACGTTTGGACTTTAAGAAAACACTAATTCTCACAAGACTTACAGTAAAATGGTGGGAGCTTGGCTACTCTGCCATGTCAAATTGCTTGAGTCTTTTCCAATAAGATTTTGTACTGCTGAAAATGGTGACCTTGGGTGTTCACAAGCATGACGGTGGCCTGCTGTGGCCCACTTTGCCCCAACGGCCACCGTCATGTTGAATCCCTTCCAGATGTTTGCCCCAGAGTTCTCCCGGGCGTGTTATGGACTAACCCGGGCTGTAATCCCAGAGACCTCCAGGATTGTAGCCCGAGTTACCGCCTGCTCTATCAGGCCAGACTGGGCTACAGTAGGCTGTAACATTTGTTATAGCCTATTTATGGCCCTGTCCGGATTGGGACTGCCATGACTGACCATCATAGCTGCCCGTTATGGCGAGGGGCGTAGGGCCAGGGCCAGCCGGCCACATGTTTGCGCAGCTCCCCGCCTCCCACCCCTAGGTGCGTGAAGGTTTGTTTCACAGCCAGGACCAATCTTGCCTGGGTTGCCAGCGACTTTCCAGTCCGGATCGAGTTGGGGCAGTGATGGTCCATCGTCACAAGTTGTTTTAGCATCCCTTGATTCTCCAAGGCAAGCAAGCCAGAAGTGCTAACCCATTTAAACAAATTTGATTCAGGGTGGAGTATATTCTTGTCATATGCAGTTTGCAAATGCAAACAAAGGAGATCTAAGAAATTATTTGATTTCAGAAAAAAATTGTTTCAGAACTCCCCAAAAGCAGCAATAAAAACTTTACTAGTCTTCAATAGAGTTGTGGGTTTTCTCTCTCTCTTTTTAGAATATGAAGCAGAACAGCCTTCATTTCCTGAAAGTTATGAACCAAAACAAGACTCTGTGAGTACAATTCAAATAAAGCAAGCCCATAGGAGGATGTTTTAAATGGTCATTTAAAACAGAACTTACAGGTTCTAAGTATTCTCAGGATTATTATATGAATGTGTAACCATGCCATCTCAGCTAGTAGAACAAAAATGAATACTCCCTCATCACAGCTCTACTGTAAAGAGACTCGTATGTAAAGTGTACGGGTTTTTAATGGATTCCTTATTTTTGTTGGGTTGATAATATTTTAATGTCTATAAAATCAGTAAAAATGAATCACAAAAAGACTCCTGGAAAGCTCCTAAACTTAAAATTATTATTATTATTATTTATTATTAGCACCAGCAAACGTGCCTGGCATTGAACAGTCATGATTTGAGACAGGACCCTGCCTCCAAGGGGCTTACAATCTGGAATAGAATTCTGACTAAAGTTAGATTACCAGCTGTGATTGGGTTTCTGCATTGTACTGTCCCTCCGCTCTGCCTGTCTGCTTCATTCTTATGACTAGGCAGGATATTGAAATATACAAGAATCTTGTTCTCTGAGGTCTTGCATATTTCAGTACTCTGCCTAATCAGAAGAACACAGCAAGTCCATAAAGTAGAGGGCTGGGACCCAGTTTCCTTATTTATGCCAGGGTTCCTTCACTCGAACTCCTGCTATTGGAAAGATGCACAGAGTATAAGAAATTTCTAACTCTCTGCACCTTTCTAGTAGCAGGGGTTTAAGTGAGAGAACCCTCAAACCCTCATCATCAGGTCATGATACAATATGTCAAGATTAGACAGACTAATGTTCTGTTTCAGTATACCATTTTCTGTATTTCTAGGAACACACTTAATTTCAAGCTGCAATCTTGTCAATCTCATTCTCCCCCTACCTTCCCCTCTCATTTTTACTGTATATTTAACTACTACTTTATGGGGAAAATTCAGCCCCTAGTTTGCTCAAGTTCTGAACTTGGCTTTCTGCAGTTACTTTAACATCACAAATATTTTGATGTTCTTTATTTCTACAAGAACAATATAAAATCGATCAGAGGCTTGATACTTCTGAGCAGCACGAAAGCAAATCAATTTGTTCTAGCAGATGAATCGATAAAATGCAGTAAGGAAAATACTGCAGCCTTTAGCTTCTAATAACTTATTAGTTAATGAAGTGTTTTGGGAAAATCCCTCAAGAGTGTTCTTTTTATTTAAGTTCTTGGAGAATAGATCCGTTAACGGCTATTAGCCAAGTAGATTATGAGATAGGAACTTCTTATTGTCGGGAGCAGGGAGTAATCAACAGGGAATGGATTGGTCATTGTGACTGCTGATATTTCTCCCATGCGACAAAAATTGGCCTCTGTCAGAGACAGGATGCTGGGCTTAATGGACCATTGGTCTGACTCAGGGTATTTTCAGAAGTGACGTGCTACCATGCTTAGACCCAATCCGGGGGTAACGGCCACCACTTCACCCCAGGGTAGGCCGGTACCCAGAACAGACATGACAGTGCACCTTACCACACTTTGCCCCGAACCATGGTAGTACTTACCACCGGCTGTTCCCCGCGATTTTCTGAGATCACAATTGGTGGTAACTCCTACCACAGTTTCGTACAAAGAATGATGAACATTTGGCGGCCACCAAACAGAAGTGATGGTGGTTGTGACCCCGGGGTGGGGTTAAGTGTGGCTAAGCATGGTAGCGTCACTTCTCAAAATACCCTCAATATGGCACTTCTTATATTATGTTCTTAAGAAACTGTTTTAGCCTTTCCCATTAGTTAAATTTCTTCTGAGCAGGATTCTCCTTCTCAGTTTATACAATTCCTAATGATAAAGAACTTCTGAATCCTCCAAATTCTGAAATCTGTCAACATTTTGAAGAGAAATCATAAGATGTTTTCCCTTATTACTGAGTCTGTATTTCCTCTCACTATGGATTAACTTTCTTAATTATATTTGTAAAAGAGATCCAATCTGGCTGGGAAATTTATACCAATTGCATTTATTTTAAAACAGGCTTATTTGGACATGGGAGCTTTCCAGCGTTTGGGTACAGAGCAGTTCTACCCAACTTCTCCTGAATATTCGGTTGTCCAAAAGATGCCTTCCCCATCTTCACTGTCACCACCTGCAGAGCTACCTGACCTAAAAACATGTAAGTCTGAGGAGGAGGAGGAAGAGGGAAAACATAGTTTATTATTTAGTTATGATTAGTAATCCTTCTAATAAGGAAAGGAATAAATGTGAAGATAAAACAAGGAAAATAAACGTTATCCATTGTGCAGAGGGTGTCCTCATACAATACCTGAGCAGATTAAGATTATGGGCATTTTCACACAAGACACTCTCCACCCACTACTATACATGTTGCAAGGCTGCAGCATTGCCCTATGGGTGCCCTGTAACATGTATAGTTGGTGGGTGGGTGGGTAGTGGGTGAAGAGTGCACTGTCTTGTGTGAGAATACCCTAAGATTAAAAATAATGCATTAAAGTGTGTATGTGCAAATGCTAGACGTCTAAAAGGTAAAATGGGAGAATTCAAGTGCACGACACTAAATGAAGATCTAGACATAACAGGCATCTCAGAGACCTGGTGTAATGAGGATAACCAATGGGACACTAACACCAGGGTACAAAATATACCAAAATGACAGAGTAGACTGAGCTGGTGGTGGGGTAATATTATATGTTAAAGGCAGCATTGAGTCAAGTAGGATTAAAATGTTACAGGAAGTGATCTGTACTCTGGAATCATAGGCCCTTTTTACACACGCTCAAAATGGATGTTACATTTTATTATACATGGTACAGGGCACCACACGAGATGCCGCCACCCAGTTTCTCTGGGTGGAGGCATCTGTGGGTGATTTCAGACGTTACGAGATCACGCTGAACCACACTGAACCACGCTCAACCCCCCCGCGGGGCCAAAGGGCCCGGAACGTCTGAACGACGTGCGCCAGATGTTCATCACGCTCAATACCCACATGGGGTCAGGTTCAACCACGCTTCCCGGGCTAGCCGGGGGAAGGTCTCGGGAAGCGTGGTCAAACCAACCACCACAGGGAACCAAGCAAAAGTAACGTCTGGACGCCAATCCCCCAGCGGAACCAAAAAAATGGAGCCCCGGCCGGGGACGAGGCACGCAGCGTCGCTGCCAGGCAACCAGCACCAACACAAACACCGGAGGGAGATTTAAAGCGAGAGCAGCAGCAAGCAAGCGTGGCGGGATGGAGCGAGGAGGGAAGCGGAAGAGACCGGAGGCACGAACAGCGACAGCGGCGGCACAGGAGGCGGAGGACGTGCAGCCAGGCCCAGCGATGCAGGCGGAGGGGGCACAGGTGCAGGAAGGGGGCACACGGGAGCACCCGACCAGGGAGGCGCCCCGGGAACACCAACCACAGCTGCAGCCGGGTCGCGCCGCCCCGGGGACAGCGGCCGGAACAGGCCCACAGGAGGCACCCAGGAAACGGGTAAGGGCACCCACTGGGAGGGGAACAGGGGGCACAGGGGAACCCCCTGTGGAGGGGGCCGGGGGGACCCCGGGCGGAAGGCAGGGGGGCAGGGGGACCCCGGGCGGAGGGCAGGGGGGCAGGGGGCCCCCGAGAGGGCCCACACCCTCACCCAGCAACCAACCACCCCCCTTCCCCCCCCCAGACACGAAAGTCGGCCCGGGCGGACGAGCCCCAGGAGGAGCCCGGCCCCCGGCCCCCGGAGGCGCACCCCCAGGAGGAGGTGGAGGAGGAGCAGAGGCAGGTGCAGCAGGAGCTGCACCGGGAGGAGGAACAGCAGGGGCCCAGCCGGAGGAAGGCCTATCACAGAGGGGGACAGTGGGGCCTCCAGGAGACCCGGGACTTCATACGGATCTGGGGGACCCTCGAGTACCAGGTGGAGCTCGCAATAAACCAGCGAAACGAGCATGTCTACCGGGACATCGTGCGCGACATGGAGGCGGCGGGGCACGAGCGCACTGTCAACCAGTGTCGCTCGAAGGCCAAGGAGCTCAAGAGGGGGTACAAGGCCCTCAAGGACAATAACAGCCGCTCCGGCCACGGGGCCCGCACCGCCCCCTACTACGATGCCCTGGACCGCATCCTTCACATGAAGGGCTCCATAGTTGCCCCACGCCTGGTGGGCAGCGCTGTGGTCCAGGGCAGGGAGCGGGCCGAGGTACCCCCTCCCCTCGCCGCCCGCCCGGTAGACACGAGCTCAGGGGACCCCCACCCCCAGGAGGACCACCCGGGACCCGCAGAAGCCCCAAGGCCCCCCCCCAGCAGCAGCCCGGAGACATCCCAACGCCGGGCCGGCCAGGCGGAGTCGGAGGTCGGCACCTTCACCACCCTCAGCCAGTGGTCCCAGGGGGAGCACTCCCAGGGTGAGGCGCCGGGCTCCGAAGGCTCGGAGACGGACATAGAGGGTAAGCGGGCCCCCAGGGCAGGGGGGGGCACGACCAGGGGGCCGGTGGCAGGGGCGGGGGTGGGGGCCCTGCTGCAGGGGCCACAACCAGCCCCCTTCACCCGCTCCCCCCTCTCCCGCCCGCAGGACATGGGGAGCCCCAGGACCGGGCCAGCGAGACGGTGCAGGCCCCCGCGGAGGGCACAGGAGAGCAGGTGCCGGACCCAGGTAAGGCGGGAGGGCTGGGATTGCGGGAGGGCCCCCCGGGCGCCAGCCCAGGGGGGCCTCTGGCCTCAGTGGGGGAGGGGGGGCAGGGGGCCCCGGGACCCGACCCCGCTAGGGGACAGGGCCCTGCACTGACCCACCCGCCCATTTCCACAGGGCAGCCCCCGCGCGCGGCGCCTCCGCCGGCCGCGGCCCCAGCCCAGCGGATGCGGGAGTACCGGGCGCGGGTCCGCAGGCGCAGGGAGGAGCAAGCGGAGGACATCGTCCGCAGGGCGGAGGAACAGGGGGAGCGCATGATCGCCTCCGTGGACCGCATGGAGGCGGCCATAGAGCGGTCCATGGAGAAGGCCCTGGAGACAGACCGCCGGCTGGAGGCGGAGGTGCGCCTGGAGCGGAGGCGGGAGCGCCGGGAGCACCAGCGGCAGCAGGGGCTGCTCAGGGGGCTCCGGCAGGACATACAGGGCATGGTGCGGGAGCACAGTGCAAAGATGGACAGGTCCCACGACATTGGGACCTCCCTGCTCCTGCATGCGGGCACCATGTGTGCCTACGTGATGGCCGGCGCACCTCCGGGCGCCCTGCCCGCCCAGGTCCCCATGCCGGGCCCCTCGGCGCCCCCGGGCCCAGCCCTGCCGCCCCTGGCGCCCCCCCGGCCCCAGGGCCCTCGCATGCGCCTCCCAGTGCCCCCGGGCCTCCGGAGGGTCCAGCCCCCCCGGGGCGCGACCGGGGCACCGGGCACAGCTGCCCATCCGCCGCCCGGCCCCCTGCCGGGGCCGGGACCGGCCCAGGACACGGCAGGGGACACGGACAGTGGGGGGGAGGGGAGCTCCCAGAGCTCGGTGGGCCCAAGCGGCCGCACGAGGGGTCGGCCCAGGAAACGCGGGGGGATGGTGGGAAGGGGGGGGAGGGGGAGGGCCACATGAGGGCGGGTGGTGGACGGGGTCACGGGGACGGGGGTGGGGAGGGGGCACAGGGTGATTGTGTGCACTGTGTGGGCAATAAAGTGTTGTAAAGAGACAGTTGTCCCCGGCCCGTTTGTGGGGGGGACAGGGCTGTGGGACCGCGTGTACAGGGGCATGGGCACGGAACGGGGGGTGGGGCCCCCAGGGGCGGGAAGGCCCTCACAGCGGGCCCCCCCGGGCGATGTGGGTTGCAAGGGCGTTCCGGATCCTTTTGGCATACCGGTACTCCCGGGGGTTCCCTGCGTTCACGTACAGGGGAACAGGACCGGGGGGCCGGTGGGGCTCGGGGTACTCCAGGGCCGCCCCCTCGGTCTCGCACACATTGTGCAGAACGCAGCAGGCACCGATCACCAGGGCGGAGGTGGGGACGGTGAAGTCCAGGCGGCCAGCTAGACTCCTCCAGCGCTGCTTCAGGGCCCCGAAGGCACGCTCCACCACGGTCCGGCTCGCACACAGGCGGGTATTGTATACCTGCTCCGCAGGGGTGCTCGGGACAGGGTAGACCTTCATCAGCCAGCGGGTCAGGGGGTAGGCGGGGTCCCCCAGGATGCAGGGGGGCATGGGAACACCCTCGATCCACCTCATGCCCATGTCCGCGAAGTCCCCCCGGTACATGCGGGCATAGAAGGGGGAGATGGTCATGATCCTGGCGTCGTGACTCCGGCCGGAGTTGCCCGTGTAGATGTCTATGAAGCGGGCCCGGTGGTCCACCACCCCCTGCAGGTGCAGGGAGTAGTATCCGTGCCGGTTCACATACTCCAGGGCCTCCCCCGCGGCCGGGCGCAGGATCTCGATGTGTGTGCCGTCCACGGCTCCGATGCAGTTCGGGAAGCCCCCGGCCGCGAAGCCAGCCATCACAGCGCCCTGGTCCAGGAGCTGGATGGTCCTGTCGAGGAGCACGCCCTCCACAGCCTCGCACACATCCCGCACGATGCAGGCGACCGTGCTGAGCCCCACCCCGAAGTGCTGGGACACGGAGCGGCAGGAGTCGGGCGTTGCGAGGGCCCAGACCCCTATGGCCACCCGCTGGACCATGGGGATGGGCTCCCGCATGGAGGTGTGCTGCCGCTCCAGCCAGGGCGCGAGGAGCTCCGCTAGGCGCAGCAGGGTGGCCTTGCCCATCCGGAAGTGGGACCCCCACTCGGCCTCCCCCCAGTGGGCCTGGGCCCGCTCCCACCAGGCCTGGGGCCGCTCCGTGACCCATAGGCTCCGCGCTATGGGCATAGCCAGCAGCGCTGCCCGGCGGAGGGTCTGCGTTGCCCAGCGGAACCGCCTCGCGGCCCCTCGGAGCGCAGCGGGCCGGGTGAGGCTCCGGCAGGCGGCCAGCCACGCCCCCCAGGCCCGGCGCCGAGCCCTGAGCCGGCCACGGACTCTCCTGCGGGCCTGCTGGCCCCGGAGGCGCACGCCAGCCCGCAGGGCCAGGACATAGCGCAGGCGGACGGCCAGGTGCACCCTCTCGGTCAGGAGGCACAGCTGCTCAGTGTGGTCACGGTGCCACTCAGCCGCGAGCGCGAGGAACATCCAGTTCCCACCTGCCCTATCGCGCTCCATGGTGCTGGGGCCCCGGTGGGGGCTGGGAGCGCTTATGGCGGCCCGGTGCTGGTGGCTCCGCCCGGGGGTCGGCCTCGCGGGCCTGCGCGCGCCCTGTGCCGGTGCGTTCCGGCTGCTCCCGCCCCCAGCACCCCGGGCCCCCTCCCCTCGCTGTTTGTAGCGGGATGGCCTTGAAGGTGCGATTAGGCAGACAGAGAGCTCGCTGTTGTTCTCTGCAGCTGTGCCGGGCCCGCACCCCACGCCTCGCTCTGTTGTGCTACAATGTTGCGGTGCGGGCCCGTGTTCCCTGTCCCGGGGGCCGGGCCGAGCCTCTCCCGGCCCTGGGCAGTCTGTGTGCCCTCCGGGCTCCGTGTCCCATTCCCTGTTGTGCTGGACCATGGCTGGCTGCCCATCCATGGGGCTCCCGCTGTCCGGCCCCCAAGGGGCCCCCCATATCTGGGCCTTCCGCGAGACCATGTCTCTGTGCGACCTGTGGCACACCCCTGCCGTGCAGCTGCTCCTGGCCGGGCCGGGGAGCCGTGCAGGTGCCTACGAGAGCCTGAGCTCCGGGCTCCGTTACTTTGGCCATGTGGTGAGCGCCCGTGATTGCCGGCTGCATGCGGAGGCCCTGGGGCTGGCTCGTTTCCCCGAGGGGCGCATCCCGGAGGTGCTGTGCGCCCATGTGCCCTGGAGCGCCTCGGAGACCGTGTCAGCGCTGGTGGTGTGTGGTCTGGGCGCCTACTCGGAGTGCCTGGCCGAGGGTGGCCCTGCCTTGGCCGTGACCTACTTCTCCTGTGTTCACGGGGCCCGTGGGTACCAGCGCACCCGTGGGGCGGCGTTCCAGCGGCTTCTGGAGCTGGGGCATCTTCCGTGGCCCCCTTCTGCTGCCTGCTGTGTGCCGGAGCCCTCCGCGGTGGAGATGTCATCCCTGTTGGCGGTGTGGGCGCGTGTGGATGTGCAGCTGGCCCTCACCATGCCCGATCCCTTCGAGGCCTACTACCTGATCGCCCACTACATGTCCTTGCAGGGGTACCGCCGGGGCATGCTGCACTGGCCCCACCTGGTCCACCGGGCGGGCCACCCGGGCCCTGGGGCCAGCGGGGCCCCCGGCAGCGGCCCGTGAGCCCCGCGTCGCTGGCCTGCCCCCCCCGGCGTGGTGCCCCCGTGTGGGCTCCCGCCCCGGCCCGGGGGGGGGGCCTGGTCCCCGCTGGCCGCTCCCGACCTGCGGACCCCACCTCGGTGAGCTCCCGCCCGCCTCGCTGCTTGCTGCTGCCCCTGGCCGTGGTCCTGGGCCCCCTCCATCCCCGTGACTCCGTGGGTGCTGCCTGAGCGTCGCTGGTGCTGCGGAGGAGCACCGCTGGACCCGGCTGCCCTGCCTGTGCCAGCCTTTGACTGTGGGGCCCCCTTCCTCCTCCTCCTGGCGCCCCTCCGCCGGCCTCGCTGTGCTTTGGGGGCCCCCAACGTGCCTTGCTCCGGGGGTCCCCCCCCCCCTCCGAGACTGCCTCTGTTCCTGTGGGGGCACCTCCTTGGACTGGACTGGACTGGGGTGGTGTGGGGGTGGGGGTTGCTGCTGTCCGTGCCTTGCCCCGTGGTGGTGCCCCCCCCCTCCCTGCCGGTGTTCCGGGTGGGGCGTTCCGGGCGCCCCTTCCCCCCTTCCCGGCCTTTCCCTGGTGTGTGTGTGTGTGCCCGGGCGTGTGGCCGTGCATTGTGCCCTGCTGCGGGACCGCTGTGTGAGCCGGCTGTCAGCCTGTTCTCGCTCTTCCCCCCTCCCTTCCCGTTTCCCTTGTGTGGGCGTTCCCTTGAGTGCCTTGTGGCTTCGTTTGCCCTCAGTCGGCCATGTCTGTGTCCCGCCCCTGCCCGGTGCCTTGTGGGGGTTTAGCGCCCGCCGGGGGTTCGGCTGCACGTCTGTTGTGCTGCCACGGGCCGTGATGGTGCGGCCCGGTTCCGGGCCGTGGTGCCGTTCCCGGCACGTCTGTTTGGGTCGTTTTCCAACCCCCGGCCGTGGTTGCGCTGTTCGCCCCCCCTGGTGGTTCGCTGTGGTGAACCGGCCGCCCGTAACGTCTGAAAGTACCCTGTGTAAACACCACTTGCAGTGGGTGGGGTGCATTTCTCTAGGTGGAGATGGGTGGAGATGATGTCTGTGTCAACACCACTTGCAGTGGGTGTTGGTGTGTGCATGCTCCCGCGCAATGCCCATCTCCACCCACCACCCACCCACAGAGCAATCGGCAGTGGAGTCTGGTATAAGATTTGCTTTTACATCTTCAGTGCTCATCATTCTCAGTGTTTCAAAACACGTTTTTTCCTTCAAACTAAGATCCCAGCTTTTACAAATTTTAGTCCCGGAAAAGGGGGCACTTTTCCCAATGACTACAGACTCAGGGACCATGTTCACTGTGCTTTCGCCATTGGCAGTATTAGGGGAAACGCACTGAACATAGGTCCCAGATACAGTGTTTAGGCTGGCGCTTTCAGGAGAACCCAAGGAAGGTAGTGGGTTGAGGGTTTTATGGCATTAGACAGATAGGCCATAGGGTTGCTATTCCTTTAGGTTTTCAACCAGAGGGCCTGAGTTCTGGGTGCATCTTCTTTTCCCCAGGTCATCTGGGATGCTGTGGTGTGGGCCAGGGCCAAATTGGAAAGGGTTGGGTGAGTTCCTTTGCCCCACACCCTTTTGACATAGCACCACCTCTTTCCAGGTCAAAGCACCCAAAAAGACAGCAACCCTAATAGACCATATTGTATCAAGCAAGCAGTTAATAAAAACAAGAGATAAAAGGACAACAAATATTTGAAATGAAAACACACCAGGGTAAAAATTGAACCTGAATGTGCTGGGCTCGAGAAAGATGCTCTGGTCACTTGACCTCCAGAGATTTGGAACCTGAAGGAGGTGCCATGGGACATTTTGCTCTTTTGGGCTTCTTATTTTTGAGCTCACTCAAGTTAATGTATTCTTTATGGCTTAAGATAAGTGAAATAAGTCCTAGGAATACATTTAAATTGAAAAAGTCTATATTTAGTACAGACGGAGAGGAGGCTGATGAAACTGTGGCTGGGTCCACAATACTCCCTGGAGGATTGCACATGCAAAAGGGGAATTAGCTAGGGCCCCTGCCACAGTTCATCATCCACATCGAGGGTTTGGAATACTAGTCTCCTTAACCACCCCTTTTAGCCAGTCCCAAACTTCCAGTGCAGGGCATTTACTCTTTCTCAGGGCTCTCAGCCACTGCTAGATTAATAGCTCATAGCACTTGGCCTGCAGTGCATAAAGAATTCCATACAGTCTTAGACTAACCAAGGATCAATCCCACCTGAGTCTTGTGTGAGTTATAGGTCCAGGATCCAAGGGTTAGGGTCCAGGCAGCTTCTCTCCTGTTCTGCCTGGAGAGCTTTCTTCCCTAGCTCCCACTGCTTCCATAGCTTCCCCCTGACTGGAGGTTTCTCCTGTTTATTTAAGGAGCATGCTCCCAAGGGTCCCATATGATTGGTGGAGAGTGTGTTTCTTTTTTTGGATGGCCCCTGTGCGCCTCTGTAGAACCAGCTGCAGGACCAGCCCTTAGTACTTTAGCGCCAGTACCCTATGCAGGCACTATGTCTTAAAATACCCAGTATCCCTGCTAGCCGCAACTCTGCTATAATTGCCTTTTTGACTATTATGTTATTTCAAATAGATATCTGCCCAGGGTGTGGCTATTGTAGGGACAGGTGGTGCAGTTGTATTGGAAACCAAGAGCCTAGGAAGTGGGAGAATGCTTACTTGTGTATCTATGTCCCCTGCCTCTGAGAGAAGGGTGGGAGGGCTGCTTTCCATCCTCTGCACCTGGGCCTATTTCAACCTAGCTATGCCTCTGATGTCTCCCTTTCCCCACACTAAATAGCAAACCTTAAAGTTAAAAATGATTGTTTTGTCCAGGTTCTCCCAGAAAATTCTTAGAATGTTACATATTCCCAGTCCTTCTGCCTGGGATGGCTGAACTGCTACATCAAGCCGAGAAGGAAAGATGTTTTGAGGTAAGTTTTTATTTTTCATTTCTCAATAATTGTTTTCAGGAAAACCATAGTTTTTAATTGCTGCCTGTATTTCATGGTTTGGTCTTTTTCAAGCTAATCGGCTAATAAAATCAAATCTACATTTTTTTGTTATATGCCATCTTAAACTGAGTTAGGCTGTGGTTCTCAGACCATTGACTTCAGAGCAGTCCCACTGAAGTTAATGGGGACTACTCTGGAATAAGTTGTTTCATGATTACAGTTTAGATCTGGAGTAGTTTATGTAGCACAGGCTGTATGTTCCATAAGGGCGATAAACAGGAGTAGTGATAACCCCCTCGAATACCCAGCTGTACCTAGCACAGATGGCCATCTAGCTTCAGAGGGAGGAGCCACTTTTATAATGCCAGGAGGGGGCATGCAGATGAAAACAGAAAGCTTTATAGATCAAAGCATTTAAAATGTACCTGCTGTAATAGTTATCAAAATTAATCACGGTGTCCAAAAGCCACATCACTATCTACTAAGCTATTATTGCCACAATAGTTATTTGTTGGCCTATCAAAGTCCTGTGAAAGATTCTATTTTTAATGTGCACTACATAGTCTACAGTACTTGGGCTTTCAGAACAATCCTATAAAGACTGGGTATTGTAAAATAATTGCTAATTTGTCCAGCATTTAGGACCTTTTCAAACGGACCGCAGTGTGCGTGTGTGTGAGGGGGAGGGTGTGCCTGTTCCCACGGGTGCACACGGAACAGCCGGCATTGGAGCCCGTTGCTCCATGCATGGGTCATGGGCAGAGGCGGGTGGAGATTGTTGGAGCATAGGAGTGTGCACACCCACCCACCCACTGCGGGTGCCGTTCCTACGGGCGACCACCCATCCCCCCGCACCTGCTGCGGTGTTCGCACATGCGTGCTGTGGGGGAGGGGGACGTCTGTGTGAAAAGGGCCTTAGATTAATAAGCATTTTTTCTTATTTTTAATTCAATGGAGTCTATGTAGTCACAGCATCCCAAATGCTGCTTCGTACTTCTCTGTAGTTACCAGATTACAGACGTGCAGCTGAAAGCAAGTTTTAGTAAGTTTTTCTAACCAATTAACTTTTAATACGTTTTTGGTCACATCTTTTCACCCTTATGTGTGAATGCATTTGTCTGATTTCGGCACACTTCAGTGGTGGCAAAATCAACTGAAAAGCCAATGTTTAAAGCTGCAAACCAAATATTGTAATGATCTGGAAACAAACAAGGAGGGTGCTCATTATTTAAAACTGAGGTTGGGAAACCTTTTCTGTATCATGGGCCACTTTGAAAATTAGTACAAGCGCTGAGGGCCACATGGGAATTGGGGGCGGGGGTGCTTAAAGAATGTACTTAGCCTGGGGGTGGGGTGAGGAAAGGATCTGTGCCATGGATCCATCCCCCTGCCCTCATCCCCACTCTCTTCTCTTCCCCTGAGCTCACTCTTTCAGTGCCTGAGAGTAGGGACTGGATCCATGGGCAAGGGCCAGGAATTTGAAAGGGGCCATGTGACAAAGCCCCTTTACAAAGGTTGTTCATCCCCATATGCCCTCCTCCTCTGAGAGCCGTTAGAGCAGCAGACACTAAAATACTGACCGTTTGCTTCAGGAGGCCAAGCCAGAAGGACCTCAAACCAGGCTGCTGTGTGCTGGGAGCTCTCCAAGGTCTAGTCTTGGGAGCTGGGACCAGACTAGTCCCATGGCTAGTCTTGGGAGACCAGGGCCCAGGAGCAGGCTGGAGACCCTGGCTGGGGACTTACTTTATTGATAGCCTGTGATGAAGTTATTTCATTTGTTATTTTTTTGAACTTGTATCCCATCCTTCCCCTAAGGCTCAGGGCTGGTTACAAAATGGCAGATTAAATTCAGTGTTGACAAACACAAAATGATGCACATAGGGAAAAACAACCCTAACCATACATACACAATGCTGGCATCTACCTCAGGTATCACTACACAGAAAAAAGACTTTGGTGTAGTTGTGGATAGATCATTGATGTTATCGGCTCAATGTACAGCAGCAGTCAAAAAGGCTAATCTCATGTTTGGGATAATTAAGAATGGGACAGATAAGAAAACAGGAAATAAATATCATAATGCCACTATATAAATCTATTTGCAACCATGCCTGGAATACTATGTCCATTCAGGTTACCCCATCTCAGAAAAGACATAGTGGAACTGGAAGAGGTGTAGAGAAGGGCCACAAAAATGATCCAAAATATAGAGCGGTTTCCGTACGAGAACAGGCTCGATAGGTTGGGGCTCCTCAGCTTGGAGAAGAGATGACTGAGGGGGGACATGGTAAACGTTTACAAGATCATGAAAGGTGTGGAACAGGGGAATAGGTAGCTGCTATTTACCCTTTCTAAACCAACAGAACCTGGGGGTTACTCCATGAAGTTAACAGAGAGCAGATTTAAAACAAATACAAGAAAGTATTTTTTTCTCCCAACATACAAAAAAACTGTGGAACTCATTGTCAGATGATTTTGTACAGGCTAGTAATGTAGATTGTCGGGAGCTAGGGTAGGTCTAACCTTCTGTGTACTCTTTGAGGTAACTGAGGCTGGCCACTGCCAGAGACAGAATGTTGGGCTGGATGGACCATTGGTCTGACCCAGTAAATGGCACTTCTTACGTTCTTTTGTTCTTACTATAAGAGCCATATAAAAATAGAAGTACATAAAAATATATGTAAAACCACCACCCCAACCCGTATTCCTACCAGCTAAATGCTTGGCCAAAAAGAAAAGTCTCGCATTTCCTCCAGAAGATGAGCAGACTCAGGCTCTGACAAACCTCCAGGGGAAGGAGTTTCACAATAATGTTGATAGAAACCGAAAATGTCTTTGCATTCCTGACAGACAGAGGGTACCTGCAAATGCCTGCAAGTTAGCAGAGTGAAAGTGAAGATTCAGTCAAACCAGATGTCCAAACCAGAAGGAAGAGGCAAGAGGCAGTGTTGGGGTGTGGTAAAGAGGTTCAAAATCCAGGTGATCCACCTTTGGGCGGCCAGACTCTAGCAGAGGCTCAGGAGAGGGAAGGCAGTGGTACCAGGCAAGAGGAGCACATCAGACATAAAAGACAAGACTTAGTTCAAAGGTCAAGATAGAAAAATATTGGGATGGGCCAGTGTAGTATAGTGGCTAAGATGTTAGACTTGTACCTCAGAGAGTAGGGTTCAAATCCCATTTTAGCCATGAACTTCCTGGATTGCCTTGGCAATGACCAGGGCTGAAACAAGCAGCTAAATTGCTGCTCACGAGAACTTTTGCCATATCCGGAAATGGGATTGACTGTTTCCAGACACCAATGTGATTTCTCGCAATACTATGAGACACCGTCCTGAATTTCTGAACTAATAACTGTGGGGATAGCCCACTTCTTAACCTCCCCGCAGTGCCCTTTAACTTCCACTCCAGTGCCTCCAACCATAATTGTTGTTCTTTGTTGTTCCCTTTGCTTTGCAATCAAAAGGGAAAAACAGCATGAACCACAGTAGCAGAAAAACAAGAAATCACACAAATACATAATTGCATACATAATCACACATAATCACATTGCATACATGCAACCAAATGTAAATGTATATAAACAAATATTTACTAATATTTACTAATGAGAAATATTTGTGTAAATGTATCATATCCATGTACAATGTATAATCTCAATAAAATATAAAAACCCTTATGTACAACAATAAATACTTCTAATCAACAAATTAAAAACTATGACATCCTACGTGTTTCGGGTAGACACCCTTCGTCAGGGATATAGTTTCAAAAACATAATGGCATCTTGACTGAAAACAGGACTCAAAAATTCTTGTGTGGGGAGCTGCTCGTGATCTTATATTCTCTTTCTGGAGCAGATCTCTTGTATCTCTTTATCTGGCTGCCTTAGCAAATGAAGGGTGTCTACCCGAAACACATAGGGTGTCAGGTTTTAATTTGTTGATTAGATGCGTTTATTGTTGTACAGAAGGGTTTTATATTTTTCTGAGATTATACATTGTACATGGATATGATACATTTACACAAATATTTTTCTCATTAGTAAATATTTTTATATATACATTTACGTTTGGTTTGTATGTATGCAGTAGTTTTTTGTGTGATTTCTTGTTTTTCTGCTACTGTGGTTCATGCTTTGTGTATATGCAGTAGTTTTTTTTTGTGATTCCCTTTGTTTTGACCAATCTGCAACTGGATTACAGATTAGTAAAGGAATCTGTATGCCAGCCAATGAGTGATAAGGAAGTACAAGGGAAAATGGAGTGTCTGAAACGCGGTATTGCATTGGTATTACCTCTCGCGATTTGAAATAGACAGCAAAGCGGTAAACGGCAAAGCAGTAAATGGGATCCTGGTAAGTGGAAAGTCAGTCAGTTAAGAAGAAATGAAATGTTGGTTGAGGTACCAAGAGGTTCTTGATTCGAACGAGATGGTATTGGGAACTGGGACTTTGACGAGATTTCCCATTTTGGCAAAATCTCATTTCAGCCCTACTAATGACAGGGTTGTAAGGAAAGTGCAAAAAGGGAGGACAGGGCAGATGCTGGAACAAAGGTCAAGGGGCAGAGTAAGGAGCAGGGGGAGGTAAACCACAAGCACAGCAAAGAGGCCAAGCGTAGCAAGGAGCTAACCTGTTGCTCTGATGAGAGTCCTGGAGGAGACCCGGAAGTTAAATAGACCAATCCCAGCAGGGGTCATGTCTAACCAATCAGGGGCCCCGTGGCCAAGCTTGGAAAGGGCATTGAAATGCTCAGATGAGAGCTCTTAATTGTTCCCCAATGACTCAGCGAACAAGATAGCTACCTCAGAGCTGACAGGCCCAGGTCCAAGCCACACCGATCCTAACAACTTTCATCATAGATCTCCAATCCATGCCACTGACAAAGATCTCCTGTTAATGGTGATACATATCGGCCACAGACACAGTGAAATATCTTTCAAAAATGTCTGGCAACTAATTAGGCATTTGCATATGCCAAATTAGCCATTGTCATATGCAAATTCTCAGTATGCTCAGCAATTGCTGTAATTTCACACAGAGATTAAAACTGTAATTACAGGTTGTTAAATATCTCCTATTGGTGCAGCCAAAAAAGCAGCGTGCTTTCTACACTTGGCTGCTTTCCCCAAATCTGCCTTCCAGAGTTAGTTTTTGCATGTCGGATAAGCAGTTTCAGATTTTCTTAAGTCTTTGAAAGCCTTGTTTAGTTGTAAAATCTTTAGGTCTGTTACATCAATGTGTCTGTGGTTACTTTTAGATGGACAAGGAGCTGACCACCCCCAGAGCTGCTCTGGGAGTGCACCCCCGTGTCCAACCCCACCTGGGTTGGATTTAAACGGACCTGGTGGCTTTCCTAGACTGCGTTCTGCATGCACAGCACCCTCTCCCCTGCACCATAGAGTTGCGAGCAGATTGCCTGATGCTATAGATTGCTACCCCCAATTCTGTGGTGTTGCCCAGGGCAACAGCTGACCAGAAGTGGAGTTGTAGTGTGTGTCCACTGAGCAGATGGACCACAGCTCGGCCTCAGGCCGATGCCCTGGGCTTGGCCGCCGGTCTGCTCCGCTGGTGGTGTGTTCTGCACCACAAGCGGAGCTGATGCTGCCTGATCTACTTCTGCTCCACTTCAACATCTGGCAAGGGCCTTTAGACGGACCGGCTACCTGGGAGTGAAGCGGAACAGAAATGGGGCTCCTGTCTGTCTGTTTACACCCAATATATCGTGTCAGCTGTGATGGATGTTATTGGTGCAAATGCAAAGCTTTGGTATATTGTACGTTAGAATGCCTTGTTTAAGGTATACAGGCAGTACTGTCTTCAGTGCCACCTTATTTATAATGGGTGTGATCCCAAACATACTTATTCATAAACCCCATGGATTTCAACGGAGCTCACTCTTCAGTGTATTTAGGATTGCAGCCAGTGTCCATTGAATATATATATAATATTCACCATGTTATATAGGAAACCTTTATTGTTCTTTCTGTTTAAAAAAAAAAGGAAATATTTCTTCATGAAGAGGTAAAAAGCAGCATTCACAAAACCAGAGTATTTCTTCTTTGTGAATTATATTTACATCCCACAGAATAACTTGCCTGAAAATGTTCTAAATCACCATTGGGACTTGTCTCTAATATTATTGGACATAGGCCAACCAAACATTATTTTCACAAAACAAATGTGATCATGATGATGATTATATATTACCAGCAATGTGCCTGACAGTAAAGTCATAATTAGAGGCAGGTTCCTGCCCTGAGAGGCGTACAGTCTAGAATGGGCAAGGGGAAGGGAGGGAGACACAGGGATGCAGTCAAGAATTTGAGAAGTTGCAGGTGCGCATGCTTAGCCTGTTGCTTACTTTTATTATATACAAATTCTCCTTTGGGATTTTATGTTTTACGAGTTGAGAAGTAATATAAGTACAGCATGCATGAGCTGAATGAGGGAAGTATCTGGATGTAAATACCAGGACAAGTACATTTAGGAACATACCCAGGATGTTCATCACTTCAAAAGTGCAGGTGCAATCGTTTACATGTGCAGATTGGCTGTTTTGCTCATAGTCACTCCTTTTGCATGCAGAATTGGGATTTGTTTGTGTTCACACAGAGGAAACTGCTTTGTGGAGACTCCCTGGAAATGTGGTTTCAGATGTGATGCACCTAACACATCATCACAGCATACTATGATTTTGGCGTGTTTAAATTGCTTCTGTGCATTAAAACATGTGACGTATCCTCCCTTACTCAGGAGGACAGGAAAGCGTTCATTTCACTATCTGAGAATTCAGTATGAATGAGGGTTGAGTTTTTATATTTAAAGCCCACTGTCTTTGTACCTAAGCCCCCTAGGTATTTCCAGAGTGGCAGATGCAGCTGTACTGTTCTTTCTGACCCACTTCATTAGTGGACCGAGAATGGGGAGTCCTGCAGGTTTAAAGATGGGTATTACACAAGCTAACCCTAGTAAGTTTTTTCAATTATATTGTGTCTCCTTATGGTTTTTTTTTCCTCCCATCAGCTTATCACAGTTAAAAAGCAGTCATATTCCAGAACATCACAAGCAGCTTAATAACTCCCCTATAGTTCTAGAATTACTGTTGTGTATGGTTTGCAAACTGAACAGGCTAGCCCCAGTATAAAAGGGTAATACGAGGAGATTTACAATTGTATACAATTGAGGAATTCTGTCTGTTCTTATTAGTTGGTGCATTTGGACTACTGTAACAGTTGTACTCCCTTTTGTCTAAGATCATCTTTCTTTCTTTCTTTCTTTCTTTCTTTCTTTCTTTCTTTCTTTCTTTCGTTCGTTCGTTCGTTCGTTCGTTCGTTCGTTCTTTCTCTTCAGATTATTATTGTTTATACAGCACCAGCAATGTACCTGACACTGTACAATCAATAGTTATAGACAGGTCCTGGGTCCCTGGAGTAATAATTTATGTTGGTTAGGTTATAAATAGTCTGCTTATGGTGTGAACTAATCGTATTGTAGAAATATTTTTTTCTATTTCTTAAAGGAAGTGTTCATTTCAGAAATATGACTCACAGGGGAAGATCCCACAAACTCTTCCTCCTGATAATTCAGTGGGACCACTCCCATGAATTTAATGAAAAACATAACAAACTCAGTCCTTTATACAAGAGAAAGATGATGAGTGGCTTGATCATGATCTACTAATAGCTATGACCTCAATCCTCAAACCACTTGCTCCACTGTAGTCCTAATAAAAATCAATGGTACTTGTCTAAAGTAAGTGGTTTGAGGATCTTGGTCTATATGGGAAGGAGATGAGATAACAGATGGCTCTTTAATTGACCAGACAGAGGCATAATAAGATGCAGTAAATGAAAGCTGATGATAGACAAATTCCAGCTATGAGGCACATTTTTTTTACAGTGTGAGCAAATAACCAGTGGGACACCTTACTAGGTTTGTAGGGGATTCTCTGTCACTTGAACTGTTTATTTAAAAAATAAACAAATGAGGCACATTTTTTTACACTGTGAGCAATTAACCAGTGGGACACCTTACTAGATTTGTAGCAGATTCTCCATCACTTGACCGGTTTATTTTAAATTTTTTTTAAAAAAATACTAAGCTTGATCCAGTGCTGACCATAGTGGTCCCTTCTAGCATTAGCAGTCTACATGTAATCTTACTCACATGTATATATCTTTAGGGGTTAGGCACATCATTTATCAGTTGTTCACTATCGCACAATCAAAGAGCTTAGTTAAGGAAGATATAAATGTATTTTGGTGTAGTCTAGCTCATACCCTAAAACAGTATTATTATTATTATTATTTTAAAATGAAAATCTTAGTAAAAGAAGACTGGAAGTGATGTATTTCTCTATCTTCATGTCGTGTCCTCTCTTTTTATAATCCCACTTTAATGAGTTTTTTTGTTAACATGCATTGTTAGACAAGGAAGGCTTTATCTGAAGCCATTTTTCTTATATATAATTGCAGTTTCCCTTGTGATCTCCCCATTTCTCAACAAGACCAAAAAAACAAATTTGGACTTTCTACACCAGAGGTGACAAACCTTTGAAAATTAGTACAGGCTCCAAGGGTCACAGAGAAGTTGAGAGCAGGGCATTTAAGGAGTGTGTTCAGGAAGAGGATGGCCCAGAAAAGGAAAATTGGATACTTACCTCTGAATTTTCCTTCTGTGGGGGATCCTCCTGGCCGGCCAGTCAGGACAGTAGGGTAGATCCTGCCAGGAACCAGTAGGAGGCAGACAATCAATTTTGAGGAGCCTACCAGGAGGGATCTATCCCAAGCTCCCCAGAGTGTATAGCTCTACTTTACTTCTTAAAACTTTTATTCTCAAAAAACCTAACTAACTAGAAGGGCTACAAAACCCTGCCCTTACCGACTAACTTGCTGACCCCCATCATGCAAAACAGTAAATTTACATCCGGGGACAAAAATTCCCTAACCTGACACACCACAAAGTTGACCTCACTCCGGGTGGGGACTGGCCGACCAGGAGAATCCCCCGCAGAAGGAAAATTCAGAGGTAAGTGCCCAATTTTCCTTTCTCCTGGGGGATTCTCCTGGCCGTCCTGTCAGGACAGTAGGGACGTACCATAGCAGTACACTAGGCCAAAAAACAGAGGGAGGGAGAACTTGTAGAGGGAGGTCACGGTATGTGTCTGTGGTCCCAAGAAGTACCCAAAATACGCCTTAAAGAACCGCCTGCAGTACCCGTCTCCCAAAGACTGCATCGGCCGAGTCCTGCAAAGGGATTCTATAGTGTTTCCTAAATGAATGGACTGAGGACCAAGCTGCAGATCTGCAGATCTCCCCATAGGAAGCTGTATTTCTAAACGCCTGTGACGTTGCTGCACCCCTAAGTGAGTGCGCAAATACCCCCACTGGGGGCAGCTTCCCTTCTGCCTTATAGGCTTCAGTAATGCAAAGCGTCATCCACCTGACTATCAGTGTTTTGGAAGCTTTTAAATGCTGCTGTCACTCTAGGGGGTGCGAGGGGTTCGGACAAAAGGAAGGGAGAATAAGCTCCTGTTCCCTATGAAAGTGGGTATCCACCTTGGGGCTGAAGGCTGGGTCCAGCTTAAGGGTCACTGACGATTCTTTAAAGGAACAGAGAGCAGGCTCCATGGATAGAGCTCCAAGCTCTGATACCCTTCTAGCCGAGGTGATCCCCACCAGGAAGGCTAACTTCAGGGACAGATAGTACAGAGAAACTTCGGAGAGAGGCTCGAACGGGACCCTGGTGAGTGCCCTGAGAAGGAGGTTCAGATTCCAGGAAGGGAATCTGTGAACCACTGGGGGAGATAAAAGCCTGGCTGCTCTGAGGAAACGCTTAACATGGGGGTGACCTGAGATGGAACGGTCCCTAAGGGTGCCCAGGACGCTATTGAAGGCTGCTAATTGCCTCTGTGACGTGTTAGGTTTCAGTCCCCTATCTAACCCCTCTTGAAGGAAATCTAAGACTATCCTGGTGGAAGTCCTCTCTGGCTTAATAGACCTAGCCTCACACCACTTCGCAAAGGTGGTCCAGGTACTTTGGTAGATACGCCTCGTTGCTGGTCTTCTTGACTGGAGCAACGTATCTAAGACCTTTCTGGAGTATCCAAGTCTCTCTCCGCTCTCCTTTCAATTTCCAAGCTGTCAACTTGAGAGCTCCCATAATCTTGTGTAGGATCGGACTCTGAGACAGGAGGTCCGGTCTCACTGCCAGCCTGAGCGGAGGTTCTGGGCTGAGGTCCTGTAGGTCTGCGAACCATGGTCTCCGTGGCCAGTAAGGAGCCACCAGGATGACGGTTGCTCGTTCCCTCCTGACCTTCGCTATTGTCCGTTGTATGAGAGGTACTGGAGGGAATGCATAGAGGAGTCCCTGAGGCCAACTGCAGTTCAACGCGTCTAAGACTATAGCTTTGCTGTTTGGATGTTGGGAAATGAAGCTCTCCATCTTTGTGTTTTCTGGAGAGGCGAACAGGTCGATCGCGGGTGAGCCGAACTGCTGGGTTATGGTTCTGAAGGAGGAGAGGTGAAGGGACCATTCCCCTTGGTCCAGTCGGCCTGGGTGTTGGCTTGGCCTTTGATGTGCAACGCCCTGAGAGACTTCAGGTTGCTCTCCGCCAACCTGATGAGGGATGGTTGCCATCAGGTGGAGCGTCTCTGACCTCGAGCCTCTTTGATGATTTACGTAGGCTTTCGCTAACGTGTTGTCTGTGTACACTAACACGTCTTTTCCTCTCAAAAATGAAGCTAATCGCCTCAGAGCGAGATAGATCTCTCTCAACTCTAGTTGATATGATGGGTCCTCTCCCAAAGGAGCCACTTGCCCTGAGCCGTGTGACCCTGTGTGTGTGCTCCCCAGCCTTGAAGACTTGCGTCTGTTGTTAAGATCATTCTCCCCGGATTGGAGAGAGGCATTCCGGGGGAGAACCTGTCTGGTTGGGACCACCATACTAGGGCCCTTTTCAGAGCTGGGGTCACCACAATCCAAGGATTAATTCCCTGGGTCAGGGATTCCTGCCACAGCCGTAGAAATCGCTGCAGTGGTCTGGAGTGGAACCTGGCCCACTGAAAAATCCCTAGGCAGGATGTCATTGCTCCTAGCAGACTTGCGAGAGTCTTGAGTCTGGATCTCTAAGCCTCTGAGTCCTGTTGGATGAGGTGAAGAAGTTTGAGCCGTCTCTGTTCGGAGAGAAATAGCTTTCACTGTTTGGTATCCAAGATCACCCCTAGATGTTCCAGGGTTTGAGAGGATGTGAGATGGCTCTTCTTGTGATTGACGATGAATCCGTGTATCTGTAGATATTCTATGACCCGGCTCACGTCCCTGTGTGCCTGCTTGCAGGATGGAGATCTGACGAGGATGTCGTCCAGGTAGGGATAAATTTTTATCCCTTCCGTCCGGAGGTTCGCAACCAGGGAAATCAGCACCTTCGTGAACGTTCTGGGCGAAGTCGCCAGGCCGAACGGGAGAGCCCTGTATTGCCAGTGCTGCTGTGCATAGCTGAACCAGAGCCATTGTCGGTGGGACGGACAAATAGGAACATGAAGATAGGCCTCCTTTAAGTCGAGGGTCATCAGCCATTCTTCCTGTACTATTGCTGTTCGGATAGACTGCAGGGTTTCCATTCTGAATTTTTGAATTCTGAGAACTCGGTTTAGTCTTTTCAGGACCAAGATTGCTCTCTATTCGTCCAACTTTTTTGGGACCAAAAATAAGATTGAGTACAGGCCCCGACCTTGTTCTCGTAGAGGAACCTCCTCTATTGTTCCTATGGAATGGAGCCTGCTGATCTCTGCTTGCATGGCCTCCTGTTTCTCCCTGTTGCTGGATATTGGAGATGCGCAGAAGTACTGGGAGGGGGAGTGCTGGAATTCTATTATGTACTCCAGTCGAATGGTTTGAAGAACCCAAGTGTCTGTGGTGGTTATTGCCCATTGCGCCGCGAACTGCTGTAGTCTTCCCCCCAGCTTGAGCTGTTCGTGGAGGTAGAGCGCTCCGTAGTCAGGCGTCCTGCTTGGGTCGCCCCGCTCCCTGTCACTGTCTGTTTCTGTTGTCATTACCCTTCTGCTTCTGTCATTGTGTCTTGTATTTCTGCTGGCTTCCCCTGTGGGAAAAGAAGGGTCGCCGATAACCCCCTGCCAGGTTATAGGAGGCATTAGAGGGACAAAAGGACCTTTTTTGGATCCCCACGCTCTGCAGGGTCTGTTTCTTGGTCTTATCCGCTGCGTCAGCCAGCATCTTGTCCAGTCACAAGCCAAATAACTTGCACCCCTGGAAAGGTCCACCCACCAGGGCGTTCTTTGCTGTGTTGTTGCCCTTCCATGATCTCAGCCATAGATGGCGTCTGGCTGCAACATTGGACACGGCCGCTTTAGAGGCCCAGCGGAGTATATCGGTCGACGAATCTGCCATGAACGAATAGGTCAATTGTATCCTCATGGATTGCACCCTGGTCATCTTCTCCGAGATTCCGGGGTCCAAGGTTCTTTTAATCCAGACCATTAAGGCCCTTGAAAAGTATGAAGACACAGTGGCCATCTTTATGATCGAAGAGACCTCCTCAAAGTTTCTTCTAAGTTTACAGTCTATCCCCTTGTCCGTCGGGTCTCTGGGGAAACATTCTCCTTCTGTGGGGAAGACGGAGTTTCTGGCCAGGGATGCCGGTGCTGCGTCTACTTTTGGGATTGACAGGAGCAAGTTCTTTTTCCTGTTGAAGGAATATAGGGACAGCTGAGATCTTGTCATCTGGAGGCCCTGTTGGGGTTCTGCCACTCCTTTCTGATTATCTTCTCGTAGGCTTTATCTAAAATTAGTCCTCTGTCCCTATTCCTCGCTCGAGGAAGGTAGTCCCTTTCCTCCTCCTCTTCCTCGGAAGTGGATGAGGCATTCTTTTCCTTCTTTTGTTTTAGGTGGAGAGCCTTCACTACTAGGTCATACATTTGATCCCTGTATTAGTTAGGGAATTGCCTGTCAGGATCAAGGGAGGGTTCTAGTTTAGGCTCCTCTGTGTCTCCCCTCCCCGTGAGGTCCTCCTCACTCTCCATTTCCCCATCCGAAATCTCCCCCTCTTCTTCAGCGTCCCCCGCGGGGGGTGACTTGTCCCTCTGCTTGTTCCCTCTCTTGGGAACCCTCTCCTCGTCTGAGAATTGGCAGGAGATAACATCCTCTTGTTCCTCCTCTGAGGAATTCAGAGAATCGAGGGGCCGGGAGGCACTGCGTGGTCCCTTAGATAGGGGCTGTTTGCCCTTCCCCGCCTTCCTGGACCTGCCCTTGTACTGCACCGGTTCACTTTGTCCGGGAGGGGACCTTTTTTGATTAAGCTCCGAGAGGATTTCTCTGAGCACCTCCATGTGGTGGTCCCGAACTGGGGGGGGAGTTCGGGGGGGACTCACTGCGCCCGACTGCTGTGCTGTGTCTTCCGAAGCTACCGCTGCGGCCTTCCTTCTCGTGGCCATGATCTCCCTCGTTCCCTCCTGTGCTTTCCCGCCGGTGCAAAGCTGTACTGCGGGGGAGGGGCGGCTTTGCTGCGCTCGCCTCGAGGCTCGGAGGCACGCTGTAGCCCTGAAGCGAAGGAGGGGTGCCTCAGCCAGGGCTCGCTTCACTGCCCTCTGCCGTTGATAGGGGCTAGAGGTTGCTGGTCGTGGACCTTGCTGCTGTGAATGGACCTGCGGCCGCCCGTGAATTAGGCAGGCTCGTTTCCCGCTGCCTCGTCGTAGAGCCCTCTTCATGCTCTGGGCCGGGGAACTC
Organism: Sphenodon punctatus; assembly: GCA_003113815.1. Lineage (NCBI taxonomy): Eukaryota > Metazoa > Chordata > Lepidosauria > Sphenodontia > Sphenodontidae > Sphenodon > Sphenodon punctatus. The sequence continues at coordinate 3,319,219 of QEPC01007559.1, read as the reverse complement.
TCTCACTCATGCCTGATTGCAGGCCTGGCTATCTGAGCTGGAGCGGCGCCGGGGTTCCCCCTTGGGCGCGCTGCTGAGGGCGAGCAGAGGAGGAGGGGGGGGGCGGCGGGTACTGCCGTGCGGCGGGCAGAGGCCGCGGGCAGAGGCAGAGCCGGAAGGAGTGGCTGCTCTAAACTGGAAGCTGCGGCTGTGAACGCCCCGTGGCTGACTGCCCCCCCCCTTTCCTTGTGGGCTCTCCACCGTTTTAGCAGGGCTAGAAAGGCTGAAGCCTGCAGACAGGTCCCGAGGGGTGGGGGTACTGCTGCACCTGCTGATTGGGTGCCCCCGTTCCAGAGGGGAGGGTGGTACCCAAAGGAAGCTCCAACACCCCTCTGACTGAGGGATGGTGAACAGGTAGGACAATTTCTCTCCCCCTGGCACCAGGAGCCAGCTTTTCCCACCACTAGAAAAAATTCCTTGCTGTCAGAAAATTCTCTGCAACTTGCCTGCTTCCTAACTGATCAGAGGCAGACAAACAACTGGGGAGCTTGGGATAGATCCCTCCTGGTAAGCTCCTCAAAATTGATTGTCTGCCTCCTACTGGTTCCCGGCGGGATCTACCCTACTGTCCTGACTGGATGGCCAGGAGGATCCCTCGGGAGAAAAGGATGTTAACAAAGAAGACGTTAGCCCACATTAGGCCACACGAGGTGGGTGTCCACCTGCCCGTTCATTAGGTGTTTGCCCTCACCAGCCACGTGGCTACTACCCACTGGACATGCAGCCCCCTTTTATGGCAGGGTCTTGGAAAAATGCGAAGCCCACCATGCAGACAAATGCAGGCTAATGTGTGGCCATGTGTCTGCATTCCATTCATTAGGTTGCATGCAGCCACACACACATACAGGTCTGCCAGCACGATATAAAGTCGTGGGCAAAAGGTCTAGAGTGTTCCGAGGAGCAACCGCTTCCTGCCCCTCTGTCTGCTCTAGCTCTAGGTTCACCTTAAAAGGCCAGCACGTGCCTAATTCAAACATGCATTGTCCCAGCTTGTCCTGGTTTGCAGCATGTGCCCAACACTCGCTCTTCCTGGGCCATTACGTTCTAAGGAGTGACTTCCACAGGCTTTCTATCGCCATGGTCATAGCTTAAAACAGCCAGTCAACGGTGGTAAGTTAATGCACCTGGGAGGGCAGGGCACATTTATGCAGCTGCATGAAAAATACTGAACTGAACCCAGACTCCAGTGGGTTATTGTCTCGTTGGTTAACACTCCATGAATTTGTACCATGTATCTGTCTCCTGTCCTCGAGTGTGTGCCTTTGTCTCTGTTTCCAGAGAGCCAGAACCAGAAATTGGAAAGGGCCAAACAAAATGTAGCCGCTGGTCACATTTGGCCCTGGGCCTGAATATCCCATCCCTGTTCTATACCGAGCCGTTGTGAAGACACTGTGGGCCAAGCCAAAATTAGGATATGTCCCAGAAATGAATTTCAAGTAAACTTTCAAAACGCTATGTAAATTTAAATTGCCTTTGTTGGTTTTTACCACGTTTCGCACCCTAACCATTTTCCTAAAAGAAAAATCTATCCTGACACAAGATTAACGTTGGTGAATTTCAGAAAGGTTTTCATGGAGGACTGAAGAAGAAAAGTTTAATAATCAGAAGCTAGCTTCAACCCTAATATATTGGTTCATAGAAAAAATGAAGTCCCAAAATACATTTTATATTACCAAACAACGTGCACATAGGCGTTGTCAAGAAAAAGTGGGTAGGAGGTATACTTTTAAATACCTACACCTTCTGCTGAAAAACAATGCATTACCAATTTGTTTGAAGAAATAATGTTATTTTCACCTGTCTAAAAATGACATGGGACAAAAGAATGGGGAACATCTACTCCAAAGTATGAGCACGTATGAGTAAACTTTCTTCTATACAGACTTTGTATTATTTCTCATTTGCCTTCTGCTCAATGTAAGATGCCTCTCAATACATATGCCTTTATTTAGTCTAATTAGCAGCAGTTTACAAACAACTCATACGTCTTTGCATCCTGAACATATATGATTATTGAACTTTGAATTCTTCTGGGGAGAGCCACTTATATAACTGCATTTCTATACCCTCCATCAGATGAGGATAGAGCAGCTAGACTGCAGAATTCAAAGGACCAAAAACCTTTGTGTGTGGAGAAAAGCTAATGATTAAAATAACAGATGACTCAAGGTTTCTTCTTGTTACTTCTGGGTAAATTAATCTTTGTGCAGTATGTAATGGTCAGTTTCCTACTAAGTCTTTTTCAGCTCACACTGAAATCTTCTGCAAGATTCCCACTGATTTTCTGAGGACAACTCAACTAGCATGAGTGATACCTATTCAGAGCTGTACATCTCTTATGATATTTATTTTATTTTATTTTTTGCTAAAGCATGACATCCAAATTCTAATCAGTACACATCAGCAGGCCTGGACTTAGGGGCAGGCCCCCTATGCCTGGGCCTTGGGCGGCGTTTTGGGGGGGGGGGGGGCAATCCTGGTGCCGGCGCCCGTTCCATTCGTTTTTTTTTTCCCTGCATGGCTGGAGTCTGCTGCCCGCAGCCGAAGCCTGCTGCCTGGGTCCCCATCCCTCACCTGCCTCTGCCATCTGCCTGCTAGTAGCTCCGCAGCAGCAGCAGGACACGGGACACTGATTGGACTGGGAGATAAAGCTGTTTGTTTACAGACAACTCCCCATGTGAGTGATCAGAAGGTTGTTGCCTTGTAAAGAAGGTTCTTCACGATGGTTCCTAACATTCTCACAACTGGGTTGTGCATGGCATGCTCACCATATTCAAGTAATAGACCATGTGATGGTCTCAGCTTCTCTAGTATAAAAAGCACTAACCCCCTCAGAATGACAATTCCTTCCAACCCTTTCTAGGAATATAAGAAAAAAATTCCATGCATGGCTGAAAGGGTGGGTGTTGTGAGAATGTTAGGAGCCATCTCGAAGAACCTTGTTTACAAGGCAGCAACCTTCTGTTCTTCTAATGGCTCCTCACAGGCCCTTTTTACACAGCTCTGCCAGGTGGGGAGTCTGTGGGCAAGCCAGTGCATGGGCGGGGCATGCACATGGCCACACACACACATCCCCACTCAACCCCCATGCATTCGCACCCACGGAGCAACTGTCTTTTCCCCTGGTTGCTCCATGCGTTGGGACGAGTGGGGGGTGGTGGTGAGTGGGGATGTGTGTTAGGCATGTGTGCGCACGCACCCATAGTCACCGCAGGTGTGCACGCCGCATCATTCACATGGGGCTCCCCTACCCATGAACATGCAGCGTAGGGGCGGGGCTCAGTTTGGGGGCAGCAGCCTGAGAAGGGTTTAGGGTCACAGAATTCCTAAGTCCGGCTCTGGCCCAACCTTAATCCCACCCCCAACCATGATGTAGCTGTGCACAACTGCCAATAGCACCCATCACTCAGAACCCCGCCGCAGAGCTCACAACACAGCAGGACAGAAGAGTCCTCGGCCCATGGGCAGCCATGCCTTTGGCAGCCTTACCCCAGTTGGGGTAAGGCTGCTCCATGATACATCGGGTGATTTCAGACGTTATGAGACCACGATCAAGCACAGTGAATCCCCTGTGGTGGCCGTTTGTTCCGTAATCTCTGTTGTGAGTTCCAGCAGAGGTTCACCACAGTGAACCTCTGGCAGGAATCACAATGACCACGATTCTGGACCTCCGGCCGCCCGGAGATCCAGAATTGTGGTTAGCTGGACCACGATCCGGGATCAGCCGAAAGTAACGTCTGTTACCTTCAGCTGGCCCGGATCGTAGCCCAGACAACAATGTGGGATCGGGCACAGCGGTCGAATTGGCCACTGCGCCCGCCCGTCTCCCAGAGGGTGGGCAGCCCCGCCCCAATCCCCTGTAGGAATCAGGCCTGCACGTCTAAAGGACAGCTGGACTGATTCCTGTCCGGGATCTGAAACGGATTCCGGACCGTGGTTCAGTGTGGCGGGCCAAATGGCCTGTCACGTCTGAAATTACCCATCCTCGGAATTTTTCCAAGGACATGTCACATAGCAGCCAGCTGCTTGCCTTGCTCCAGGGTGGGGGGAACATCTGGCTGCAGCTGGGCACACAAGCCACTGCATTGCATGGCCTTGACTATCCAGACTAGGTTAAGACTACCCAAGGCATGGTAGCCTTCCCAGAGCATCTCATGTGGCTGCACCCAGGATCTTAACTTCCTTAATGTCCTTTATTTACAGTGTTCACCATCACCAATAGCGTCACTACACAGTTAATACATATTAACTGCCTGGCTCCTGCCTCTCTCCACTGAGCTCTCTTGCTCCCTTTTAAGGCATAGTCTGGCCTAGCCACTCTCAGACCAGGTCAGTTGACCCCATTCAGGCACTCAGCCTGTGGAGGCTTGCACAGCTGTGTAAAAGCAAAGCTCTATCCTCCAATTAGAATCATGCCTACTCCTCTCCTTTAGTGCCTGCTAGTACACAATCCTTTAGTAACAGGTGCACTAGCCTTTCAGGTAGGTGCTAACCTCTTAAAGAGCCAGGCTCTGCCGCCTATCCCCATTACAAGCCCCTTTGAATTTTGTCCCTCTTCCTGAGTGATCTGATTTAAACATTCAAAGTTCAACAAAAGTTGAACTTTGAATTTTTTAATTGATTGGGATATTTTGGTGGGCTCATATAGTGGAATAAATCAGACACAGAATATAGACGCTTTTCCAAATGATTTATTTGGTGACTTGTTATATTCAATCTTTCTGTTGCAGTGTGGACACTTAAAAATACTTGCTTTGCAGTTTGCACACAGCCTTGTGTGGTTTTAGTGTTTTTGAAAGGGGAAAATCATGTTAGCCCCTCTGAATTTTGTCCCCCACTCTACAAGAAGTCTGATACTATTTGGAATTTGGGATCTTAAGGATTTTTCCATATATTTATTTCTCTTGTTCATTGGTCTTGGAGCTTGTAGGAAGGATACCGAAAAGGCTGTATCAGAGGTGGGGAACCCCTCCCAGGACCAATTGAAAAATTAATGCACACTATGAGAATCACATAAAAGCTGGAGGTGCCTACGGAGTGCACTCAGGAAAAGGAGGGTCCAGATCATGAATCTGTGCCCTGGATATGTCCCTTATCCTTGTGTGCATGCCATTAACTCTTTCCCCCTGAGTGCAGCCTTTCAGTGCTTGGGGGTAGAAACTGGATCCAGAGGCCAAATCCATAAACTGAAAATGGCCAAATAAAAACTAGATGCGGCCACATTTGGCCTCTGAGTTTGAGGTTCTCCACCCCTGCAGTAAACACTTCCTTGGTCATAAAAACAGGACTTAGCAGTGGTTATCCAACACCCCATCCTGACCCTTCACTTTATTCATAGACCATCTTTGCAGTGGGTGCTGTATGCATAAGAGAGAATCTTTTCACTGGCCTCCCTAATGATCCGCTTACAGCCTGAAGCCCAAGATCTAATTGTCCCTGTTTTAACACACAGCTAGCCTCTTACTTGTAAAATGTATATGAACAGTCTACCTGCATGTTCTGTGACCTGCTGTGCTGGTGAATTCCAGAGTCTGCCTGCATGATCTGGCGGAGCGAGCTGCCCTTTCTGCTTGATCTAAATTTGAGTCATTAATTCCCCCAAGAGGAATCTGTAGGCTCTGCCTAATCCAGGGACATAAAGAGGGAAAGTCAAACATTGTGACATTAGCCAAGTCAGCACTTTGAGGGAAATGTGTACACCCTGTGTACAAGGTGGCCAATTCCAAATGTTCCAGAATCATACATTGGGCCCCCAAAATGATGAGATTCCATTTTTTAAAAAAGTATTCAAAATTGATTTCTTTTCCCAGGGCTTTTGATTTTGGACCTTGAAGTCACATGGATCTGTCCCCTGTCTTTGTGCGCATGCCCTCATCTCTGCTCCCTGAACTCAGATTTTCAGTTCTTGAAGGCAGGAACTGTAAAGGGGCCAAATAAAAACTTGTCATGGACCACATTTAGCCCCCAGGCCTAAAGTTCCCCACTCCTGGTGCAAGGGAAGGTTAGCAGGGATGGGGGGGCGGGGGCTTGTCTGAGGTGAGGACTTAGAAATGTAGCCCCATCAATGTGGCTTAGTAGTAGGACTGAAACAAGATCTCCCAAAAGCAAGAATCTCGTTGAAGTCCCGGTTCTCGGTTCATCCCAGACGAATCGAGAACTGGAACTGTTTCCCTGATTTCTCAGCAAGAAATAAAATTTAAAAAACAACATTGCGCATGCACAAAATGGCCACTGGACTGTTTTTCACATGCAAAAAATGGCTGCCTCCCTTAACCAAAATAACAGCAAAATGGCCATTGGCCTGTTTTACGCGTGCACAAAATGGCCATTTTGGTTAAGGGCTGCAGTCATCTGAACATGGGCAAAACAGCCCAGCAGCCATTTTGCACACGAGAAATGGTTTGTTTTTTTCTCTCTCCTGGAATGAGTTCTTGGGCAAGAAAATAATAATATAATAATATTAATAATTAATAATAAAATCATTGTGCATTCACAAAATGATTTCTGGACTGTTTTGCACATGCACAAATGGCCACCGCTCTTAACCAAAATGGCAGTGACACTATTGCCACCATTTTGGTTAAGGATGGTGGCCATTTTTCGCATGTGCAAAACAGACCAGCAGCCATTTTATGTGCATGCGCAATCCACTGTCCATAACCAAAATGGCAGTGACGCTGTTGTCGCCATTTTGGTTATGGGTTGCGTCCATTTGCACATGGGCAAAACAGTCCAGTAGCCATTTTGCACATGCGCATTGATTTTTCTTATTTTATTTTCTTGCCCAAGAACTCGTTCCTGAACCCAGTTCTCAAAATCACAAGTTTTCTTGCGAAATTTTTTATCTTCCTCATTCAGCCCTACTTAGTAGCTAAGCTTAAAGGTCTAATATACTGTTTCCTAAAGTATTCTGCCTCATGCTGCCTCTTCTAGTCATGCCCTCCTCTTTCCCAACTGTAACTGCAGCTGAGGTGGGGGTGGGAATGAAGGAACTGTTTGGGTTCTTTCATGGATACTAAGACTGAAGTCCACACTAAAGCTTTTCCCACAGTTAGGCATTTATAGGGCCTTTCCCTGGTAGGGTGAATTCTTTGGTGTGTGTCAGTGATGAGGGCTGAGCTCACCCTGAAGCATTTCTCAGTCAGGGCACATGTAAGGAGTCTCCCCTGTGTGGAGTCTCTGATGTATATTGAATGTCTCAAGGTTTCCTCATATCACTAGCATATTCAGGGTTTCTCTCCTGCGTGGATTCTTCTTTTAAAAATATCAATTTTAAAAATTGAAACAAATTACATATACATATAATGTCCCCTTATTTAAGACAGATGAAGCCTTGACGTACCGTTTTTTTTCTATCACCTAATCTACAGGAGCCAAGTACTGGTTTTCCCTTTTTGATTTTTTCACACAGAGCTTTGCATTTTTCTCACTATTGCCTGCCACCATGATTGTGTAGAAAACTACACATGCACAAAAGGATCCAAAGGTCCCTTGTTCTGCATAGACTGTGGTTTTTCATTCATTGTGTGTTCTATTCCATTGATCATATAAGTGTGAAATTTTAATGCCAACCTCATCCCCTGCCAATCTAAAAGTCCCCCAGCTGCCACTGAGAATGAATAGAAAGATTGGAAATAGATGTGTAAACTGACACCTCTGGATGGAGTTCCTTCCATGGGGATTGAACTAGGGAGCTTTGGATCCATAAGCATAAGCTTCTACCCTTTGAGCAAAAAGACTTGGTTTTGTTAGCGCAGTCAAATAGTAGGTTCATGAACTTAGCACCCCCACACTAGTGGGGAGAACTAAACTCTTGGTGTGTGTGCTATGCACATGGGTAAACTTTGCCTTTATTGACACCCCTAAGGACTCAATGGCTCTAGTGAGATGTCAGAAGTGTAAATAAGAACCCACTCTGGTTCCATATCATTTTAAAGCAAGTGTTTCCAGGTACCCAAACTAATAAAGCCTGGGTTTCTACATGGGGGCAATGTTAATGTAACCTGATGGAATTTAGGGAACTAAGAGAATCCATATTTTCCCTCAAGGTGCACTTCTTGTTATGAATTTTTGAATCCCTACTAACCTTTGGGCTTTCTGTGTCCAGGTTGTTGGCAGACAGTCCAGGAGTGGAGTCTGGGTTCAGGTCTGGCCAGGAGCAGAGAGCAGGGCAGAACAGAGGTCAGCTCAGATGCAGGATGGAGATCAAGCAGGAACAGGAAGTGACATGATGTCCCACCTAGATTCCTGTGGCTACAAGCTGGCTTTCTGTTCTGGCCAGCAGCTAGCCAGGAAGCTAAAGGGGTGCGGACTAGCTGGCAGAAGGGGCCCCATTGGGGTGAGTCAGTGCTGTAGAGCTGGCCACCGCTCTGGAACCCCAGGGATGCTGGGTTGAGGTTTGGTTCCTTATATTCTACTCTTACCAAATTTTACTAAAATTGTCCTGTGAGATCAAACGTTACTAAGGACACACATGCATTACATCCCTTCCTTCCATAGGCAAACCAGGATACAAACAGTGAAAGGAACCTTTTGCTTAGGATAATGTTAGGTACAAATATGAGAACGCTCATACCATTTTGAGTGGCCAGAGGGACAAACCCTGCCCGTTTAGGCAATAAGCTCTGCTCCTCAGTAAATAAGCTCCACCCCTAACTCACTTACATGTGCGCACACCCCTTCCAACATTCCAAGTGCATAGAGAGAGACAGGCGCTCTCCTGCTTCTCATGACACTTAGGGTGATTTCAGACGTTACGGCGGGCCCCATTCACCACGGGCCTTGGGTTGGTTCGGACCACGGCCCGGGGTGAAGGGGCGCACCAACAGACGTGTGCCGCTCCTCCCCGGGCCATGGGGACAGGCGAACCACAGCCCATGGTGAATGGGGCCCGCCGTAACGTCTGTTGGTGAACCGTGGATCGCGGTGGGGGCGGGGCCGTGCGGCGCAGCGTGCTGCCTCACGGCCCCGCCCCCTACATTCCACAACGGCCCTCCCCCCGCCGGACGTGCAGCGAGAGCGGCCAATCCGGCCGCACTCACCACCGTAGTCGGGGGGGGAATGGATTCCACCACCGGCAGGGGTGAGTGAACAGACGTTACGATTCACTCACCCCTGCCGTGGTGGCCATTCACCACACTTCTGGACCCGCTCGCGTCCTCGGGTCCAGAAGTGTGGTGAATGCAAACATGGCCCGCGTTTGACTGTGGTGAACATCTGGCGGGTAGCAAACAGACGTTCGCTACAGTCAAACACGGGCCGCGTTTGAGTGTGGTTCAGGCGTGGTGAATCTTGGATTCGTCACGTCTGAAATCACCCTTCGTTTCTTGTCATTCCATCATCTCTCCATTCTCCTCTCAAGTGCTTTTCCTGGGAGGCAGCTAGGGAAGAGATGCCTGAGGTTTTGGCTGTAGAAAAGTACCATCCTTCTCTTTCTCTCCCTCTCCCCCCTGACAGAGGGACTTTGACCTTTTGAAAGAGAGACAGTGGGATTCAGCACCCAAAGATGGACTGTCCCTCCAAAATAGGGACTCAACTCACGGGCAGCTTTTCTGAAAATGTACTTCAAAAACTGAGTTTTTAGCATGAAAGTGTGCCCTCATTTAAAGTCAACGGAAATTCTGCATTGCTTGAAGAGCGCTTAGCAATTTATTTATTTATTTATTTATTTAACTGTATATGCTGCCTTTCCCATCAAGGTTTGATTGACTGATTGATTGATTGATTGGGTTCTTTACGATGGACTTTGCATGCCTTTTCTGTTCTGTCACCAATTTTGCTCTTTTTTTCCTTGCCAGCAGTTGATCTGGTTAGCTTTTTTAGATAATAATCAATTCTGCTAATAAGGTAAATAAATGGTAAACAGTGTTTCTCGTTATGTTGTTATTTCTGTATGATGTTTTAACAGACTGTTATTATCTGATACCCTTACTTCTTTAAGGCAATAGAGAATTTGTTTTATGTTGGAAGAATTCAATTAAACACCAACAATGAGTATGCATTTAAAACAGCAGGAAGTGGATGACTGGCCTACGTCTGTGTATATTTACTGTGCCAACACATGGTATTTCATATTATCAGAATCCAGTTACGCTGCTTTCACATGATTTTGATGTGGCAGATTTTTGACAGAATGCTGTTGTCTGGCACCTATTTTTGCTGTACATATGCATGCCATACGGTGTCTGAATAATGACCATAAAGCAAAGACTGATTGAATTTAAGGGCAAAAGGGTACTGTGTTCTCAGTAACTTTTTTTACACTTAGAGGAGAGGCATAATAGCAAGAAGCTGATACCACTGCTTGAAGCCTGGCATATTGTGAACAGGACCTTTTGCAAGTTCCTTCAAGCACACACTGCCAGTCTGTCTCCATTCAGACATACAGTGCAAATTTTTTTTCTCCCTAATATGTCATTTATCCAGAGCAGAAATTGTCAGTCATTTTTCAGTGCCAAAGTAGGGGTTGGTTTTGGCTGTAGAAAACGCTAAATGGGAATTAGACTAAAGCCAAGAGCTTCTTTCCTTGCAATCCCAATCAAATTGCAAGCCTCTTTGGTTGTTAGACTGACATCTCGGTGACTAATCATCTGGCATGGCATGTTTTTCTGGAAGCTTTTGGTGGTCTATTGGCATAAGTATAGCAGAAACCTAGAGGATCCTTGTCTCTCTAAGAAATGCCTCTAGCATGCTGGGGGAGAGGCAGTCTTCTTTCAAACCACAAGGTCTGATTCCAGGTCTTTGAAAGAGAGAAACTAGCTCATTAATTGACAGCACTGTCCCATGTATCATCTAAGGTTAACCTGGCATCAGGAGTTAGGTTTTCCAATGCAATTCTCTAATATTTTGTACCAAGGCTTATGAAGGAGAGAAAATGCTGATTTTTCAGTGGTATTAAAATCAGTGTTCATCTGCCAGCCCATTGACCTTCCCAGCGATTAGCGCTGTGTGCTGTTTCCCAAACTGGCAAGCGGTGACAACATGCTTGGCTATTAGCTCTTGGAGAGAAGCAGCAAGAGTAAAAATGTAATAGATAAAACTCCAGCACCAGAATTTCACTATATATTTTGTCCCCCGATGGTGTAAACAAGTATTTGAGAATTTTCAAACAGGCTGTTGCAGCCTTTTGAATTATGAAATCCAAATTTTAAAAAATAAGCAAAATGACCGCTTTCTGTATTCTCAGCCTTTAAACTGATATAAACATTGAACTAAGCTGCAAAAGCTTCATTTTCAGCTTCCTAGAACTTAGAGATGATGAAAGAGACCTATTAGGTCACCTAGCTTATTCCCCCAACGAAGCAGGATTCTCCCCCACAGAATGTTTTCCCATGCTGCATCCTGCTTGCTTTCATAGGTATCCAGGGAGAAGGTACTTTCCCACCTCTTTTTACGTAGAATTGAATCTATTCTTTTTGGGGGGCGGGGTGTGTGTGGCTTAAATGCTTTTGATTGCCATTACCCTGACATTCCTTTCAAGCTGTGTCTGAATAAACACAGACAGTAATGCTGCAACTGGACCTCTCAGTGTATTATGCTTGAGACTAATACAGCAACCACACGCTCTCTCTTTAAGTGTGAGTTTAAAAGTTCAGCTCATAAAAGAAAGGAAATAGAATAGTGGTTGTTAATGACCTTTTCAGCTCCTGATGTATCATCTGGGCATTGGTAAGATTTTTGCACTGTATTGTCCCAAACGCATAACATATAAGATAAAGAACGGAAAACGATTCCCACGTAAAAATAGTTTCTAAGCACATCTGCAGGATAACAATGCACATTGTGTAGACGTTTCCTGTGTTTATCCCAACTTGCACAGCAAAAGAAGGCTGTGCCAAAGGCAGGTCAGTTTTTTCCTACCAAAGGCAAACTGCTGTCCAGTGGCAGATTTCCCTGACTCGTTATTGATGATAAGAGCTATAGAGCATAACAAATGTACTGAGCCGAAGTCATCTTTGCTGTATAGCTCCACTGACATTAATGGAGTCCCATGGAACGAGGAACAGGGCTCATGTTTGCAGCAGACAATGGGTATTTTCAGATGTGATGGAAATGCTGCTAACCACACTGAACCACAGTGGATCCGGTGTGGTGGCAGCGATCTCGTGCACGTCTGTGTGCTCCCGGCTAGATGTTCACCACAGTGAACACCTGGCCGGGATCAAATTGACCGTGCTTCTGGAGGTGAGGCCGGCCTCAACCTCCAGAACTGTGGTTAGTTTGGCCACGATCCGGGATGGGGCTCGGAATGGCCATGGGTAACGACTGTTACCCAGCCCCGTCCCGGAATCAGGTTCCAACCACAGGACGGGATCAGGCGCAGCAGCCTGATTGGCCGCTGCACCCGCCCGTCTCCCTGAGGGCAGCCAGCCATGGGAGCACGGGGAGGCGGGGCTGAGTGGCCACACATCGCGCTGCACAGCCCTGCCCCCGCCCCGATTCCCCACTGTGATCAGGCCGGCACGTCTAAAGGACGACTGGTCTGATCCCAGTCCGGGTTTCAGCGTGTTGGGCCTGGAGGCCCAGCACGTCTGAAATTACCCAATGTGAGCTCAGTGTGGATTTCCTCACCATGCACACTCTTTTCATGCAGCACTGCCCTCACACCTCAGGGCAGAAGTGGCTGAACATCTGGCAGCTGCCGAGCAGAATCGGGACCCTACTTCTTGTAGGAACAGGACCTGGCCAGGTCAGTGAGAAATCCAAGGAGGGGTAACCAGACTCAAGATAAGAGTTCTGATCAAAGAGTCAAAACTGGGAAGTCAGTCTGCAGATGTCACGGCAAGGACTAGACAAGGGGTGTTTTTAGACAAGTACCTCCCCACCCATCACCCACCTGTCATGCATGTTGCAGGGCTGCATTAGCGTCCTATGCAGCCATGCAACATGCAGGATGGGTGGGTAATGGGTGGGGAGGCACGTGTCTAAAAACACCCAAGGACAGAGGATGAAGGGTGACAGGTAAGTAGACAAGGACCAGATTAGCTGGAGGGCAAGTGAGCAGGCTGAGGACAGATGAGGCTGGAGGGCAGGCTGGGAACAGGAAGTGAGGTGGACACTGAAGCATTGTCAGGCGAAATAACTTGCCAAGAGTCCCAGAGCAGGGCAGGAAATAGAACCCAAGCTCCTTAAGTCCCAATCTACTCTTTCCACTGGGTCAAATACCTGAGCACATTATTGGAGGGACTAAGTGTGCACGTGCCCAGCTACAGCCACACAACGTTTTCATCTCTCTTTCTCTGGACCACCCAGCTGATAATGTTTGCAACCAAGCAGTGGTATAATAACTGTAACTGTTCTGTGTGTGCCTGAACATGCACACCACGTCCTTGCTGGCTCCAAACAAACGGTGGGGGGAGAGTTTCTTCTATTCTCTTTCCCTGCTTCAGGAGCGATTCAATCTCTCCATGTGGCCTGTACCCATCATGTTGCTTGCCCATTCGGGCAGTGCGTAGAATTGAGTTGCTGGAGCAGCTCTTGCTAACTACAGGGAATGAGACTTCAACGCAAAACAGTTCTGCCAGTGCCACAAGAAAACAATGCAGCTTTTGTAGAGACGGGGAAAGGGGAAGATACCATCTAAATGCTGTTTACTTATGGCTGGCTAATTTAAATCATTTTCAGGCCTCTACTTTGGTTGGATGCATGTTTTATTATTGGACACTTACTTGGGGCAGCTTTCATTGATAACAACTTTTAGAAGGTATCAGTTTTATTAAAGGGTATAATTTAGGAGAGAGTGACGTTTGTTTTTACTCCTGACTATTAATGCCTAGTCATTGTCAAGGTGCAACATAGCCAGCCTGTCTTCTGAATAAAAAAAGACGGCAGTGGAGCTGCATAATATTTTATTGCATTAAACATGGCCAAGCAACAGTTTCATTTGCTTATCTTTTGTAAATGGAATTGACGTTGAGCAAAACTGTGAACTTTAATTTTGCAAATCAATCAATATTACTTCTTCTAAAATCCCACTGAAGGCCTTTCTGTTTGGAGAGACAGATTCCTGGATGTCAGGCCTATGTTTATTTTTAAAATGCTAATTTGATGTTTCAATATAATATTTGTGTTCATTTTATTTCTTAAAAACATTTCTAAAGTTAGAAATGTAACTGCAGTTTCAATGAAATGCTGCTGTAGGGGTTGGGGAACCTCAGGCCTGGGGGCCAAATGCAGCCCGTGGCTAGTTTTTATTTGTCCCCCTTTCAGTTCCTGGTTCTGGCCCCTGGATTCAGTTCCTACTGCATAGCACTAAAAGACTGAGCTCAGGATAAGGGAGCAGAGATGAGGGCATGCGCCCAGAGGTATGGGAAAGATCCATGATTTCTGGACCCTGCTGATCCTGAGCACGACCCTTAAGCACTCTCACCTCTAACGTCTGTGCAGCCCTTGGAACTTGTACTAATTTTAAAAGTGACCCCTGGATTGGTGCAGTTACATGCTACTCAAAGCTGTGAGTAAATGATGCAATCCTGTCCATAACAGAAGTCCATTTTGAAAAGAAAATCTGCTGTGTTAGTATTACAGCACATTGGCAAGGAGGGTAGAAGTGTACGTATTGTGTGAAAATACTGTTCTGTTTTCCTTATGTAGGACCTAACATGTCCTGCAGGCTAGATCAACTTCATTTCAGATTAAGGATAATGAAAGTGGACTAAATCCCCAGATTGCTGAGTACTCTCCACTCCCACTAATTTTAATGAGCAATGAAGATGCTAAGCACATTGAAGAAACAGTCCATTCTGGAGCAATGTTGCTCTCGTGTATATCAGCGTAGCTCCCTGTGACTGCAGGGGAACACTGGCAGGTGATACTAGCACTGAATTTAGCCTCGGAATTTTAGGAACAAGGCCACAGAGTCTACTAGGTACTTTTGCTAGCTAGCCATATTCTCCAGACATAGCCCAGGCTGTTAGATCAAATTAATTGACTTTTAATTCGAATTAATGTGATAGTGAGAACACTGGAGTGTGAATTAGTGACCCTGAATTCAAGGTTTAATGGGGGGTCTGGAAACCTAATCTTTCAGGATTGAATTGAATTTGCATAAAGCTGAGTCTGAATTAGTGATCATGTAAACCAAATGTTTAATTCGCACTAACTCCAAAATGCCATAGAGTGCTGCAGAAGGAGGTGTTTCCTCTCTAGCCGCCTGTATCTCTATGGTATCCCAGCCATCCCTGTGTGGTGTGCACACAGAAGGACTGTAGCATGCGTGTGGGGGTGTAGAAAATAACGCTGTCCTTTAACTGCATGCTGGCAGGGGTGTGTCTCCAAAAGGCGATGGGGAAGGAAAGACAGCACATGTTAATTCCCTGAACCCTCTTGGCATGTAAAGAATGCCTGTTGCCTGCAGAGTGAATAGTAGGGCTGTGCACATAACTCTCTTTTGTTTTCATTATTAAAATGTCATTCATTTTTGTTGTATTTCGTTAGTCTTTGCTTCGTTTTCGTTTTTACTTTCGTTTTCGTTTTTGATTGGTTTTAATGGAAAACACATTTTTGGCTTTAACATTTTTGTTTTTCATTCATTTTGGATGAAACCTGGGGGGCCTTTACCCCCAATGGAGGGCATTATGTGTGCCAGCCTTCAGAAGGACTGGATAAAGCAATCAGATTTTCTAAGCAGTTGAGGTTTGTTACTTTACGAAAAGTTGTGTACACATTCCTGGCTGTAACTTTTTTGTGTCCCATCCAATTTGGATGACATTTGGCAAGCTTATACCCCTCGCCAAGTTTACTGCTAAACTTAAAAAAGATTGACTAAAGGGTCCTGATGTTATAAGTAATTAACTTGAAAATGAATTTCTGGCTGTAACATCTTTGTATTCCAGACAGTTTACATGAAATGTGGCAGAATTGTATTTCGCACCTTCAGGATCATCTCAGCAAAATATCAGAAAGATCTGTTAAAGGGTCCCAATTTTATAAGCTTGCACATCATCTTTAGAGAATGAGCCTATGCCAGCAGGGATTCTCTTATGTTTGTCACTGTGGTATAAGATGTGTTTGTGATGCCAGCTGGCCAGCAGAAATGTCACCCATATATCATTCCGTGCTGTGGCCAACCCAACCCCTCTCCTCCACTTGTTACCAGGAAGTTGGAAGCATCTGCTTACGAAAGAGCCTTATGTCCTCTGTTACAATGCTGCAGGATGTGATTGTGATGACAATTGGCCAGCCTGGATGTGTGAACCATGTCTCCCGATTGCTGGGATGCTATCTCTCTGCCCTCTGCCTTGCTGCCTGAAGTCCCAGTTATATCCCGTCTATGTCCGCCTCAATGCCACCCAGGATTGGTCCTGGAAAGCTGGAAGCATGCAGTAAGAGAGACCAATCTCACTTCTCTGTTCCATCCAGGGTGTCTTTGAAATGCCAAGTCAATTGGCCAGAGGAGATATCTGTCATCTCTGCTGTTTGGCACAGGCTTCAGTCTGGGCGGGCACCCATGAGCTCTCTCTCTCTCTCTTGCTCATAGAAGCAAGGCAGCAGGCAAGTGCAAATGGTCTCTCTTTCTCATGGCGTCACGTGGCAGCAGGCGGGCACAGATGATCTCTCTTTCCTGACTGAGTGGCAGCAGGCGGGCACTCAAGCTTCCCTCTCTGTCTCATAGTGGTAGTAGAGACTGAGAAATTCACACATACTGGCGGGCATGTAGGTAGCAGGCAGGTAGGTGGTGGCAGGCTTTGGCATGGCATGGTGTGGCACCCCCAAAGCGTGAATGGGTATCAACTTGCAGAGAGCACCCCAGGGGAGCACCCCAGGTGGTTCTGTGTGTGTGTGTGAGAGAGAGAGACTGAGGGTATTTTCAGACGTTATGAGATCACGCTCAACCACAGTCAATACCCTGTGGTGGGAAATGGTCCCGTAATGTCTGTTGGGGAACCGGAAGTTCCCCCCCACATGTTTGCTGCGGTCAATCGCGGTGGGGAATCACATTCACCACGCGATCGGCTGAACCGGCGGGGCTGGCGCCGATTGCGTGATGAATGCGATTCCTCGCCGCAATGAAGGGGCCCGTCTCGTCTGGACGGGAACCACGGCCCGGAATCCCCGGCGGGATTCCGGGCCGTAGTCATTTCGGGTGGCTGCATTGGCCGTGGCGCCCGCCCGTCTCCCCAGAGGGCGGGCAGTGGGGGAGCGTGGGGGGGGGGGTAGGGCCGAGCGGCTGCATGTTGCGGCGCGCAGCCCCACCCCCTCCCTGATTCCCTGCCGGGATCAGCCGGCACGTCTGTTGGACGTGCCGGAGTGATCCCAGCGGGGAATCGTTTGGGTGATTCTGGGACAGGGCGAATGCTGCCCCATCTCATCTGAAATCACCCTGAGAGAGTCACACACACTGGTGGGCAGGCAGGCAGCAGGCGGAGAAGGAGCAGTAGCAGACAGGGGCAGGTGGTGGCAGGCTGCTGGGAAACTTCAAATTGCTTATAAAATTGGGACCCTTTATCAAATTGTCCTGATATTTGGCAGAGATGACAGTGAAGGTGTCAGATACAATCCTGCCACATTTCATGTAAACGGGATGGAATATAAAAATTTTACAGCCAGAAATGCATTTTCAAGAAAATGGCTTATAACATCATGACCTGTTATCCAATCTTTTTGAAATCTGGCAGAGATGGTAGCTTTGGGGAGGGGCATAATCTACCCAAGTGTCATTTAAATGGGATGGAAAACAAAGATTTATAGCCAGGAATGTGTATGCAAGTTTTCTTAAAAGTACAAGTTTCAATTGCTTATAAAATCGGTTCCCTTTATCCAATCTTTCTGAAGTTTGGTACTTATAATGCCCTCCATTGGAGGTACAATCTCCCCAAAATTCATCAAACGTGAATAAGAAACAAAAAAGGTTATAGCTAAAAATGTGTTTTTCAGTGTTTTCCCATTAGTTTGTAATAACGAAACGAAATTTTTTTATTATGTTCTTTAATTTTCGTTATTCAATAACAGAAATGAAAGAGCCCTCTTTCCTTTTCGTTATTATAATAATGACAATGAAATGCACACCCCTAGTGAATAGGAACCCCACTGAGAGAGATTCAATTGCAGGGACATGGTTTCACAATGAAAAATTATATGTAGATCCAGAAGCACTGCACCGTGGGATTTCATTGTCTTTCCAGAGACCTTTAATACGCATTGACCTTCAGACTGCAAGTGTGTATTAAATATTAATCTGCCTTAAAAATGATTGTGTAAATGGTAAATCCTGAATAATAACTTCTGTGTAGTGAAATCGCACAAGAAAGGCTCAGGGAACGTAGAATCTACATGAGACAGGGTTTAAGAGTAGCAGAGAGGGACACACAGTTCTTCACGTCACCTTAGCTGTTTCCCTTGTATCCCACAACTTCTACACATCCTTAACAGCCCTGTTTATGTTTATATAACTTTCTTTGTTTTTTTAATGTCTGGCTTTCTTCTCCCTGTGGCTCCTCCTGGACGGCCAGCCAGCACAGTAGGGTATATCCCCGTCACTATCAATAGGAGGCAGACATCCAACTTTTGTGTCTCCAGTGCGGGGGTTATCCTTTCCAACCCCAGTTGATTGTCTGCCTTCACGCAGATAGGATGCAGGCTGGCTGCCTCCAAGAGGACCATTCTTCAGGCAGCGGTTAAGGAGCTCCAGGTGCCAGGGGAGGAGGATTCCTCCCACTGTTCACCCCCCCTTCCCCTCGGGGAGGGGGCTACGAGCAAATACCGGGAGACATCCTTCACCTCACGGTAGGATAACCCCGAAGAGCGGGCGTAGCACCCAGTTCTGGGGCTAGCTACAGGGCAAAGTAAGGTCCCTTCCCGCTGCCTAGGAGGGGAAAGAGCACCCCCTGAGAGCAGTGAGCCCAGGGGTACGCTCCGGGACAAGTGCCGGAAGAAACAATTCCCCGCAGGCCACCGCGGTGAAGTTAAAGGGGACGGGATCCCCGGCCCCAGGAGGTGACTCAGGAACAACCTAGTTACCTCTCCCACATCGTCCCGCTCCCGCCGGCCGCCGCTGATGGGGGAAACTCCCCCCCCCCAGCAGAAACCCCTCCGCAAGGCGACAGGACCGGTCCACGAAAGAATCGGGCCGGTTCAAGGTTTTTTCTTCCCCTTCCCCCCCACCCGGCGCCAAAAAAGAGCGCGGGCGGGAAAACGGGAACGCGAACAGCGCGGGGAAAAAAGGGGCGGAGCTTAGCCCAGCCTATAGCGCTGATCTGCTAAGTCACGAGGGACTAGGAGACTACCCCTTCGCAGCAATCGCCACAGATCAGTGTGGTTGCGCAGTACAGGCGGGCTGTAGCAGGCCGTTTTTTCACTTCTGACCAGCAAGGCCCGAAAATCATGGCGGCCAAAAGAAAACGACCCTCCACCTCTCAGGATCAACAGTCGGAGACTGTAAGTCCCCCCACCCCTCAGCCTCAGGACCCACACATGGAAGTCCTGAAGGAAATCCTGGCCCAATTAAAACGAAAAGGGTCCCCCCCCAGACAAAAGGGGAAGAAACCTTTCAAGGGTCAGTCTAAGGGGGCAGGAAAAGGAAAGGCCCCTCCTCATAAAAAGGCCAGGATCGCGGCACTCATTGCCTCCCCAGTATCCTCGGAGGAGGAACAAGAGGAGGTAGAGTCAGTCTCCTCAGGAGAAGAGGAGACAACGGGCCCACGCGCAGGGGAGGGCGCTGCACAGGATGCAGAGGCCATAGCAGAGGAGCTAGAGCAGGAGGCCCAAGAGGAATGCATTTCTTCAGAGGAAGAGGCAGAGGGGTCCTCTATGGAAGAAGGGGAGATAGAGGACACAGAGTTAGAACAGTCTGGGGACCCAGACAGGCAATTTCCACTAAGATATAGAGACCAGATTCTGGAACAATTAACTAGGACCCTTCATTTAACACAAAAGAAGGCGAAGCAGGCTCCCTCAGAATCCTCGGAGGAGGAAGAGGAAGGGGCCAGACGCTACATTCCAAGAGCCACAGCTAGGGACAAGGGAGTAGTGCTAGACAAAGCCTACGAAAAAATAATTATGAAAGAATGGCAACAGCCAAATAAACTTTACAAAATGAACAAAAATCTGTTATCCCTCTACTCCCTCCAGAGGAATAAGGAGCCGCTCCTAGCCATACCTAAGGTAGATGCGGCAGCAGCATCACTCGCTAGAAACTCAGTATTCCCCACCGAAGGGGAATGCTATCCAAGGGACCCCACCGATAAGGGCATCGAGTCAAACCTCAGGCGTAATTTTGAGGAGATGACTGCGGTGATGAGGATGGCTCTGGTTACTTCTTACTTCTCCAGAGCACTCATGGTGTGGATCAAAAGGGCCAAAGACCCCAAAGTGTCCGCGAAAATGACAAGGATTCTGTCAACTAGGATCCAGCTTGCGCATTCTTTCATAGCGGACTCATCAACAGACATACTCAGATGGTCCGCAAGAGCAGTAGCTTCGAATGTAGCGGCAAGACGCAGGCTGTGGCTGCGTTCATGGAGGGGGGATCCCACAGCAAAAAACACCCTGGTGGGAGGTCCATTCCAGGGATCAAAGATCTTTGGAGTATGCCTCGATAAAGTACTCACTGAGGCTGCAGATAAAAATAAAAAACACACCCTACAGAGTATAGGCCAGGGCAGAAAGATTTTTCGTCCCTTCGGACAGCGCCAGCAACAAGGGGGTAATAGGAAGCCTTCATACTCGCAAAGGGGCAGACAGCAGAGATATAGACCCCACTGGTCCAAGCAGAAGGGACAGGGGAACAGAACCAAGCACTTCCAATCAGCAAACAGACCTAAATCTGAGGCATGACTGCCAAGACTGTTTCGCAGACCCACAGAACCTAGGGGGGAGACTACAAAGGTTCAAAGAAAAATGGCAGCTTGCCACATCAGATCGCTGGGTCTTGCAAACGATCACAAAAGGCTATGCTATCGAGCTCAACGAATGCCCCACAAACTTTTTTATTCCCTCTCCACGCTCCAGAAACCCCAAGAAACATCAGACCATGCTGAAAGAAATCATCAGATTAAGGGACATAGGAGCCATCCAGCAGGTACCCCCACCAAATCACAAACAGGGACTGTACTCAATCCTGTTCTTAGTCCCAAAGAAAACAGGAGAGTGGCGGGCGGTGCTGGACTTAAAAAGACTAAACAAATGCATAAGACCAAAAAGGTTCAAGATGGAAACTCTTCAATCCATCAGGTCAGTGATAGAACCAAACGAGTGGCTGACGTCGTTAGATCTAAAGGAGGCGTATCTCCATGTGCCAATCCTTCCTGCTCACAGGAAATGGCTGAGGTTCCACTACAACCAAACTCACTGGCAGTACGCAGCACTACCGTTTGGCCTATCCACAGCCCCACGAACCTTCACGAAGGTTCTGGTTGCCCTAATAGCAAAACTCAGAACGGAGAGAATCAAGATCCATCCCTATCTCGACGATCTGCTGATACGTTCCCCGAATCTGCACCAAGCAAGGTCAGATATTCAAAGGGTAATAGACTACCTACAGGAACATGGATTCATAGTGAATCTCAAAAAGAGTCACCTGGATCCCTCCCAGTCCTTAGAGCATCTGGGGGTTGTCATAAACACACGACAATTCAAGATGTTCCTGAGCCAACAGCGACGTCTAACTCTGAGGAAATCGCTGAACCAAGTCTCCTGCAACAGGAAATCCAGACTAAAGGACCTGGCCAGCCTCCTGGGGAGCATGATATCGTGTATCGGAATCCTGAGGTGGGCGAGACTACATGCAAGACCTCTCCAGAGGTTCCTACGCCCTTGGCAGGACCTACTAACTTCAGGGGCAAACCCGTGGGTGACGGTACCTCAGAAGGTAAAGAAATCCCTTCTATGGTGGAAAGATCACAAACGATTCAACTCGGGGATACCAATCCTGGACCCAGAGAAAAGGGTAGTAACAACAGATGCCAGCACCTCAGGGTGGGGTGCACACATACAAGGAAGATCAGTTCAGGGAAAGTGGTTGAAATGGGAGAAAAAACACCACATAAACTGGCTAGAACTCAGGGCAGCATACATGGCATTGAGGAAGTTAGCTCCCCAAATTCGGGGATACCATGTGCAAATCTACACGGACAACATAGTAACCAAGGCCTATATCAACCATCAAGGGGGATCTCGGTCGGAAGCTCTACATCAACAGGCCCTAACCATGCTGAAGTGGGCGGAAAGGAATCTACTCTCACTCACGGCAGTACACATACCAGGGGTAAAAAACACACAAGCCGACTGGCTCAGCAGGGAGACACTCGACCCAGGGGAGTGGTCCCTACACCCACAGACGTACCATCTGATAACAGAGACGTTCGGATATCCGGAGATAGATCTGTTCGCCAGCCCAGCAAACACAAAAACAAGTCTATTCTTCACCAGATTCCCCGACAAACGAGCAGCGGGATTCGACGCACTCAACAGTCCCTGGCCACAAGGCCTTCTCTACGCTTTTCCACCGTTCCCATTGATCCAAAGGACTGTAACAAAGATAAAGAGGGAACAAGCAGAGATCATACTGATCACACCATACTGGCCTCGTCGGCCATGGTTTGCAGACATAGTGACAATGACAACTGCACCGCATCTCAGGCTACCACTCAGGGAGGACCTCCTGAAACAAGGCCCAATAAGACACGAGAAACCAGAATCTCTATGTCTGACAGCTTGGCTATTGAGAGGCGAGCTCTCACAAACTTAGGTTACTCCCAACAGGTGATGGAGACCATGCTCCAGTCCAGACGCCCTGCAACCAGGAGAATTTATCAAAGTACGTGGGCAAAATTTGCAGGGTGGTGTGGTACTAAGGGCGTAAACCCCATTAAGGCACCAATCGGGGTGATACTAGACTTCCTACAGGAGGGTCTGAGTAAGGGATTAAGTCCAAACACCTTGATAAGACAGGTATCCGCTCTCAGTAGCGTCCTTAGCACTAGGAAGGGAAGGAGTGTGTCTAAACACCCTCATATCATAAGATTTCTCAAAGCAGCAAAATTGGTATCACCTCCGGTGGTACACCGCTTCCCGTCCTGGGACCTTAACTTATTGTTAAAAGCCCTAACCACAATACCTTTTGAACCCCTTAGGGAGATCTCACTGTATTATCTATCCCTAAAACTGGCTTTTCTAATAGGAGTTACTTCGGCTAGAAGGGTCTCAGAATTGAGTGCCTTGTCAATAGAACCAAAATTATGCATCTTTAAGGAGGAGTCTGTAACACTGAGGCTAGATCCCAGTTTCATTCCCAAGATAAATACACATTTTCACAGGGAGCAGGAGATAAACCTCCCTTCTTTTTGCCCTAGACCTTCGCATCCTCAGGAGCATGTTTGGCACACTTTGGATGTTAAAAGGGCGCTCAGGATCTATATTGAACGCTCAGCGTTATTTAGGAGATCTTCGGCCCTATTTGTGGCTTATGGACCACAAAACAAGGGTCTGAGAGCCTCCAAATCCACAATCTCTAGGTGGATAGTTCTCTGTATTAAGGAGGCTTATAGAGCCCAAAACAAAAATCCCCCAAGCGGAATCTTCGCACATTCGCTTAGAGGGGCAGCTACTTCTCAAGCATTTAGACACACTGCTAGCTATGGGGAAATTTGTAGAGCAGCGACGTGGTCCTCGGTTCATTCCTTTACAAGGCATTATAGGATTCCTCTACAGGAATCGGCCGAGGCAGCGTTTGGAAGAAGGGTTTTACAGGCAGTGATTTAGTGTCCTGCCTGAGACCTGATATTCAGAGATAGAATCTGCCCACCCCACAGCACACCGTCATATAAAAGGGGGACACTGCTTGGGTAAGTCCCTACTGTGCTGGCTGGCCGTCCAGGAGGAGCCACAGGGAGAAAGGAAAATTGGGCACTTACCTCGTGAATTTTCCTTCTACTGTGGCTCCTCCTGGACGGCCAGACCCACCCGGAGTTTAGCAGACTCTGGGATTGAGGTCTGTAGTTATAATTAAAGTTTTGAATTTTCAGAAAAGGCTAGGACAGAGCTTAAGGCTCCCTTGCAACGTCTGGACTGAGTAGGGTTTTCAAAAAGTTATTCCTGTTATATGGGCTTGTTGCCATATGAATCCATCCCTACTTAGGGATTAATTTGATTATGTAGTTTGAATAATTACTGTTCATTGAGTGTCTTCAGCAGCATCGAGCAAAGGCTATATTACACTGGGGTTGGAAGGGATAACCCCGCACTGGAGACACAAAAGTTGGATGTCTGCCTCCTATTAATAGTGACGGGGATATACCCTACTGTGCTGGCTGGCCGTCCAGGAGGAGCCACAGTAGAAGGAAAATTCATGAGGTAAGTGCCCAATTTTCCTTTCTCCCTATCAATAACTGTCCCTGCCCCCAGTCACCTTGTCTTATCTAACTCCACCCTTTCCTACCTCTTTATATTCTGCCCTTTATTTGCTCAGTTTATATATTTTTGACTGGCTATGCTACATGCCTGAGGAAGGGCTCTTTGTGACCCAAAAGCTTGCTTATTTTCCACCAACAGCAGTTGGTCCAGTAAAAGATATCATTCAAACCACTTTGTGTCCCTCTCTGTCACTTGGGACCAGCACGGCAACCACACAATCTCTCTTGAGCACTGAAAGAGTGAGCCCAACAAAAGGGAGCAGAGAGGAAGACATGCACTCAAGGATAAGGAATGGCACAGAGCTATGGTCTGGTTCTTCTCCTTTCTTCCCCCATCTTGAATACACCCCTGCCCGCCCCCGCTACCTGGCCCACAGAGCTTGTACTAATGTTCAAAGCGGCCCATGCAAGGGAGAAGATTCCCCGCCTCTGAACTACAGTGAGCTGATAGAAACAATGTATCACAGATAGGTTACGGTAATATTGTAGGAACTGGATAGGCTCAAGGGGTTCTGCATGTGACATTTCTGCAGCTCTGGCCCTTTCTAAAGGGGCTGTGATGCCGCGGGGGGGGGGGGCAGTCAGTGTGCACACCGGAGTGTAGGCGGTGCAGGTGGGGGTCCCATGCACACTAGCGCATACCGATCCTCTCCCCCCCCCCCCCCCGCATCCCCACTCATGCCCACGCATGGAGCAACCTTCATTTTCGCCGGTTGCACCATGCGTGGGCAATGGGTGGAGGTGGGTGGGCATGCATGTTTCACAGGAGTGTGCGCACACGCCCACCCACCTTCCATGGCATTCACATGGGAGGCACCCACACATGCCCACGCTGTGGACCTGCATGGGTGCGACTTGTGTAAAAAGGGCCTTTGACTAAGGCACTAATGCCTGGCAATTGCTAAATTAAAGTAGACACAGTAATGCACTGTATATTTTATTTAACCATGGCAATCAATTTAACCACTGTTCATCTGCTCTAAATCAAAACATGTGACTAAACCAAAGAATATAAATAATTTAAAGTTGTCTTCTCTCTGTAGAGAAAAAGGACCAAATTTATTGCCTGTGATTTCCTGACTGAGTGGCTATACAAGTAAGTTAATCATGGTTCTAAATTAAAAAATGCCTGTTGAAACAATCTTAATTTGCATACAGAATAGCAAATAATTGAGATAAATGTGTTATGTTTTCATTTCTAATTCCATTGTATTAAAAAAAAATTATGGTATAATTATCAGCCACAATCCAAAGAGAAAAGATGAGCCATTCACTGAATTCTTCTCCATCCCTTTTGTGAAGGATTGGCTAAAGGACCAGTAAGTACTGTGCATTTTTCAAATAATACTCATTCTCTTTCCCCCTATTTTTCTCCAGAAAGTAATATAGCTTAAATGTGATAAAATTACCATCCTTTATTATTTTTGTGGAACAAAACATCTCTGTGATGCCAGTTAGCCCCCGTAGCCAGCCAGTTATACAGCATTTTCCTCTTAAGTTAATTTGCATGGGAAATGGTTTGAGATAGCTAAAGCTTTCACTGCACTTAAATACAGGATATTTTCAGTTGCCTGCTACTGGCCTGAATATTCTCATAATGGGTGAAAACAGACATGACGCTAACCACCCTTTAACCACCCTTGGTGGTCGTTTATGCATATTTCAGGGCTGCATAGGGCACCAATACAGCCCTGCAACATGCATAAATAACTACCAAGGGTGTTTAAAGGGTGGTTAGCATCATGTCTGTTTTCACCCAATGTTTGCTACCACAGTGATTAGGAAGTTTTTTGAGGCTATGTAGTTTGCAAATATTTCCTTCAGAGTGTAACCAGCTAATTTTCGAGTTCCTGTACTAATCCTTGGCAGGGAAATGTATTTCTGTGGTGAGATTGTTTATTTAAGATATGACTCTTTCTGTTTCTGAACTGTCACTGTGCTTTCCTCATTCTTCCCTCAATATTATATGTACTAAAGAGCTATCTTTTGCAATTTAGCAACCTAGTTACATCTAGTTTAGCAATCTTTGAACCTTTACTTATCATGTTGTTTTAATATAGCCACACTATGTAGAATTATATTTACATCATGTAAAAGGATTATCATTATCTCAAGAAACATCTAGGATCAAAAAACCTTTGGTCTAAGAGAGGAGTTAAGACTCTTACAAATTCACTCATGCTCCAAAAAGCATGGAAATTGTAAATTAAGGCTTCAAGGGAGAAACTTCAAACCACGGAAGCGCATACGGGGCGGGACACCCACCAGCAATGCCACAAGTACTCCAACACACCACTCACACAATGTGGACTGCAGGGAGCAAATGGCACACTTTATTAGGTGCCGAAAACAAGAAGGAAACAGGAATGTGCAAAATCCAAGCAAGCAGTCCAGTCGGGATACAAACGCCCATAAGGACATTCTGGGCTTCACATCCGCAACTCTCTTGCAGTGGTTTTTAGCCTGTGGTCTAAGGACACCTGGAGTTTTGCAGACTATGTCTAAGGTCTGTGAAAGAAGATGACTATAAAGTTTCAGATCCGAGAAAAGGAATCGTCTCCTCTCTAGCACTCCCAGCTGGTGCTTGTCAGTTTCAAAGGCCACTTCCGCCCCACACTGCCTCAGCTGATAGGCAATGGGGGGCAGAGAGAGGGGGAAGCATGCTGACTGACGCAACTGACAAGCGCCGGCCGGGTGTGCTGGGGAACCCGACTCAGCAGCGCTCCTGGCTGGAGCGTGTCACTTTCAAAGCCCCCCACCTAACCAGCAACCAGGAGCTGCAACACCTGGAGACAACCAGGGACAAAGCTCAAACTCGGAACTCGAGATGCTCAGACTGAAAATGGAGTATGAGTTCAAACAGCACCAGGAACTGGAATTGGAGAAAATGAGAACCGAAGAAAAGGAAAAAGACAGACAATACCAGATCAACAAGGAACTGGAATTGGAGAAAATGAAAGCGGAGGAGAGAGACTACACCAACTTGCACTCCTGAAAGCACAGAAAGATGCAGGAATCCAGCCCACAATACCCTCTGGAAGCAACGCTGGAGGCAGAATTCGGGATTACACACCCTTAATTCCACCATACGATGAGAAACGATGCATGGATGATTATTCACAACCGTGCAACATGTGTTTCAACAAGAACAGATCCCTGACGAGATGTGGCTCAAATTAGTATTACCCAAACTCCCAGTGAAAGCAAAAGAAGTCTACAACGCAAAGCTGGAGGAAAATCAAGCACTGACTTTTGATGATTTCAAAAGGGCAGTTCTTGAGGCCTACAGGATTACTCCGGAAACCTTTTGGAAAAAATTACGCAGCTTTAAGAAGGCAGCGGGTATGTCTTATTCGGATGTTTGTAATATGTTGAAACAATATGGGGTGAAATGGTTAGATGCGTGTGGGAATGACACTAAGGAACAGATTATGAACTCTGTATTGCTCGAACAGTTCTATACGTTGTGTAGTCCGAATTTAAAAGCACACTTGTTTAATAAGGAGATCACAAATCTCAAAGAGGCAGGGACAAGGGCTGATGCATTCACTGAAAATGCTATCTTAGCTTATGGGGAAAGGAAGCCAAATAATGGGGGGAAACCTAAGCAGGGGTCTTACCATAAGCAGAATGGGTATAAAACCCCACAATCTGAGCAGAGAAACCTGACCCAGAACAAACCAAATGAAAATGGGGGTGGGGGGAGATAGGGATCACCCAGACCCCTAAGAGCACACAATTCCCACAATCCACAAACAAATACCATAACCTGTTACTCCTGTAACCAGACAGGACACATGAAAAGGAATTGCCCCAACTCCAAGAATACTGGGAACCAAAGCAGACCTAAGATTGAAGCTAACTTGGCCTCAGTGAGGACAGACACTCCCATAGGGGAGTATATCTGTTACACACTCCAAGACCCCCACACAGATAACGCACACCTCTTTAGACCAGCCGAAGTAAATGGCATGCCCTGTGTGGGTCAAATTGATAATGGTGCAGACTGGGTCATGGTGAGAGAGGATTTGATCCCGGAAGCGTGTTACACCACCCACAAGGTCTATGTCAGTTGCTACAAGGGACTAGACGACGAACTCCCCACAGCCAACGTGGAGTTGGAATGGGAGGGGGTGAAAGGACAAATCCGAGTAGCCATGCTCCCCACAACTGCAAAGAAGAAGCTGTTGGTGGGGAATGCTATAACCAAATGAATGTTGGACGAGAGGGTGGAAAAAGCCCAATCCCAGGAACATGGGGAGCCAGAGAGCACCCCGGAAAAGGAGAGAGAGGGGCAACAAGGCTCGGAGAGCCCTAAACAGGTTGTACCTCAACCAAGGAACTCCACGGGGGACCAGGCCCAGGCCCTAACTTAACCCCAAGCCCAGCCAGCAGAGGTGGCCGGGACAGGGCCAGAAGGGGACCTGGAGAGTTCTGACCCACCTGGGGAGGAGCAAGACACAGACCCAAGGTTAGAATTCGCAAGAAAAAACTTGACTGCAACACAAACAGAATTCAGAGTAGAACTGACAAAGGATATCACTCCAGGGAATAGGGAAACCCAACTGCATCACACAGGGCAGAATACTCATGGGAATGTGAGTTGCTTTATAAGGGCCTACCCCAGGGAAGTGATGGGAAGGGGCAGGATCAACCCAAGACACTGCTGGTACCTAAAAAGTTCAGAGAGGACTTGCTTAAATTGGCACATTCCTCTCCCTTTGCTGGACACCTTGGGGTTAAGAGAACACTGAAAAGGCTACAATTAAACTTTGACTGGCCAGACATACAAGCAGACGTTAAAGAATTCTGCAAGGTGTGTGACCCCTGCCAGAGGAACAAGAAAGGGAGCAACCCCCAAAAGGTACCTTTACACCCCCTCCCTATTATCGAAGTGCCTTTTTATAGGGTGAGGATGGATATTGTAGGTCCCATGAGAAAAGCCTCCACTTCTGGAAAAAATACCTACTAGTTGTAGTAGATTACGCCACTAGATACCCCGAAGCTGCAGCACTGAGGAATGTGGACACCCCCAGTATAGCAGACGCATTAATGGAAATTTTCAGTAGGGTGGGTTTTCCCAAACAGATCATAACAGATAGAGGGGCAAAATTCCTCTGCAATATCTTCCAACAGCTCTGGAAGATATGTGATGTGAAGCACATAAAAACTGCTCCATATCACCCCCAAACAAACAGGTTAGTGGAAAGATTTAATGGGACATGGAAGCAAATGCTAACTAACTTTATGAACAACAAAGCAAATAATTGGGACAAACTGTTGCCATACCTCCTATTTGCATATAGGGAAATACCCCAGGAATCTACCTGGTATTCTCCTTTTGAATTGCTATTTGGGAGGAATGTGAGGGGTCCCCTGGATCTAGTAAGAAACTCCTGGGAAAACTTAGAGGAAATTAAAGGACAACTTGTAACTAGATATGTCCAGCAATTCAGACAGAAAATAACCTCCATGTTAAAGGAGGCCCAAGGGAACCTGGCCAGCAGCCAAGAGGCCCAAAAGATAACATATGACAAGAAAGCCAAAGACAGAGCGTATAACCCAGGAAACACCGTGCTAGTTATGCGACCAACTAACAAGGTGGGGGGAAGGGGGCAAGTAATTTGGGATGGCCCATATCATATAATTGATAAGAAGAATGAGGTCACTTATTGGGTGAACAAACCTAACTCGTCTAGCTGCAGTGGTAGAAGGAGATGCCACAGCTGACGGCTTGAATGACCCCCTACCAAACCTCCTACAGGAGAGCCAGGGAACTGAATCTCTGGAGGAAATTGGCATTTCCACAGACCTCAGCACCTCCCAAAGGCATGAAATGATGCAACTCCTGCAGGAATACAAAGGAATCTTTTCAAACAAACCTGGGGGAACAGATATTATTGTGCACGCTATTGACACAGGAACCAAGGGTCCAGTCAAGTCCAGTCCCTTTTGCACAAACGGGAAAATTCAAACACAGATCCACGAGGAGATCGAGGAAATGTTGAAACTGGGAGTCATACAGATCTCAGAGAGTCCATGGGCGAGCCCTGTGGTTTTAGTGCATAAACCTGATGACTCCATAAGGTTCTGTGTTGATTATCGCAAACTAAATGCCATGACTGTGTCAAATGCATAGAACAGATGACATGATGAAAGGATTGCCGGGGCTAACTATCTGACCACCCTAGGGGTATCTGACCACCCTAGGGGTATTGGCAGATTAAAATGAACCTGGGGGACAGGTCCAAAACGGCATTCCTAACTGACAAGGGCCTGTATGAATTCACAGTGATGCCTTTTGGGTTAAAGAATAGTGGGTCTACATTTATGAGGTTAATGGACTACATCCTAGAAGGGATGCACAATTTTGCCTTGGCTTGTATAGATGACCTGGTGATTTACAGTGAAACATGGGATACACACGTGGCACACGTGAGCAAGGTACTACACAGGATTAAGGGGGCAGGACTAACAATAAAACCAGCAAAATGTAAAGATGCTATGGGTACAGTTACATACCTAGGACACAAGGTGGGAAGTGGCAAATTGTGCCCTCAAACAAAGTAGAGGCTATTTGCTCCTGGCCCACACCTTCAACCAAAAAACAGATCCAGAGGATTAGTATTAATCTATAAGGCCCTTCACGGTCTCAGCCCCTCATACCTCAGGGATCGCCTCGCCCTCCGCGCTCCAGAGCAGCTCCTTCGGTCTGCCGGGGGTGCCTTCTTGGAGGTCCCCTGGGTTAAGCGGGGGGCCACAATGGGAAGGCATTCTCAGTGGCTGGGCCGCATCTTTGGAATTCCCTCCCGGAGGAAGCTCGCCTGGCCCCAAACCTTTTAACATTCCAGCGAGTTTGTAAAACCTGACTGTTGGCCCAGGCCTTTGGGGAGGGTGGGTTAGTGGGGTTTTTCTTCCTCTACCCTTCTTTATTTTCTGTTATAATTTCGTCTTTCCCTGTTTTAATTGTTGATAGTTTTATGATGTGTTAAATATTTTAAATATTATTTTATATTGGACTTGTTAGCTGCCCCGAGCTGTTCGCAGGAGGGGTGGGGTATAAATATATTAAATAAATAAATAAGGTTCATAGGCATGACTACCTATTTCCGCTGTTATGTCCAAGGCTTCAGTCACATAGCGACCCCCTTAACTGACAAATATAAGAAACAATGCCCAGAGAGGGTACAATGGTCAGACGAGTGCAACAACGCGTTTGACAAACTTAAGGCGACTCTGTCTGAGGCACCAGTGTTAATCAGTCCGGATTATGAAATGGAATTCCATATCTGGACTGACGCCTCTAACACAGGCCTGGGAGCAACCCTCACACAAGAAAGGGAGGATGGAGTATACCGTCCCATTGCATACTTTAGCAAGAAACTGCTCCCAAGGGAAAAGAATCTGGCAACCATTGAAAGAGTGTATCTGGCCATAGTCTGGGCTGTTAAGAAAGTTAAACCGTACTTATTTGGTAGAATGTTCACAGTCCACACCGACCACTCGCCCCTAAAATGGCTGAATAGTGTGCAAGACTCCAACTCCAAACTTCTAAGATGGAGCCTGTTTTTGCAGGAATTTGACATGAGAATTGAACATGTAAAAGGTAAACCGAATGTGCTTGCAGATGCACTATCACACAGGGGCACACCAGTCTAAGCATGTTACGGCACTCTATCGTGTCCGCTCCACATACGTTCTTACGGGGGACTGTCACGAAGGAACATAGGGCCACACACGTGTGAGACTGGCCTACACGTAGGCTACAAGCCTAGTAAATATGTAAAGCTGGAGGTCAAACATGGATGTAATGTTGAGAACTGACCGCTCAGTTCATGTAATTATATGCTGTTAACTGACAGTCGGGAAACTCCAGGAAGTGTAGCCAATTTAAATAATGTGTATTTGGGAAGCCTAGCCAGACAGAAACCCATTTGCTTGAAAATTAAGCTTCCTGTTTGCCTGGGTTGCTTACGCGAGGAAACACACAGGCTGCAAGGCGGGAAGGAGAAACAAAGGACTTGGAATTGTTATTTAAGCCAGGGCCATAGCCATCTTCGCTACCTCTTGGTCAGAGTCATCTTGAGCAATCTTATCTGCATCTTGCCAGCTAGCAAGGCTGGAAGACATGCACTGAGACCAGGACTTTGATTTCTAACTTTAAGAACTGGAGCCCGGCCAACATCACCAAACTGGCTGTGTATGCACTGATTCTTATGGACCTTTGTAGGGTAAGAGTCTTATTTAGGAACTCAACCAATATAGATTAGGAATGCGTTATATTTACCTTTGATTTCTAGTTACCACTCTCTATCAACTATCTTGCTTATGTAAATCAATAAACTGTCTTCTTATCTTTATGAAGAAGAGTCTGTGTCTAACATTCGAAACACAAGTGAGCAACAAGAGTTTTCAAGCTCTTGGGACCCCAGAGAGAAAGAGTCTGTAAGCTGGAAGGATCGGGCCCTTGGGTGACAAAGGGGTTGTCCCTGCTGCAGGCTTGAATTGGCTAGAGAGAAAGACTGATTCAAGTGGGCTGTAAGCGAGGGAAACTAAGTCACTCAAACCTGGTAAAGTTGGGGTGTGGACCTCCAACCCATGACAGTGGTGCTCCAACGAGAAGGGTTATGCTCAGTTTGTGAACCAATGTGTAGAAAGTAGAGGGGAATCCTCTGAGGGGAATAAATCCCATTGTCACGGGTTGGAGGTCCTGTAGAGGGGCACGATTTAAGGCTGTGATCCACAAGCCACTTCCTCTGGGGTAATCCCATTAAAGCCTGCAGGGAGTAAGTGATTTGTGGATCATGCCCTAAGTTATTAAACAGACCACTGATACACTTGACATTGCTGTCTAGCTGTGAGCGAGAAGAGTCTAGGTGCCTCTTAATGGGTGTAAACAGATGGATGGCAGCTCCACTTCTGCCGCGCCAGTTTGCTCCATCCCTGGGTTGGCTGGTTTGTGTAAAGCCACCCGTCAGATGTTCAAAGCGGATCAGGCTGCAGCTGCTCTGGGGCAGCCCCAGTGACGGCGGTACTTCAGAATATCCCGAAGCGTGCCACACGGAGCAGGCTAGCTAAACCCTGGGCAACAGCTGAACGTGGAGCTGCTGTCTCTCTGTTGGGTGCCCCCATGGTGCAGCTTCACGCCTGGCATTCCCATGCCCCATTCAGCACCATGGAGCTGCGGGTACCAGTCTAGGGCATAGGGTGAGCACCCGAAACTCTACGGTGCTGGAGGAGGGGGCGGGAACGACACACACCACATGGGCAGCTGGCGGCCTGGGGAAACTACTGGTCAGGGCTAGAAGTGGGGGTGCACCTCCAGAGTAGCTCTGGCGACAGCCAGGCTCCACATCCATCTAAAAACACCCAGTGTCACCTGCATAATATCCTGAGGGGAAAAAGGACTAGGAAAGGGTTCAGCCGTTTGAGCCAAGGATGTTGCATGCAGGCATCAGTTACAACCAAGAACCAATGATGACAGAGGTGGGGAGTAGGGGCCTGCCTGTGTGTGAGGGGGTCCCAGCCACTGCATCCCAGCTACCTGGGGTGAGTAAAAAGCATTATAATTGCAAACTCCAAATGTTCAAAAATCATGAGTCAGCTTCCTACAGTCATGAGATCGACTTATTTTTATTTATTCTTATTTATTTATATAGTGCCAGCAATGTACCTGCCGCCATACAGTTAATAGTTATAGAGAGGTCCCTACCTTGAAGGGGCACTTAGAATCATGAGATTTTTCAAAGAAGTTTATTTTCTATTTTCTGATCCATTAAACTAAAACTAAACTGCCTAACTGAGTCAGACCAATGGTCCATCTTAGCCCAGTATTGTCACAACCTGACACGGCAGCAGGGGTTTCAAATTTGGGTCCAAATCCGGCTCTTCCAGGGTCTCTGGCGGAGGCCTCCCTCGGGCGTTCTGCCAGAGGTCCTGAGGTGGAGATGCTGGCGATTGAACCTGGGACCTTATACATGCAAGGCATGTACTCTTACCACTTGGGCTATGCTCCTCCCCCCTTTAATATGACTTCATTAAGTGAAGTCATATTGCACCTGTAATGTATCTTTAAAGATTGTTCACTAATCATAACTGTATGATTATTGACAAGTGTCATTACTGGGTGTTTGGGTACCTTAACTGCATTTCCATATCTGAATATCTTTGGATTTCTTTTAAGTTTAACCTTGATGAATTTTCTGGGTTTGTGGGATAATAACAAAATCTTTGTAATATTTTTTGCTGACCATATCTGCAGTTGATTGTATTTTTTAAAAAATATAGCATTTATATATAATGTACATTTCCTGTAAACATCTTGCATGCTTTGATGTTCTGCAGTTGACTCTAATGGGGGTAGGATTGGGGCAATATGAACGTCAGGTATGACTAGGACCGGCTTAGAAACAGGAGCAGTTCTCCAGCTATTTAGCAAAAGGAGCTAGTGTTGGTGCTGAGCAGCGGAGAGGACCACATTACCCATATGTTTAAAGTATAATATAACAATGCTAGAATGCTGCAGTTCTATGAAAAGTACTAATAAGAGGAGGTTCTCATGTAATATTAATAAGGGCATATACTACAGCCTCATTTAAATTCACCTTCACTGTTGCCTAAGAATGAAAGGAAATAGCAGGCATTTCTCTGTTCATGAATAAGTATGTGTGATTTCCTCTGCCATCTGCCCACAGTCAGCCGCTGCACAGGCACTTGACTAGGGTTAAATGACCCATGGTATTTCTTTCTGAATCATTCAAACTATTTGCATTTTGAAATGTTGCCTAATATTGAATTGTGAAGAGCATACCTTCTGTTCTGGTATTGTTTTATCCTGTGCACAAGTAATATGAAGGAAAGCAGGGGGTGGGGAAGCCCTGGCCTCTGGAAATCTGGCCCACAGCTGATTTTTATTTGGCCCTTTTCCATTTCCTGGATCTGGCCAGTGTATCCAGTCCCTCCCCTCAAGTACAGAAAGAGCATGCTCAGGAGGAAGGGAGCAGAGATGTATACACTCATGGCACAGATCCATGGCACAGATCCATGATCTGGACCAGAAGTGGGCAAAGTTCCCAAACCTGAGTACCGCACACTAAAATCTTCACATTGCCAAGAGCCATAACACACACAGACACACACACACACAGACATGCACAAACCTCTCCTGCTTCCTGATTGGCTGTTGGAGCCAGAGCTCTGCAGTCTTGACTGCTGGGACTTTGAGGAGCAGCTGTAATGCAGCTGCTGGGGCTTGGGTGCAATGAAGTAGACACAGGATCATTAAGGCAGCTCAGGGCCCAGGATGAGCCTTGGTCAAGAGCCACACTTGAATTTGCCCAAGAGCCCACATGCAGCTCCCAAACCACAAGTTTCCGCATTCCTGATCTGGTGCCTCCCCCTCATTCCTCCATCCTACACCAACTCCTATGCATCCCACAGAGCTTGTACTCATTTTCAAAGTGTCCTGTGGGAGGGAAAAGCCCATTTCTGAGGCAAAGAAATGTCTCTTAGCTTCAGTGAATTGTTTGGGTAAGATATATTAATGTATAAATGTTTACAAACAAAATGCAAATTGCTTTTTGTAAGGAAACATCTACGACGGTGTGGTACCAATTGCTTTTCCTCCTTCACCTTTACATATTCTAATTAGGCAAAGTCTGCTGGTCTCAGCTGCCTTTACAGTTGAATTCATTGTCCGTTCTCAGCTGGCCAATCGGGGTAATTTTGTATGGGTGACTAGCTTCTTTCTTTTCATAATGTGCCCCAGCTTCCACAAGCTCTGCTTTCTGCACACAACAATATTTCACTGCTGCGTCACTAACCCGGTGGTCATGCTGTGCAGTCACTTTATAACCATAAGTTTCATTTTCACCCTGTGATGTCACCCCTCCCCCGCCCTCTTGAGCTTTAAGACTCTTTCGATAGGATGCAGAGGAATGATTTTTGGTTGAAATAGATTAATCTATGACAGTATAGTTAGAAAGGGGTATTTTTCAGAAATGTTGGGTTCCTGCAGCTCCCTTTATCTTAGGCTGGCGGTATGGGATGGACCGCCACAGATTTTCAGCACTAAGGGGTGGACACCCTGGGACCAGAACTGAGGGCATATTCACATGTGCAGGAACGTGTCCTTAGAAGGTTGGGAGAGGGGACGTGCATGGAAATCAGGTGCATCTTTGATCACGTGAGAATGCCCAGGGGCACATGATTTGAAGCTTTTATACGCGCTTACAAGGCTGATTGTCCGAGCTGCAGAATACAGCTCTGTCGGTTGCCCTTGTAAATGCTCAAAAAAGCTTCAATCACATGCCTCTGGGCATTTCCATGTGACCAAAGACCTGCCTGATTTGCATGTGCATCCTCTCTCCCGACCTTCTAAGGACGCATTCCCGTACATGTGAATGCGCCCCGAGGGGTTTATGGAAGTCTCAAGAGTTTCTCCAAGAATCACAAGAGGCCTGGTTGAGGGCAAGAACCTGTGTCCACTGCACCAAAAAACCCTAAGTTCTGCAGCCTGGGAAGCCGAATACTGCAAGTTCAGCACAAGCATAACATTTGCATATTCTATTCATTTGCATAATTATGCAATATATATGTAAATTTACTTCCCAAGATGCAGTCACCCAGCAATAAGCACACTTTCTTTGCCCCCAATCCTATACTACCTGAGCAACACACAGCCACATACTCTTCATCTGCAAAAACAGGCAATAAACACACATTCCCAGCACAGAAACAGCTCCCTCCCCCATATGCCCTAGTAAAAACCCCTTCTCAGCACACACAGGCTCACTCCTCCCCACATGCCCCAGCAACACACACACACCCACCCGGATTATTGCACATGCAAACAGAGGCTGCCCCTGCTCCTCCCCCCACCATGGACACAGAAACAGAGCCAGACTGTAGGTGACCAAAAAGCTGTCTCTCCTCAGCAGAAGAGTGGTGAGGTCTTGCCTTCTGCGGGACTGAGGTGGCTCCTCCCTTCCAGCAGAGAACAGTGAGAGGGGGTGGGAGAGAGCCATTGTTTCTGAGGAGAGCATCTCTCTCCAGGACCAAAGAGTGTTAACAAATGAGATGGTAGCCCACACCACATGGGTGTCCATCTGCCTATTTATTAGGTTTCTGCCCCCACCAGCCTTGTGGCCACCACCCACCGGACACGCAGCCCCCACTCACGGCGGTGTCCCACAGCATGCCAAGCTCGCTGTGAGGGTGAATGCAGGTCAATGGTTGCCCACTTGTCCGTGTCCTGTTGATTAAGTTGCAGCAGCCTCCGTGCGTACAGGTCTGCCAGCACCATAGAGTCGTGGTCGAAAAGCCTAGAGCATCCCGAGGAACAGCCACTTCTGATCCCTCTCTCCACTCACTGCCACAGTCATAATGTCCACCTTAAAAATCCACCATGCCATTTTCAAACATGCGTTCTACCAGCTCTCCCTAGTTGGCAGTATGTGTCTGACGCTTGCTGTTTCCCAGCTGTTGCATTCTCCAGAGCAACTTGCAGAGGATTACCATTGTTGGGGCCATGGCTCAAACCGACAGCCAGACAACAACCGGGACTGCTACCACCACTGCTCAATCTCAGTTGCTCTCTGCCTTTCTGTCCACCCACCAATGCTGCATTCCCTGGACCAAGAAAGAGATCAAGGTCTTCATCACTTTATGGGGGGGAGCAAAAGGTCCAATGTTTCCTTACAAAAAGCAGCTATGCCGTGGTGAAGTGCTAAAGGAACAAGGCAGTGTTCCAAGAGACCTTGGCCCAAATGGCACAGCAGGGCTACACCCAGGACATTGAATCAGTGCCAGCAGCGAGCCAAGGACTTGAGGTGCAGATACAAAGAGATCAGGGACAACAACTTTGTCTCTGACCACGGGAGGCAAACATCACCCTATTACAAGCTCCTTGACCTGTTCCTCTGGGTAGAGGGAGCTATTGTGGCACCCCACCTGTACAGCTGTGCTTTCACAAGGGGCCAGAAGTGAGCGGATATGGCTCCCCCACTGCCTGCTCCCGCTGCAACTGCTCTCACTCCCACCATGGAAGCCACAACCATCAGCAGACATCCCTCCATTCATGTCTCCACCCCAGAGCCAGCACAGGTCGACGTGGACACGGACACCATGACTCTCATGGCGTATTCCTTCGAGCTCGAGAGCCAACCCTTGTTCAAGGAGCCATCTGAGGTTCTGGCCGAGGGCATGCCGGACCCGGATGCCACCGTTGTAGAGGAGGCGGTGGAGGCAGAGGAGAAGGGTAAGTTAATGAACTTGTTGGGAGGGGGATTGCATTTACATAGCTGCATGATAAAGGCTTCCATTTATTCTTATTATCTAATTATGTTTTTTATTGTTTACTGTGTTGCCAGGTGACCAGGAAAATCACCAGGAAACAGCTCCACA
Organism: Sphenodon punctatus; assembly: GCA_003113815.1. Taxonomy (NCBI): domain Eukaryota; kingdom Metazoa; phylum Chordata; class Lepidosauria; order Sphenodontia; family Sphenodontidae; genus Sphenodon; species Sphenodon punctatus. The sequence goes on along the minus strand of QEPC01007559.1, from coordinate 3,280,430 downwards.
GTATGGGAAAGGTATGCGCGGGAGTGGGTGGGAAGGCACCATGGAGGATGGTGGGCTGGCATGGGGGTGGAAGCCAAAATGGCAGCTGGGGGAAGGAAGCCAAAATGGCAGCTGGGGGCTGGTGTCAGGCTCCGGCAGCCGCAGCCTAGGAGGGGAAGGAAGAAAGGGTAGGTAGGCTGGGCCGAGGGCTAGGAGGGGGGAGGAGGAAAAGGTAGGTAGGCGGGGGAAAGGGAGGGAAGGAGGCAAGGGGGTAACAAGGGGACCTCTCAGCTGCTCTCCGATACCAAGGAGACGAAGTGCTCAGCATAAGAGCCAGACAGGCTGGCCTAAGACGACGTACGGCTCATCATCGAGGTCAAGGGACAGGGAATTGGGGAGAGGGAAATCAGGAAATGGGAGTAGGGAACGGGGAACCAGAGGCAGGGAAGCCAGAGGCGTGGGAGCCAGAGGCAAGGCAGTTGGAAATCCAGAGGCAAGGGGGCGGGGGAGCCAGAGGCAGGGGAATGGGGAACCACAGGGACCAGGGAGCCAGAGACAAGGAAGCCTGAGGCGAGGGAGCCAATGGCCGGGGGGAGTGAGGGACCAGGAGCAGGGAACAGGGGTCTGGAGCCGGTGGGAGGCGGGAAACCAATATCCCAAGAGCAATTGCGGGGCTAGGAAACCAGCAACATAAGGCTGGCTGGCGAGGGAAAAGGTCCTCTTGAGATCAGGGCCAGGGAGGAAAGAACAGCCCGGTTACAAAGGGAGACAATAAACAGTGAAGTAACACAAAGGGGCAAGAGACAAGCAACACGGTTACAAAGAGACAGGGCCTCTCTTGCAGACAAACCAACAGGCAGACAAACAAAGGGCATGACAGACTATGGGGACTTCAAGGCATAAGGGGAGCAACTTTACATATAGACAGGGCAGGGTGTAAATAGGAACCACTCTACCAACACCCTGTGTAGTCAGACAGAGGGCATTACAAACAAGACAGGCATCAACACAAAGAGAGGGGGAAGGGTATAACACACTAGGAACACAGAAGGAACACAACACACTAGGACTTACTAATACCAACAGGAGTATAAACAGAGCACGCACAGGAGAAGGACAAGGGGCATGAGCCGAGCGCAGGTCAGGGAGGAATGACCGAAACGCCATGCCTGTCACAGTCCTCAGAAGCCCTAAATAGTTCCAAGGGCCAATCAGGCTGTGGCAGGTGGGTCCACGTCTCCTCCCAGGTGCAAGCAGGACACAGAGCTGGAGGGAGGAGGACATATAACAAGGCAGAGGGGAAACCGACTCTCTGCACTCACCAACCTGTGGCACCCCAGACAACCCCTGAGGCCAGGGGTTCAAGGCCCAGCCATGACAGTTGGGGGGGGGGGGAGAATGGCACAAACGGTGGTGGTTGATTTCTGTATGTTCACTTCTCTACAGTGATTATGGGAGAAGAACTGAATGGTGCTGGAATCCCACCACAGAAGCCAGGTACTCGTTCCTGGTTTTCTTTGGAAGGGTGGCAGCCTGAAAATTGGGCAGGCAGAGCCCTGAAACACCAGGGCAGGAAGGTGGGTGGTCTGAACTAATGGCTTTCTTTGTTGCTACAGGTCTGCCAGTGCAGTGGGGGCAGATGGCACCCCCTGGCACAAGGGCCCAGTGGAACCAGGACCTGTGAGTTTGCAACCAATGGCACAGGGAGGATTTGGTAAAGGTGATGCCAGTCGGGGTCACTGGGCTGAGAAATTGGGGGGTCATGGATGTCGTGGCCTTTGCTGACATTTGGATGAAGCCTGATGTGCAGAGAGAACTGTCAGACCCATCCTCCGAGTCAACCTATGCGCTCCTAGGGTGGCACATGCACCCAGTGGGGTTTTATGTATTCATGGTGGAGTGCAGGCAATGCACACCATGCTGCAGTTCCAAGTTCTGCAGAATGGAACAGTGGGAACCCCAGAAGAAGTGAGAGAGTCGGATCCAAACAAGAGTGAGTGTTTCCGTGAGGTTTGTGCAATGCCAAAAGTAAGGTTGTCAATAATGGGAGCTGGACCTTCTTTGTCATTGTTTCTCATCATTGCCCTGATAACAGCAAGAGGATAGGAGTGCCACAATCAGGTTGAAGAGATTAATATCTTTGGGGAAACAAGTGCCTTATGTTACTTCTTATGCCTCGCAAATGGGGATGTTTTCCACCCACACTGGGCATTTTTAGACGAATGGGGGGAATTTGTAGGTTCAGAAACCTCCTTTGATCCCCCCAGACGTGCAAGGTAGGGGGCGTGCTTTTAGATGAGGGGTCCCAGAGGATCACACGCTCACCCTGGCTGCCCCTACAAACAACTGATGGAGGGAGGAGGTCCTGAGCATTGTGCGCTCTCCTAGGCTACTCCAACAGCTGATGGGGACAGGGGGCCTGGAGCAGCATGCACAGTCCCCAACCGCCCTGACATGTTTGTCAAGACAGACAGGGAGAACATGCACTGCTCCAGGCCCCCTGCCCCCATCAGCTGTTGGGGCAGCTGGGGAAAGCATGTGCTGCTCTGGGCCCCTCCTTCCATCAGCTGGTTTTTTCGGGGCAGCCAGGGAGAGCGTGCAATGCTTTTGCCCCCTCCTCCCATCAGTTATTCATCGGGGCAGCTGGAGAGACTCGCGGGACGTTTAAAATGCAGATTAGTAAAACCTCGCATATCGAGGTATTACTAACCTGGGAGTTTTCATGGACAGCTCACAGGAGAAGCATTTAAGGAAGCAGCTAATTTGTGTATTTAGCTGCAATCTCACAGGTCTACGCCTCCTCTAAAAACGCTCATGATGCAGAAGATGATAGAGAGGGATTTCCAACATCAAGGATGGCAAGAACCCAATAAAACTTAACTGCATACTGCTTCATTGCCTGGCTGTGATCCACGGATGCGAGACACTGGATGACAGCATGGAAAAACTGATTGCTTTCTATTTCAATTGTTAGTTTTGTTTTCACTTTTCACTATAGGTGTGCAATAAGGTATGCCATGTGTACTTGATAAAGTCTGCATTATGTGCCTAGCAGAAAGTTAGTTTAAATCGCCAGGTGATGGCAGGTATGAGCCCAGATAGGAACCTGCAAGTTGGCAGGGGAGATAGCAGGGGCTGGAACAGCACCCGGAGTGATATCCCAGAAGAAAGAAACAGCTGGGCCAGCTGGGACTTCCCATAGTTAGCCGTGGCTGTGAGTCATAGCAGGGGGTAGGATTCTGAGAGGGGTGGGGGCTGGTGAGGGGAGCGTGACAAGGAAGAGCATCTGCCCGTTTCTTAGGCTAGTCCCGCTAACCCTGTGAGTGGGGGTGGCATGAATAAATACACAACAGCTCCATGCAGGAGGCTGCCCATTTATTAGGCTGTACCCACTAAGCCAGTGAGTGCGGGCTGCACAGATCAAACCTGGACTCCAGAAGGCTATGATCTTGTTTGTTAACACCCATCGGAGCTGATTCATATCATTACAGAGCTCAGCTGACAGTGAAAAGCAGCATGATTCATGGTGGTGCAGTGAACAAGGACAGGGCAGGTAGAAGTAGTGCCCCGTCCCTCTCCACAATGGAAACACCATTTCAGGTCTTGCAATGGGGGTAGGGCACCGTGCTCTGCTCCCTCTACCAAGCAGCTGATTTGAGAGCAGCGGGAGCCATCCTTCTCACACAGTGCAAGTCCCAGCCTGGGGCTTACACTGCAGGCAGCGATACAGTGCAAACCCCAAGCTGAGACTTGTGCTGCTGTGGCAGAGGAAAGGTCACTATTTTGTTTTGTCCAGAGCACTATGCTGCTGCCTAGGGCCAGTCTAGCTGTGTGGTCCTGATCCAGCAAAGCACTTAAAGTAATGCTTAGCCAAGGGCATCACCAGAAAGTTTAGCTGGGGCAAGTGGGGGCGAGAACGGGCCTTGTATCAGAAAGGGATGGGAGAAAAGGAGCTCTCACCATTTTTCTTTTGTGTGGTCCTGTCCTCTATGAAGAATTGTGATGTCACAATGCTTTGAAAGAGGCTTGGCCTTTGTTCCACCCCTTTTTGACATGGCCACGTCCCTAAGGGGTGTTATGACCTTACCATGCTCTGAAGGGCCAGGGACAAGAGAAGTCCAGGCGAAGCAAATATTTCCTTCCTCTTCTGGCACCTATGTGCTCAGCTTTGAGCATGTGAATATTCCTATCAGCTTCACTGGGACTACTCACACGCTTAATGTTCAAACGCCTTGCTAGCTTAGGCAGATGTGCAGAGCCCATGGCAGGATCGAGACCTTTAATAAATGATTCAATCTTGTTAATTGATAAACACACATTGAAATGCAGGAACAAACAATGCATCATTCATTTTGTACATTTGTCAAATGTGTAGTAATTTCTCTTTTAAAGGAAAGAAAAATAAGCAATCTGGTTAAAGAGCAAATAAACAGCTATCTATCATCTCTCTCATTACAGAATCAAGGCCTTTATGTGGAATGGGGTGGAACTGAAAGTTGCTGCAGGAGCTGTTACTGTTACTGTTGCATTACTTGACATTTTAAAAACAATTAACCATACAGCATTAACATTGCATGTTCATCTGGTTTTGCATGTAGCTTATATTTGAATAAGTAAGCCATGACGTGAGTTTTTATGACAAAATCCTCCTCAAACACTGCAATTAAATCATGCCCTGCTTTCCAGTAGAGATGTTGAAATTTGCTGTGGGGAGAGTATGTACATATATTAACGGTGCACTTTTGACTTACTGCTATTCTGTTTCAAAGCACTACTTTTCTTTTGAACGTTTACTTTGCAGTATAAAAACCAGGGGCCAATTTGCATCTCACCTTTATCCCCCTAGCAGAGGCACTCGCCCAGTCATCTTCCTGCCCTTACCACAGAGGGGAAATCGCAGCAGCAGCCTGAAGGTGCTTTCAGGAAACTGTGGATAGAAATCCTCAGACTTAATACTCTTTCTCTAGAGTTTCCATTGCCAGATACAGCTTAGGTCACAGGGAATAAGTCTGGGTTTTCCAGCTTCTCCATCCCCAAAAGGACTCAGAGGAACCTCTGAAGAGCACTGGTTTGACAGCCCGGCCTGCTTTACTCCTCTTTCTCTACATAGGAAACAGCAGCAGCTAGAGGAAGCATTGGCTCCCTCTAAGCGTGTTTTTAGACAAGATGCTACCCCACATGGCCACCCAGGAGTCACGGAGCCCACCACCCGTCTGAAGGTGGAGTGGCCGGATGCGCACTCCTGCGCCACAGAGCACCCATTCATGGAGCACTGCCAGAAAATCTGAAGTCCTCCATGCGGGAAAAGTCAAATAGCTCCATGGTAACGGGCAGCTATGGAGCCCCTGCCCGTATGGACTGGGAGTCTGCCGCTCATAGGCCCTGTGGGCGGGGGACATGGCCTTTGCAAGTCACAAGAACTGGGAGCACTGGGGAGCCAGGGTTCCTCGCTCATGCTGGGGACATGTCCATTGCAAAGGCCAGCCCAGCGCACTTCCCCCTCCACGGCCCATGATCCGTGGCTGAGGGAGTGAATGGCGACTTGTCTCTGTGGCCTGAGAAGCCACGTTGGGAGCCACCTGTTAGAATCCCTCCCCATGCCCTCTACCTGAGTGGCTGCTCTGCAACAGTACCACTCAGTGGCCACGGACACCTCCCCAGACACCTTGCTCATTTAAAAACACCCTAACTTCATTTCCTCAAACCTTGCCCCACATGATATTTTTCCTCATTTGCTCTATTACTGTTAGTTGACTGCTCCCGCCACCTTCCCACAATCTCTTCTACAGACATTACTGTCCTACAAGCCAGCCTTCCCCTTCCTGTCCATCATGCTTCTTGCTCTCCTCTGCTTCCCATTCCCTCCCCTTTGACCTGCTACCTGATCATAGGCCAGCGCTCCCTTCTTCCAATCACCATGCCTCTTCCTTATCTCAGTATAATTTTGTAATTATTGAATTAACAAACTGCACGTCTGTCGTCTACTATTCCCTCTGCCTGCTTTGCTTGTGTTTATCTTTACTACTACTACTACTATTTATCATTTCTAAAGCACTACTAGTTGTACGCAGCGTTGTACAGATACACATAACATAAAGACAGTCCCTGCTCCATGGAGCTTACAGTCTAATCAAGACACAACGATATAGACAACTACCAATAAGAGTCTTCCTATGAATAATGGACTACAGGATGCAGGTATTCAGTAAGTTTATTTATTTCAGTTTAAATGGTTGAAATCCACAAGGCTATGATAGGGATAGGGCCTGGGTTCATGATTTAAAAGCAGTCTAATTAAGTGGGCCTTTAGGCAGGACTTGAATATGGACAAGAGACGGCCTGACACACCACCTCAGGAAGTTTGTTCCAAGCATATGGTACAGCAAGATGGAAAGCACTGAGTCGGGAGTTAGCGATGGAGGAGAAGGGCACAGATAAGAGCATCTTGCCCAATGAACGGAGGTCACGAAAAGGGCAAGAACCCTATCTTTCCTGTTAGTTTTTTGTACTGTAAGTCATTCTGAGTTGTGAATTCTGAATTGCGTCTTCAGAACAATGCCTGGTACATCTTCCATAATGTAAGTTAGGAAACATTTTCTCTCCGATTTGAATGTTGTGCAGAGCCAGAACAAGTCTCCCCTGTATCATGAATGAAACTGCATGCAGTGAGCATGCTATTTTTCTAAATACATTAGAATGGGAATTACTGCAGGGCTAAATTGTTAGACTGTCAGACCCTGTAGATGTCAAAGAATGCTCAGAAAGTCTGGCCTAGATTAAAGTCTGTATTGTACACATGCCTCACTGTCACTCAGAATTGAAAAGGGAAGAAAACAGAATGACTCAGGATTGGCGTTTGTGTCTGCATTCTTTTCCTATTAGAACCCTACCTAAAACGTAACGGGAACAGAGACTTGCTTTAAAACAACGCGACACTGTCCTCCATTTCAACCCAGGAATTTTATGCTTGGAATCAAAAGCTCGTGCTGGAAAATCCATGCTAAAGTAGACTGCAAACGAGGGCTACAATAATTATTAATTCTGTTGGTCATCAGGAATAGCAAATTTCTGTCCACCTGAAAGTGGTCAAAAGGTGAAGAAGTTGGACTATTGCCAGGAGTAAAAGATTCACTTCTGCTGCCTTTCTCTTCCTTCTTCAGAAGGTTAAGATTAGTCATTCAGACATCCAACATCCTTCAAAGAAGTATCCACCGTAAGATGGACATGAAGTGAGTCTTTTGGGCCTTTATGTTCTAAGGGGTATTTTTAAAAAAGAAATCCCTTTACCTCATTCTGTTCTGGGGATTGAGTCATAGGAGAAGTATTTAAGCAAGGTCTCCCCTAAGTGATTCTTCAATGTATTTTGATCCCTTGCTAAGAACCTGTCTGTGTCATAAGGTTTCTCTGCCCATTTTGCCACATCTATAGAATTTCCCAGAGATATTTTCACCAGGTCTCTTTATGAATCTATAAAACCATGGGGCTTTCATATAACAATCAGTGCATTATGTAGTCAGCGTTTATTGCCTGATTTTTAGAGGCTAGGTTACATAAATCAGAGCTGCCATCTCTCTCTGACTAGACATAATCTAGTCTCTAGGCTTCTGGATCTGTAATGCTTATTAGCATTCATGAGCAGAGATTTCTAGTAGATATTCCTTTATAGCCTGGTGTCTTAGGGTAAAAATAAACATGCAGGTGGCAAGGCAGCTCCCGAACCAGGCCTGGGGCAGGAAACGACGGCCACCACCCTTCATGGTGGCGAGCAGCAGGAAACAAATGTGCCTGCTGTCAGGAGAGCCATCCTACCACCTACATGACCTGGGGGTGAGGGGACCACAAACGTGGGTGGCCAGCCCCGCTTTGCTCATAGTGCCCCACCTTCTGCCATGATGTGCAGCCATAGTGAACAGCCATGGTGCATGGCCATGGCAGCCCCTGCCCAATAGCGGGGATAGGTGGAACTCAAACAGACATGCGGGCCTGCATTGGCCCAGGTGGGTGGCCTTTGGCCTTGGATGCATCTCCGGAGATTTTCCTAAGATGCATCCCGGGCCAGCTGCCTACCTGCCCTGAGGGAGAAGCTAGCCCACATCTGGTGGCGTGCGAAAGTAGGCCAATGTCACATCTGTTAACACCCATAGTGAAAGAAGGCTTATGCAATCCCGCTGTCTGTGTGTCTGTGCATCCCACTTGGTAGCTTTTGACCTTGCTGATTTGAACCCAATTTGCTAGAGAGCAGATGATCTAAAAGTAAGTAGGGCCCCAAAATTATGTAACAATAGGTTTTCGACAAGTCAGTAGAGTGACTGTAAAGTGGATGTTAAAACCTATCCCAATCTGACTCCAGGTGTGCTGGAGTCTAGCACTGGGATTCCAGGGTCTGGCAGGGGGAAGAGTCTGGGAACCTGGTACTGCTGAGATGCCATAGAATCTCTGTCCGCAGGCTAGGCTAGGCTAGGCTGGGCCGTGCCGTGCTGTGTTGTGTTGTGTTGTGGAGACACTTCATATTTCCTGTGAGTTTTTTATATAGTCCAGGACAGCCAATTGGGAGACAGTTTGGATCCAGCAAATCAGGGAAACAATGGGGACAGGGGGAGGTGGAGAAACATGAAGCCGCAGCTCCAGGAGAATACCCAGTAGTACTGGTGACTGAACAGGGAAGGAGTCTGCCTTGAAGAACTCTGAGTTCAAGCCCTGCTTCCACCAGAACCTGATACTGGAACTACTAGAAATTTCATGAAGGTTTATTTCAGTGGTTCTCAAAACTTTGCCTGGGCAACTCCATTTTGAGACTTAAATGTAAACCACACAACAACAAAGACATACAAACTCTATCAAATATTAATCAGACCATAGTGCCATCTGTAAATGGTGTGACCCTGCTTGACGGCAGAGCCCAAATTTAAGAACTTCTGATTTATTTATTTTTTAAAGTTCTAACCCAGTTTACAGAGTCTGGAGGTTGAGAGTCTCATCAAGTTTTTGAACTTTTTAGAAGCTATGTTAACTTGGAAACTTTCAGAATTCTGCAAATTGACATCATATTCCTTATTTGTACGTCATCTTATTCTCAGCCATGAATCTAGTCTAAGGTCTTTCATACTCCAAGCTCTCCATGGTAGGGACTGAATCTTATGTGGGTTTATATAGTCTGTAGCACAAAGAATTTCTAATCTCCTGGCTCTGCCTCTGGGCACTGCTGCGATATGCATTAGTAGACTCGATTCTGAACAAACACACACATTGTACGAAGGGTATATACAATGCCTGCAAAATACATGCAGTGCCTATGCAACACACACACAGTGCCTGTGCTATGCACGCTCACACATTGTGCACATGCACCCTGGCACGCCACACACGTGCTGGTTCAGGATTGTCTCAATGAGGATACTGTAATGTGGCTACTAATCACCATACGTATATCTGTGTCCTAACAAGGTACAACAATAATAGAGGCTCTTTTTTTTCCTGGAGAGCAATACTTTTACTATGAAGTCCAAATTCTGTATCTAATTTCATCAACAAAAAATCAAAGATGCCTGGGTATAGAAATGAGGTTGTCCATCCGTTACAATCCCTCCTACTCTTTCCTTGTGAAAATATGCTGATTTTCTCTGGATGCTGCAGGACATCTACATAATGTTATGTAAATAATAAGTATATCACATGATTGAGAATCAGGATTCTTACAAGCCTGGTTGCTCAGAAAGCAAAGTGCATCTTTCCTGACATTAAGGAATCTTTCCTGACATTAAGGATTCTTCTGGTCAGTGCCTGAGCAATGCTTATTCACATGTGGGAAAACATGAAAAACAATTATCACCACCAAGAAATTATTCTGGAAAATCAGTCCACTGAAGCCTCCCTGCATGTGGAATACATTCTATGTAGCGTATCACGTATCAGCTTTTCCAATTCTGTGTGATCTGAGACACTTCTATTTTGGAAATAAATAAACAATGTGCATTTACTGTACATTTGGTTGTCGGTTCTAATTCCTCTTGGAACATTACAGCTGTCTTCTGCCACAATGTGACATATGCCCTCTTCCCCAGTTCACTGTTGATGGGTGATTGCCTCTGCTCATAGTCTATTTTGATTTGACCTGAAGCCAATTGCATATATTCAGTAGAGAAAAGTGGACCTGGCACGACTTCTGTTCCTTCAAGCTGGCCTGGTGAAATGATTGATAATTTCCCAGTGACTACCGCACTCAAGATTAAGCCCTTTCCATTTCCCCTGATTTACACTGGCTTTCTCAGATTTAGGCTTGGATCATAAAGCAGACAGATTCCCATTAGTTAAAAATGAAACAGTGGAGGGGCCAAAGGCAGTTTTACAAGACTATTAAAAATCTCATCCTGGTTTTTTTTTGCAGATGACATTGTGATACAAATTAGTCAGATGCTCCATTCCCATTGACAATTCACCATTTTGTGCCTGTCCTGTTAAATATAGGGCTGTTGTTTTCATTTTCATTTAAAACAAGAGGCTCCTTTCACCTTCTCAATAATACTTGGAATAGATGACCCTTGGTTGGACCTTTGGGGCTGGACTAGATGATGCTTGCAGATTCTTCCAGTCCTAAAACTCTGTGATTTACATCCCATACACAAAAAGGAGAAAAATCCATCAGCAGAAAACAACAGTGGTTTGATTGTAACCGTGATTTAGAGAGCATCTTTGCTCAGATGACCTTGGTTGTCCAGCGTTACAATTTCCACAAAGAGATAGACATGCTAATGTTCAGAAGGTACCAGTTTTTATTGTCTGGACTGGTGTTTGCTTTCAAATCAAATAAATGAAGGTCAAAACGTCAACAAATACAGAAAATGTTGTATATAACTTGTTACCTATGTGTACTGACTGTAAACACTGTATTAGATAACACAATTTGTCATTTCCTGTTCTAACTAGCGTATTCCCAGGGCTCAACAATTAAACAAAACTTACAGAGATGAGGGATACATACATACAAAACTAAGCACAGAAAAATGAAGGTTGAATGGCAGAGGGGGAGCCCTGCTTAAAAGGAGATCTGTTAGCCTGTAGGATATCATCCCACAGCAAGTGTTGGGAATTTCTATACTCTGCTAATTTAAAAAGGAACTGGTTGAGTCTAGGGCCCTTTTTAAATGGGCTGCGGCAGAAGGGGCAGTTCATGGGGGCGGTGCAGTGGGGCGGGTGCACACAGGCACACACCGATCCCACACACACAGAACAACCTGCATTGTGGCCGGTTGCTCCATGCATGGGGGGGGGGGGATGCGTGGGTCATGGGAATGTGCACCCACGCACCCCCACATTTACACAGGATGCTCCCCTGCGTGGACGATGGGTGTCCATGCGGGGGAGCGTCTCATGTAAAAAGGGTCTAGGTTATGGGAAACAGTCCTATATTTACAAAGGTGGTGACTTCTCTCTTCTTATTTCTGTGAAATAGAAGTATTGTCATTGGGCTGTAAGAATTTGTTTGGACCAATCCTTGTTTGACTGTTGCGTTCAAATGGTCGCTGGATCATCCAGATTACTAAACCTGTGAACTTCACAAATGAATATGCTTTAGAGGCTCAGTCTGCTTCCTGCGAGAACAGAGTGCATTTTGCCTGGCATTCAAGTGCCATACCAAGTCAGCCGTTTATAATGACCATTCTCATATGCTGTAACATTCTTTGCCTGCAGCCAAATGGCCTTTGTAAAAAAAAAGATGCAAAATTCTTTTACCTGTAAAAACATCAACCCACCTAAATTGCTTTCTGTCTCACCCTTTCATTTGGATGCTCATTGACTGATATAAATGAACAGAAAAGACATCAGGATTTGTAGGAAATAGCATCTCAAAGTAAGATTTGACTCACTGGATTCATGTCTGCTGAAACCAACTTACACTGTTAAACTATTCTCATTAGACCTTGTAACCTCAGTATTCTTACTGCAAGTGCTTTCATATCACCATTAATTTTTTGCTGAAAATTAATTGTTGCATTCTTTGCATATTTATTACCCCCAATTCCTTACTGAGATTGATGTAATTATTCAACCATGATACATTGTCATGTTTTACTTTAAGATCTTATTAAATTAAAGTCCATCCCAAGCCATGAGGCCTATTGGGCTGCTATGGTTAAGCTATCCCTGTTTTGTAGCCTTCAGTATATAAGGAAATGATGTCACCACAGCACCACATCCAAAATCCCCAACCCAGTGGCTCTGGTAACCATTTACAGCTGGGAGGATTGAAGACAGCCTTCTAGTATTAGACCACACAGAACTTAAACCCATAGCTTTCAGGAATGTAACTGAGTACCGTAACCACTCAGCCACCCTGGGTCTTACTAAAACCCATCTATATTATTTTTTGAAGATAGCTATTGTGCTAGTAAGTCTTTCAAAGTGAAACAACTCAATCTAAACAGAATATATAACATAGTTATTCAGATGGTTTTATCATATAAAAAGGTATTTGAAAGGCAGAGGTAGGATGAATACTGTTTCCTTTGAAAACTCCCTTTGACTCCTCTGGAGCGAGTTTCATACACACTATCTTGACAGCTATCCTCTGTGAGTCACATGCTGCTTCAGCATTGTGGCAGTGCTAGCATCTCTAGTGCTTTAAACTGGGGGGGATAAGAAAAATCCAGGCATTTAAAGAACTTGAAAGAGAATACAAAATAACCAAGTCTTTTGTTACATCATTTGCACTTGCAGAGAAGAAACTATGCACATGCCGTATGTATATCTTTTTTTTTTTTTAAGTGGCACTTAATTTATATTGCACATTTTAGTTTGGACTATCATGAAATTGCATCCTTAAATACTGAGCAGCTTTTCTCTTAAAATATAAATTTAGAGTTCCTCACTTGAGAAGGGCTCTAACGCTCCTCCACTTCAACCTTATCCCTTCTAAGGTCTTGAATGCAAGGAGAAAGGGGCTCTCCCCCCCCCTCTAGGGTATGTAGTTGTTCATTAAATCAAACTGAAGACCTTCTCCATTTGTTATTCACCTGCCCTCTTACAGAGAAATTTTGTTTGAAGTTTCTGGCCGTTCTCCTTCATAATAAAACCTATTGGCCTCCGCTTCATTTGTTGTTATTTTTGTTTTCTGTAAAAGACCCTTCTGTGACCCATGCGCTTGCCAACATGGCATTGGCCCTTATTAAAAGAAGTTGACCTCTCTTAGGCTTTTATCTATTTTATACTTTTAGCCTTTTTCTAGTATTAAGTTTTAGACACTTTGATCTTATTATTATTATCGATGATTATATCCTTCTATTTCTGTATTGTATTGATACTATTTTTTAATATATGTAGTCTCGACCAATGGTCACGACTTAAATAAACAAATTATTATTATTATTATTATTATTATTATTTTATTATTATAAATTTAGAGTTTCTGTTGTACACACAAAAGAATATTTTTTTAAAACCTGCTGCTTCTTTCGTTTTTAAAGAAATACATCTTTCTTTTAGTCCTAGACCCCCAATTCCTCTTTCGCTGCTGTTATCAGAAGAAGAAGCCAGCAACATAATTCAATCATTCTGGAGAGGCTATCGGGTAAGAGCCATCTATAATTATTTTGCTTGATGTTGAATCTGTGTGACTGCAAAGGCCCTGGGGAAGGCCCAAGGTTTAAGTAGCAGATACTATAAATAGCTATTAAGACCCCCATGGTTCACTAGCATTGGATTTGCTTGCATGTAAGTTGTCTAGTGACTAAGATCTTTTCACAGGAGCACATAGCAATGTACTGTTTTCTTCCATGAAGAAGTTCACAAATGAAATTTATCGTTGGAAATGTGTGTTCCTCTTCATCACATTCTATTTGTTGCCTCATCCTTTTGGGCAATAGGCATAGTGCAGGGGTGGACAAGGCTTCCTAATCCCAAGAGCCACATCCATTTACCACAATGGGGCCAAAGAACCACATGTGTCTCTAGAACCACAGTTTGCCCACTCCAGGCAGATGGTAAAAATCCCCATATCTTGTATGTGAGCAAGTGAATGGATGCAAAGATGCATGGGGAAAATGGGGGAGAAATTGATGGAATGAGATAGAAAAAAGAACAGTGTGCTGAGAAGACTGGGGACAGGAAAAAAAAGGAGAGGCAGAAAATATATTGAATTGATAGAGAGCAAAATGTAGGGAAACAAAAATACATTGCATAGAGAGAGACAGCGGGAAAATTGGAGACACTGAAGACAAATTAGGATAGGATAAACCATCATGTGTCTGCCTGGAACAAAAAGTAGATTGAAGCCAGGGAGGGAGCATTAGGACAAAACAAACAAGGGGATGTAGTAAGAAGGGCAGATTGAATAACATTTTATGAATATATTAGTCAATAGATTTCAACAGTGTTTGCTTTTTAGCTGGTGAAATACCCTTTATCAAATAGCATAACAAATGAGTATTTTTACGCTATTTATGAACTCTAGAGGTGAATTACATTTTTTCAAAATGTATTGAATAACAATTTGATATAAAGTGTTAAATACTGTAAAAGCCTGAATAGTAGACAGCTAGCTTCTTCTATTACACTGCAGGAGGCATAGCTCTGGGAGACAAGACGTGACACGTAGGAAGCCACACAGGCAGGCCCACCTGTGCTAGTAGCCTTACTCTTCAGGCTAGGGGGGGAGAAAAATGTGTAACAACGATTGTGATCCCCATTTTACAACTGAGAAAACTGAGACACAGTGTGCAATGTTTCGTTATAATAGAAACACTGTATTTGCTTTATTAATTCCACTGGTTACATGGTAATCATGAGTATTTTTTTATTTTGTTGATTTATTTTTACTCAGTAAAGGCCACATTTACAGTCTTTACTGCAAGAAACCTCAGTTATCCATGGAAGTATAGCCTAAATTCTGTGGAACTTGTTCCTACAATACTATGTCAAATGCTCAGATGGTGTAAATTGGCAGATTGCCAATTATTTGAATTACACCTGTTTATACCAACTGAAGCCCTCGAGTCCTATATTTTGGGCTTTTCCTTTCTGGTTCAGCTTTCTCGGTCATTTATGCCTTTCTGGAGGTCCCCCGTGTAAGACGGGGGGCCACAATGGAGAGGGCGTTCTCGGTGGCCAGGCCGCGGTTGTGGAACTCCCTCCCGGAGGAGGCTCGCCTGGCCTTGGGCCTATTGGCCTTTCGACATATTTGTAAGACTTGGCTGTTCGCCCAGGCCTTCGGAGGGGAGGGTGGGTTAATTTCTGTGGGGGGTGTTTTAAATTTGTTTTAATTAAGAAGTTGTAGATTTGTTTATGTTAAAAAATTGTTTTTATTATGTTAGAAGCCTCCCCGAGATGCCGTAGGCGTGGGGGGCAGCATATAAATATAAGGAAATAAATACAATAAAATAAAATAAATAAATAAATTATGTGAGAGTTGTTTCATCCTGCTTCATTTTGTGTCCTGGCTTAAGCTGTGTCCTAAGGTTGTCTAGCCCTTCAATTTGGAAATTCTCCCCATAATCTTCCTAGTTCATTGATGGGTACAGAGTTGGTGTCTGGAACTCAGACTTTAGCAGGCCATGAACTTAGGGTTGCCATACCTCCTCTTTAGAAGAGGACACTTATGCAAAATACGTGGTGTAAGGCTGCACTGGTTCTAATGCAGCCCTGCACCATGCATTTTTCAGATTTTCCTCTTTTAATGTGGAGGTATAGGAACTCTACATGAACTCCAGTGTTTCAACTGGGAAGCAGGGATTTAGCCACAGCATCACAGCGGTCGACTGGTAGAACATCAAGCTACTTAAGCATACTCGCTATCCCAGCGTCATCTTGGATTGGCTGAGAGTGACACCCTTTCTTGATTTGCTGCCACTAAGAATAAAGTCTCCTTGGTCAGCTCTGACATTTTTGGTCAGAATAATCCAATGGCTACAGGTCTGTTCTTGCTCTCTGCGGACTGATTGTTCTTGTTTCTAAACTCTGGCTTCATCGTCTGATACACCTAGCTGCTCCCTGGAGAGCTGCCTTCTTGGACTGGTCTTCTGATTCCTCACAGTTCAACCCACAGTATTTTTGATCAGTAGAACTAGCATACATTTTAGCAAATGGAAAAATGTATCTGTAGCATTTCTCAAATATTCTGGAGGGAGTACTACAGATCATTATTATTATTATTATTATTATTATAAACATTTATATAGCGCCGGTCCTGTACCTGGCACTGTACAGAACATAGGAATAGACGCGGTCCCTGCCTGTGGCTTACAATCTAAAAGACAAGGAGGGGGAGACAGGGAGAGGGGACAGTGGGAGAGACAGGGGAGAAGACAAACAAACATTCAGGCGGATGCGAAGTCTCAGGTGC
>QEPC01007559.1:3241308-3261958 GCA_003113815.1 Sphenodon punctatus | reverse complement strand
GGAGGAGGGGGTTGGTGGGAGAGGCTGAAGGAGGCGAGGAAGTGATCAGAATTGTGGCAGGGATCAAAGGAGAGATCAGCAAGAGAGCAATTTCGTGAGAAGATGAGGTCGAGGGAGTGGCCGTCGGTATGGGTGGAGGATTCGGTCCAGAGTCGGAGAACAAAGGAGGAGGTCAGGGAGAGAAAGCGGGAGACAGAGGGCGTGGAAGGTGTGTCGACGTGAATGTTGAAATCACCAAGAATGTTGAAATCACCAAGTTATGACTGCCATAACTTCTTCTCATTGTTAATCCATTATATTAAAGCTTCTTTATTATAGGTCCACAGTCGTGGTCCTATAGTTAAGGCAGTAGCAAACTCTCATTGATTGAACAGCGCCTATGCTGTTCAATGGGAGTCAGTAGAGCAAAAACCTCCGGTTGGCGACCATTCTAGCTTTCCTCCAGCAACTCATGTGTTCTGTGCTTAAAAACAATGAGGGGGAGTCCAGGGGCAGGGTGGGGGCTGAAGGCGGGGTGGGGGGTCCCCATCCCTCACCTGTCTCTGCCTGCTAGTAGTGCTGCAGCAGCAGCAGTAGGACACTGATCGGACTGGGAGATAAAGCTGTTTGTTTACAAACAACTCCTCCCCATGTCACTGATCAGAAGGTTGTTGCCTTGTAAAGAAGGTTTGTCGAGATGGCTCGCAACATTCTCACAACTGAATTGTGCATGCTCACCATATTCAAATAATAGACCACGTGATGGTCTCAAGCTCCTCTAGTATAAAAAGTGCTCTCCCCCTCAGAATGACAGTTCCTTCCAACTGTTTCTAGGAATATAAGAAAATTCCATGCAGGGTTGGAAGGGTGGGTGTTGTGAGAATGTTTGAACCCATCTCGAAGAACCTTGTTTACAAGGCAGCAACCATCTGTTCTTCGAGTGGCACCTCACAGGCTGGTTTTACATGGCTCCGCTGGGTAGTGGGTCTGTGGGCATGCTGGTGCATGAGCAGGGCATGCACACAGCCGCCAACGCATCCCCACTCACCCCCCACTCATCTGCACCCATGGAGCAACTGCTGTTTTCCCCGGTTGCTCTGTGCATGGGGACAAGATGGGGGGGTGAGTAGGAATGCATGTTAGGCATGCGCACACACGCACCCCCACTCACTGCGGGCACGCACGCCGCGTCATTCACAAAGGGACTGTCTTACTTATACTATTTTAGGTAGGAATTTAGGATGTAAAGCAATATCTATTCTATCTTGGAAAATCTGCAAATATTGTTCTGAGATTATTATGGCTGCTATTTCACTTACTCTTCTTAATGAAGTTATTGCTAACAGGAATACTGTCCTTAAACCCCCACCCCATAACCAGTTCATTTGCACCCTCCATATAATCAATGCACGCTGCCCTGGGAGCGCAAATGAACTGGTTATGGGTGAGGGGCAGCGTGCATTGATTATATGGGGGTAGGGGCGCAAATGAACTGGTTATGGGGTGGGGGCAGCATGAATTGATTATGGGGGCACAACTGAACTGGTTATATATATATCTGTTTTCATGGCATAATGTGCTTAATAGGCTGGCTGCATTTTGGGTGTCTTGTGTGTTTGATAGCAGCACCCCTAGGCCCGCCAGCGGGACAAAAAGAGGGGGGCCCATCTTGACTTCTTGGCCAGGGGCCCATTGCACCCTAGCTACGCCTCTGGTCTAGTGTGAGTGACTGATCAATTTGAATGAGTGTGTGAGGTGAGAGCATGTGTGTACTGTGTGTGCAAGAGAGGTGAGAGCACATGTGTGAATGAGCGTGTGACTTATTTTACATGAGACACACCCATGCAGTGGCATGGGTGGGTGCGTCTTGTATGAAAGCAGTCACTTGTGCGCTCCTCTGTAACACGCACCTCCACCCATCGCCCCTGTACAGAGAAACCTGCAAAAAGCCAGGTTGCTCCATGTGGGGGATGTAGGGGGATGGGTGAGCGCCTGTGTGCACTTGCAATGTTCTCGTGTCTGGAGCCAGCTCATGCATTAACAAAACTATTAAGTTTCAAAAGAAGGGCAAATTACCTAGATAAAAAACCTTCGGTTTAAGAAGCTTATTAAGGTGGCATTACAAATTATACTCAAACGTTAACGTGACAGTAAATTGTATGTTAAGGCAACTTTATTAAATATCAGACCAATCTATACATTTTTCTTATTCATATATTAAAAAATTATGACAACTGAAATTAAACTGTATACATTCCTCATCATGTATAAGTATTGTTCAGTCACCATACCACACATGTGCAGCTTAATTTCAGTTGAGTCATATTTTTTAAAAATTAAATTCTACTCTCCTCTTAGGGCCATATGTTTAGACCCGCTCCATGCCAAAAACTCTCAGAGAGGGAAGCAAAGTGGTTTGAATTGTATCTGTTATTGGACAAACTGCTGTTGGTGGAACTAAGCAAACTTTGGGGGCAGTGTATCAATCAATCAGGAAACAATCTAGACCACATTTTATGACTCAAACTGTTGTGTAGCTAGAATAGATTGACACACTCAGGTCTCACACTACACAAAAACTCAGAGAGGCTATAAGTGGGACATCGAAACATGTATTTAGAAGTCATTAAGGAAAGAGATATTGCATAAGCACCAATTTTCAAGAAAAAGACCATGACCTCAGTCATTGATGTTTTCTTTCAATTGAAAGTATTTTATTATTAATTATATTATATTATAATAATAATTATTATTATTATAAGCATTTGTGTAGCGCCAGCTGTGTACCTGGCGCTTTACAGAACAATAAGAATGGCGCGGTCCCTGCTTACAGCTTACAATCTAATAGACACGGAGGGGGCAGACAAGGAGAGGGGACATAGGGAGAGACAAGGGATTAGCATCTAAATCAGAGGGAGTGGGGGGGAGGCTGCACCCCTGCCTCGTGCATGGTGCCCTAAGCAAAGTCCTCCACCTCCCAACTGCGCCACCACCCAGCAGATGGAGAGGTGGGGTGCAGCAGCTGATGCAGGTAACAGCAGCACTGTCAGGAGACAGGGGACTTTACCCAGGGCACCATATGTACACGTCCGCACATGCACAGACATTGGATCAGGGCATTAATGCATAAGAGGAGATAATTGAACAGTGGAATTACAGCCCATGGGAGTTGAATGATGTCCCTAGTACTTTAATGATGGTGCTTGGGACTAGAATGACAGCTTCAGGTTCAGTGGAATGACAACCCATGGGAGTTGAATGACAGCCCATGGGAGCTGAATGATGTCCCTAGTACTTTAACTATGGTTGTTGGGACTGGAATGACAACTGCAGGTACAGTGGAATGACAGCCTATGGGAGTTGAATGATGTCTCTAGTACTTTAATGATGGTTGTTGGGACTGAAATTACAGCTTTAGGTACAGTGTCTGCTGACATGACAACCTGACATAGCTAAGGTTAATTGTCCCACTTGTTAAGCAGAGAAGATGTCTTTGAAAGAAAGATTATTTTAGTAATTGTTTTAGAGCAGGTGGCACAGGACTCTGTTCTGCCACAGTATCTGCTGGGGAGGACGGGTCATCTTTTCTCCCCAATGACCATATAGTGTTCCCATCCACTTGTCAAGCTAAGAGAGACATGCTTGAGAGGTGTGGGGAGGCTTCTTTTCAGTTCTACAGGAAGGAGAAGCTGATAGGAGTGTAGCAAGGGGCAGCGGTGTCTTGAGGGATTGCAAGGCTCTGTGCAAAACTACAGGTTGGTGTCCCCAAATACCTTGCTGTGCTTCCTCCTAAAATCAGGACCACCAGATAGCCTGGTTTATTTGTTCATTTTATTTAAATTTATATCCTGTCCATTCCACAAAAAGTAGGCTTAGGGTGGGTTACAGTAATATTAAAACAGATGCATTCATAAGACATTAAAAGGAAAAAAGAAATATAGTTAAAAAATATATGCACCCCTAACCCATCCATCACCCACTAAATGCCTGCCCAAACAAAAACGCTTTCCAGTGCCTGCTGTTTGAAGGAAGTAACAACCTTCTAAACTGAAGGGAGAAGTCTTCCATTTTAGCCTCCCCTAAGCCCTGCTCCCATAGTGGTTATGCTGCTCATCATTCTACTGTGCCAGCAGGACAAATTTTCTCTATTGCATTTTATTTAACAAAAACCATGGATATTCCATAGTAAAAAACCCTCTGGTTTACAAGAAGAGTTAAGACTCTTGCAAATCTGCTTCCTCTACAGGTTGGGGGCAACACTGAAGCTGGGGACAGGACGGTGTGAGCTGGCCCCTCACCCCCTCTGTCTCCACTTTAAGAAGGAGAGACCTTAGGAGTCCTGGCTCCCACGCCCTCTCCCACTCTAATCTACTTGGTCCCAACCCTTTAACAGAGAATGCAGGACTCCTGGCTTCCAGTCTCTCTGCCCCACTCTAATCCAGTAGGCTGCACTCCCTTCACAGGCAACTCAGTAGTCCTGCTTCCCAGCCTGTTCTCCTCTCCCCTGCTCTCAACCTCATAACAAACAACTCAGGAGACCTGGGTCCAAGTCACCCCTCTAACACTGTAGCCCCCACTTCCCTCACTGAGAACTCAGAAGTCCTGGGAAATACTATGTTTACCTGTATGTGTCATATGGAACAGAAGTCGGGGGAGGGTGAGAATGACACACAAAAAACAAGAGAGGAAGTGGAATAACAGGGAGGGAGGCTACTGGGAGTCAAAGGAAAGGAAGTCAGCTATGGTAAGTGGGTAAACGATAGGACTGGTTACTCCAATATCCCATCAGTCTCCTGAATCAGTTATTTCACTCAAAACCCTGTTGTTGTAACTATTTCTAATTCCTTCAGTTGTTAACAGGAGACCCCCTCCCACTCGTGACCTCTCGGGGCGATGTACCCCAATAATCACCGTTCCTTAAACTTCGGGGGGAATTGGCTTAAAGACTTAAACTGGGGTCTCCACGTGTTCAAAGGATCAAGCTGAGGACAGTATGCGCTACAGACAGTTTTATGTACCCTCCCCAAATAGAAAGAGAGAAAAGGAGACAGGTATCCAAAAACAACAGGTTTATTGGTTTATATCACAGAGAAACACAGAAACACAGCCCCGGTCTGGCTGGTGGGGTTTAAAACACAAGCGGCTTGCGGGGATGGTAGGAGAAGAGGGGGGGGGTATTTTGGTTCTGGCTCAGTGAGGGGGAGCAAGAGAACGCGATAGAGAGAGAGGAGGAGACAGGGAGAAAGAGAAAGAGGACTTCCCCAGTTGACTGGGAAAGTCTGGACCTGCAGTTACCTTTTCCTCGCCTGTTGAGACGGGACAGGCAGCCCACGGATCCAGCGGAGTTCAGGGGATGGAGGAAAAAGCAAAAAGGGCAGACCAGAGTCTGGAAGAAAATTCTAACACAGACATGCACAGAGCGACCTGCATGTATCTGGGTCCAAAAACTTCTCAGAGGTGGAAGGGAAAATATAGGGCAGTTATTGGGTACAGAAAAAAATGTTTCTGGGAGGCTAGCAGGATCGCTTGGGGTGTACAATGGGCTGACGAGGAGAGGGTACTTCCATGACAAAGAGGGCTATACTAGATGCCCAAGATATCTTTGTCACAGGGAGAAACTATAAACAGAAGACGCAGGGAGGGGAGGTAAGGCTAACGACGGTCTTTAGGGTACAATGGGTGTGTGTCTGGTTTCTCTTGGGGAATGCAGGGATTGGGGGGGTTTCTGTACTGAGTCATGGCCACCAGTTCCTTGTTACAACAGGGTGGGCCCTCCTTCTTAATGACCCCATTCTTTACTCAGAGGGCCCTCCCTTCCAGTCCGTTTTTCCACCTTTGGCTAGTATCTTTCCATGAGTGTCTCCTTGTTGCTATGGCTAGGGTAGCTGGGCCCGATCCTTATTTCCTGTCCATTTTCATCAGCACACATCCCCTTTCTGCTTGTGCACCTCGTATGGGGAGGCTTCCCTGTCAAGCCTCTATCCCCATGTTCTCCGGCCTCAGTTGGTTCCTGGGGGCTTTTTGCATGCCCTTCTTCTCAGGTCCCTTGGCCTCAGTTTACATAGCAAGAGTGGGGGGGGGGTACCCATTGTAGGGGAATTTAGGGGTCCATTCTTATCACTGTCATTCCACCCACTTACTTGATCCTGCACTCTTTGATTTTTCCCTATTATTCAAACTATTCCACTTACTGCACTTGGTGTCTTCCTCATCATTTCACACCCTCTTGGCTTCCCCATGTACTCTGAAAGATGCAGCTGTGTTGCATTATTTCACAGACACTTAATTGGATCTTGGAATGACAATAGTATTTATTAAGAAATTGGCACTGCTGTTGCCTCCATTCCATCCAGTGGCCATTCCATTTTATTAATTTCAATGTGTGCCCAACTTCAAGTTTAAATTAAATATTTGTATATGACTGTACCCAGCTTCACTGTGCTCTGGGAGGGCAGTGGGGACTAGTGTGTAAGAGGGAAAGTTGTGAGCCATTAGTCAACTGTCCTGGTTTCTCCAACCAAAATGAAAGGATAGAGGGAAAGGAGGCAGTGAGGGGCTAGCTCACACCCTCCTGTCCCCAGCTTCAGTGTTGCCCCCAACCTGAAGAGGATTGGGGCTGAAAGACGAAGGTAAAGTGTGGGTGCATGGAGCCTAAATTGTGAGCACAATATGCAAGGCTGTACAATGTCTTTACTGTTAATATGGCACAGAAGTTAAGGCAGGAGCCTTAACTTGCAATTTCCATGCTTTTTAGTGCATGATAGAATTTGCAAAAGCCTTAACTCTTCTTGTAAACTGGAGGGTTTTTGATTGTGGAATAGAAATCCCTCTGTGATAAATTAATCTGTGCCATTTCTAACAGACTTGAGCATATGGAAATGTCTGTAAGAGCTTGCCACAGAGGGGAGGATGGAAAAAAATTCTTTGTATACTTTCTTTTTGACAAAGCACTCGGCAAATGGAATAGAAGTTGGGGTGGGTGGGTTCAGGGGCGAAGGTAGGGTTTTTAAAGGGATTTTAATATATTTCAGTGCATTTTGTGATTTAATATTGTAAGCCACCCTGAGCCTTTGAGAAGGGCAGGGCAAAAATCTGAATACATAAATAAGTATATGTATGCTCGATTAATGAATTCTTATGATGTTTTATGCTTTGTGTTTATTGGTTTCCCTGATCTTTTTGTTTCTAAGCCTGCTGACATTGATTCTTACAGAAACGTTAATTAGCCCTGACAATACCACTGCAGGCATCCTCCCAGTACAGTCTCACAAAGTCAATCATTTACCCAATAACTTTGTTGGATTAACACCACAAGGTTGCTCAGATGCCTTATGCCCGGGGCAAAGCTTCTGAAGAACAATGTCTATTCTATTAACATTTTTAAAAGTGTATTGTTTGTGGGTTTAGACCAAGCTGAAATACGAATATAAAAATATAGTCCTGAAAGGCATTCAGCTGCAAAAGATTGCCTCTGATCTTCAAACTGACTATGGGATGTTTTTCTTTATTTGTTGTTGTTTGTTGTTCTTTATTGTTAACAACAAACTATAGGACAGTAAAGGTAGACTGATGTACTTTTTATATGTGCTGGTAAATGGAAAGAAAGTGAGTATTTAATTCACTTGGGAGTTAATTTTTTAATTAGACTTTCAAAGGAAATGGATAAAGAATACCATAGGAAATTGCTAAAGGAAGATTTCAGGTTACAATATTTTCAAAAATGTTTCTCTAGGAGTCTATGCTGATTTACTGTGGGTCATTTGACCATGAACATTTGTTACTTCAGACTGTGGTTATATTTGTAAATATTTTTATGAATACATTTCTTTAAAGTCAGCATTTGGATGAAAAAAGAATGTTTCTACAAGATTTTAAAACCATCAGTTTAAAATTCTTTCTAAAAAACATTTTTCCTGAACACAATTCTGTATTTCCCAGAGTCTGTCATTCTGAGCCATCATATTCTGCGATTAGCACACATTGGTAGTGTTGAATAGGAATACAAAGTTGTACACTTACACATCTGTGTATCAAACAACACACTTCATTGTGATAAGGGAAGGTACATTTTCAGTGATATCACACAACCCAAGCACTTTTAAAGAGTGAGTCCAGGGTGGAACTAGTCCCAAGAAGCTGCTAGATTTCTGAAGACTATGGGCTTTTTTAGACAGCCCCCACAGAGTGGGGGGGGGGGTCTGTGGGCACACCGGGGCATGCGCGGTGGGTGGGCGGGATGTGCATACAGGCACACACGCATCCTCATGCACCCCCACTCATCTCCACGCACAGAGCAACCGCCGTTTCCCCTGGTTGCTCCATCCGTGGGGATGAGTGGGGGGCGCGTGGGGATGCGTGTTAAGCAGGAATGTACACAGACCCCCACTCACCGCATGCTTCTGCGCCACATCCTTCACACGGGCCTCTCCCACTCATGAACATGCAGATTTCTGCGTGTTTGTGATTGGGAGAGCCCTGTGTAAAAAGAGCCTTATGCAACTCAGAAATGAATGATTAGGAGAAAAAAGTCATTTAAGCTGTCGGAAGACAATATGTTCAGTAACGTCTGAAACAGATGTCAGAAAAATCTTATTTTCATTATTTATCATTAATATATTGATGCTTAAAGAAATGCATGAACACAAGGTGTGGCTTCATTCACCTGAAAAAGGCAAGAAGGAAGATGCCATCACTTCAAAGCTATGTCTGTAGGAGATGCAGGTGCAGGGATATCACCTTCAGAATAGCTCTTTTGTTCTTCAGATTTTCTTTCTGTGTTGAACCGCCACACACTCATTATGTATCAGAGGATAATCCTGAGCACAGTGAGAAAATTGGCTTGGAAAGTATCAGTTTTACATACGTTTCAAGGGGGATTTTAATTGCTGCCTTTTTCCATTTTATTTCTGTACAATTTGATTTCAAGTAAAGCTTGAATACATACAATAGTTCATACCATTTACTGGTGAAGCAAACCTTGGTTGAGTCCTTTGCAAAGCAATTTATTTCCCCCACCCCCGGTCCGTTCCTACACACATGGGAATGTGACTTCTCTACACACAGGAGAGCCTGTGTAGTGTAATGGCTAAGTATGCCCTACTTGGACCAGGAGGTAGGGGGTGACCCTGGTTCTAGTCTTACCTTAGCCAGAAACTCACTGGGTGACCTTGGGCCAGTCACATGATTCCCTCAGCCTAACCTACCTCACAGGGTTGTTGTGGGGATTAAAAAGTTGTGTTAGTTATATATAAAGCACTCTTGAGTGCCATGGCAGGGGGGAGCTATATAAAAATAACTATTATTATTACATATTCCATGCATAAAGGGGCACGCATAGCCATATTTCATGCATAAAGTGGTAAGCATTCTCCCCCATGGATAATGCTGTGAGTCTGCCCCCTTTCGTGAAAATCCACAGAAGACCAGGGCTGTCTGCACAAAGACCCTTTACACTGGTTTTAGCCTCACAATTCCCCTAATCCATGGGTACCTGGAGGTAGAGGGTGGAATCCTGCCCTTTCCCAGCCATTTGGACAGCCCTTTTGCACCTGCCCCATTCTGATGTGGCCACACCCCTGTCCAAGTGCCATGATGATGTCATGGTGCTCGGTAAGGGATGTGGCCACCTCAGGTAGGGGCAAAATAAAGGGGCTCTCCCATCCCCACCCTCTCTGAAGCAAATTCTGCCAACACCCCTGTCCTAGTCCCAGACACCTTGATTACCCGAGTGCCTTTTGCATTGCGCTGAGCCCCACTCGCTAGCTGAGTGGGATCTTAATTCTAAGTGATTCAGAGCTCTCTTGTTGAAGACAGCAAGCAGTGCGGGAGCTCAGCACTTACAGGCACAGATCTGGAAAGGGGTGGAAAGGTATTCCAGAAGATTTACTATCCGCTTTGCTATGTAGTTCAGAATGGAAGTTAAAATTAGTGCAGCAGCTGGTAAGATCCTATCAAATGTTGCTGCTGGACCAATGCCAGAAGGATGAGCTTGTGAAGAGAAGAGAAAGGCCAAGAAGAATTGTGAAGGGACGGAAGGAAGGAAACTGATTTCAGGCCCCAGAGTCATCTGTCAGGTATTCAGGCAGGAGAAACTGAGGAATTAGAGCGATATTGGTTTTCTAGCGACACTTCAGTCTAAAAGGCTAAGAGTTTCTTTTGCTTTCCCAAATTCATCAATTGAGTTAGGTGAGAAGGAGCTGATTCATGTGATAAATGAATGTATTTTTGAAAATCATTAGAGGGGCTGTTCTGCAGCTGCTGAAAATAGTATTTGGGGGGAGGGTGTAGCAGTGTGCTCACTGGCTGTGGTGAGTCATGGCAGCACTGGGTCTCTGTCTGGCAGCAGACCATCGCTAGCAGCTGCAGCCAGGTATGTGCTTGGGCGCAGCTGGGTCCAGTTAGGGTTCTCTAAGCAGGAAGGGCCAGCCAAGAAAGGACTGATGCTCCCAGCTGGGAAGGAGACTGGTTGCAGAGCTCCTGGCTGCTGGAGCTACAGGTACCCCAGGGAGGGGTGCGTGGTACCTGAAAGTCCAGGGACTTGCTTTTTCAGGCACTCTGATGCGACTTTATCTTTGAGCTCTTTTGTACATATTGATGGAGGCACTATCAATCAAAACACCTGGAACAATAATTGGTGCCTGCATATTTGGCATCAGGGAGTATCTTGGACTCTGATCTTGCGGTGACTCATCTCCCATGAGGGACATACTGTGATAGGGTGAAAGTGAAGGGAAAATGCTGTGACCATTTCCTTCTCCTTTAATGATAGGGCCAATATTCTGAAGGAAAGCCTGTTCAAGTGGAAATGTCTCAATGCCTTTCCTTAACTCTCAGTGGGATAATGGGAAAGAAATTACAGAGACAATGCTCATATTATGCATGTTTTTTGTTTGAGAAACAATTTCTGGGAAAGAAAAGATGCTTTGAGCAAATGGCTGTCTTGTACTCAATGATCTCTTCATTTTGATAACTTTTGGTGAAATCAAACAAGATGGTAGCCCACACTAGCCTTCATAAGGCACGTTCCTGCATGCCCATCTATTCGGTGTCTGCCACATGGCCTCCATGTGGTCACCGCAGAGCCACCACTCACGGCGGAGTCCAGGGACATCGTGTGTCCAACGTGTGGGCCAGTCAGGACTAATGGGGGCCCATGTGTTCCCGTCTTGTCAATTAGGTTTACCTGCAGCCTCTCCCGCATCCAGGTTAGCACGCCTGGACAGCTGAGAGGCAGGAGTGGTAGCAATCTCCCTCCTCCGTGGCCACCTCCCAACTAACTGAGAGGTGTGCTAGAAATCTCCCTTCCCCCCCATGGTCTCCCTCATCGCAGCCTCTCAGCTGAGAGGTGAGCTAGAGATCTCCCTTCCCCCACAGCCACCTCTCAGCTAAGAGGTGGGAAGGGAGATCTCTAGTGCACCTCTCAGCTGAGAGGCAGCTGCGGGGAGAGAGATCGCTAGTGCCACTGGTGGAAACTGCCACAAGCACATGGAATAGGGGCAGGGGGGCTGCCTGTTTATGAGGTTGGACATGCTAAACATGTGATTAGGGACTGCACAGACTGAATACAGACTCCAGTGGGCTATTGTCTCATTTGATTCCACCCTTTGTCATGACACCGACATCAGTGAAAAGATGCTACTCTTGTGGATCGGCTTCAGAGGGATCAAACAATGTAGTGCATCAAAAGGAATGTTGAGATTGCAACATCATATCAAGTTATGTCCAGCTGCATTCTCCACATAAAACAGATTGCTGTGCAACGTCAAAAAATATGGCACAGAGGGGGAAACTATTAAAAGAGCAATGCTCATGTTCTTGACTCCTCTACTAGTGGTGTTTGTTGTTGTTGTTTTTGGCTTGCTCTAGCCTTGAATGGAAAGCAGCACACATTTTGTTTGTTGCAGTCTTCTTCAAATTTTCACAGCTGAAAGCTTTCCACATAAAACTATAAAACATGTGGATTGGCCCTTCCCCTGATAAAGCTATAATTTTTGCTTAAGTTGGCATTTCTGAGCCTCCAGCTGGTGAGCATGAGCACTATTTTATGAAAAATGACTTCTTCTCTGATCAGTTTGTTTATTATTATTTTATTTTATTATTTATTTATTTATTAATTTTGTGCCAGGAATGTACCTGGCACTGTATAATCATTCATTAGAAACGGGTCCCTGCCTCAAGGGGCTTACAGTGTAGGAAAGACAAGGGAGAGGGAAACAGAGACAGGATCGATCCATTA
Organism: Sphenodon punctatus; assembly: GCA_003113815.1. Lineage (NCBI taxonomy): Eukaryota > Metazoa > Chordata > Lepidosauria > Sphenodontia > Sphenodontidae > Sphenodon > Sphenodon punctatus. Next base: position 3,249,744 of record QEPC01007559.1, on the reverse strand, counting down.
ACGAAGGTGAGAAATCACAGGTACACGTGCTTAGCTTAGTAACTTGGGAAAAGGAAATCCTGAATGTTAGGACACAAGAAGGAGCATCAGTGATCAATCGGGCTGAGGGAACTAGGTGTGTTAGAACTAGGGAAAGCCTGATGGAAGAGGTAGTATTTTAGAAGGGACTTGATTAAGAGCTTTGAAATTCTTGGGAATGACTGGCAGTACGTGAATGTAAAATGTTATAATTTATGGGGTCCAGTTGTTAAACTAATATTAAAATGACAGTTGGATTTGCTGTCTCTGTCAAAGCGCTCTTAGAGTGCTGCTGTCAAAAAGGATGTTCCATTCCAGCAAGAGATGGCCACTAGCAAAGAGCTCAGAATAAATGATCACCAGAATGCTCACTGTACTCTGCAGCTAATGGCTATGCACTCTGCGTAGGTATGAACTCTTTTAAAGAAGAGCTGAAGTTTGGTTTCAAAACAGGGCTTAATAGCTTCACAAGTAGCTATTATTTTTCACAAGTAGCTATTATTTTTCATTAGTTCAGCCCTGCACTAATGAAAAATACATGGTGCAGGGCTGCACTGGAACCAATGCAGCCCTGCAACATGTATTTTGCATAAGTGTCCTCTTTTAAAGGGAAGATATGGCCACCCTAGGCCGGACCTGATCCTGACGGGCCAACGGCTTCCCAGTCTGGATCATGTTGTGATGACAGCTCTCCACCGTCACTTCTGTTAATACCCTTTATCCTAAAGCACTTCGGAATCCTACAGGATAAAAGGCGCCTTTAGAAAAGCAGAGTTTAGTTAGAATGAGGTGGGACTTGCTGGGAATTAAATGTTTTTGAAAGATTTTTTCCAAGAGTGTTCTAATTAAAGCTACTTCCCCATACTTGGCAGTCCTGGCCAAAACTAGTCTTTTGGGACAGCAGCAGATGTCTGTGCATTTTCTGCATCTTCTAAGGGCCAATTCTGCCGCACTGTATTATTCTCATTGGATAGTACTTATATAATGGTGATATTCTCAGAATAAAGTGTCTATTTAGTGAGAAAAAGAGTGATAGGGTATTTTCAGACATGACGGGGCCCCGACACGGAAACAACCCTTTGATTCCCCGCCGGGACCACCGCGTCACGGGCTAACAGACACGGTGGCCGATCCCAGCAGGGAATCCGGGGAGGGGGCGGGGCTGTGCGGCGCAACGTGGGCCACACAGCCCTGCCCCCCCACGCTGCCCCGGCTGCCCACCCTTCAGGAGACGGGCGGGCACCGCGGCCAATGCGGCCGCAGTGCCCGGCCGCCCCCCCGGCATTGACCACGACCCGGAATCCCGCCGCGCATTCCAGGCCGTGGTCAGGGGACAGACGTTACCGTCCCCTTCATCACGGGCGGGAATCTCATTCACCACGCGATCGGGAATGGTCCGACCAAAACCTCCGATCGCGCGGTGAATCTGATTCCCCCCCGTGATTCACAGGGGTGAACGTCTGGGGGGTGGAACTTCCGTTCCCCCCATCAGACGTTACGGAATCACTTTCACCCTGTGCAGATTCACTGTGGTTGACTATGATCTTGTAACGTCTGAAAATACCCATAGAATCTGGCCCTTAATGTTTTCTCACCAGAGATGGACATCGATGCTTTGAGTTCCATGTTCTGTTCTTAATTCTCTCTGCCAGTTTCTCCTTCTTAAACAGACATCAACTCTTTTTTTCTTCTTTTTTTAAAAATCAGTATTCTAGAAAATGTTTTTCCTTTTCTCTTCTGCAGTCACTGGCTTCTGAAGAAGATGATAAGCTTTCTGTCTGTCTGTCTCTGTTGTAAATTGCCTTTTTTCTTATTTTTCTCTTTGCCACACTGTAGATGCAGCTAGCAATAAGGCAATTTTAATACCCTTCCTTACGCAGGTGGAGCAAAACCCTGAAGTTTTTCCTGAAAGAAAACCTCCACTGATGTAGTTATGAAAGCAACTTGCAGTATAGTTTGTGTAGACAGACCTGAAAACACAGCATGACATTGTAACACCTTTGGTCAATTTTGTGTCTGTTGCACAACTCATGACACGTTTCCACAAATGCAATCTACAGTTGAAATGGACTCCAGTCTGTTTTACAGTGTTGGACCACATCCTCTCCTGAAACATAAATTAGGCTATCTTTCACATCCCATTTTTTCCCTTAAACTTACTATTTTGCCCAAAGCAAGAAGAATCATCTTCTGTTTTGGTTTTCCATTCCAGTGTCTTACCTTTATTTTTGCAGTGATTTACATCCTGTGAAGTCTTCAGTGGGATTGTGTGGAGTATAAATCAGCATGGAATTGAGTCATGCTACTACTATTAGCACTAACTCATGTTGAAAGCAGTACAGCCCTACGTCCCTCTAGAAAGAAATGAGAAATATTCCCTCCAGAGAAGGAGTGTGCCCGTCCCTTCATGAGATACTGCAAGTTCTGCCGTTTGCCATTTCTACTCCGGAGTACTGTTGGATGAACACAAAGCAGTCCCAGCACTCTTTGCATTAATTCCCTGTTCCCTCAACACTCCCGTTCAGCTCCAGAAAATCTTGCTCCATATTAGTATTGTTGCTTCCTTTTCCCATGAACGGTGGGAAGTTTTCAGGGTAGCCTGCCGGGTTGGTTTCCTTCTGAGGAGAGAGAGACCAGAATTGTACCGTGTGTTTATAGAAATCCATTTATTTACAGGTTGAGGAGGAGTGGATGGGAAGCAACCAACAGTACTTGCAGCACACGTCAGCAGTACAGAGTTCTCCCCCCGCAAACTACCTCTCACGCTGCATCTCCCCACCCCAAGACTTCTTGTAGCTCTGCCAAGCCCCAAACTAGCTCTGCTGCTTCACACACTACTTGTTCCCACCATTGTCTCTTTGCATCTTCTTAACAAAGGTCTGAATGGTCCTGTAGCCAGGTACAGCCATAGTCCTATACCCACCCAGTACTGTACACAAGTTTGCCATTCCACAGGCATAACAATGGGTGATTTCAGACGTGACGTGGTGATATTCACCACAGTGAATCCCACCCCGGTGTGAACGGATTCACCCCGGGCCGTGGTGAGACGCGTGGCACCAACAGACGTGACGGGGGCGTGACCACAGGGGGCAACCGGAGAGAACACGGGCCGGGGTATCCCAACAGACATGACGCGGTGGCGAGAACCGTGGTGGTAGACCCACAAGGCACCAGGGCATGCTGACGTAAACATGGCAGCCTGAGGGCAACAGTTGCCACAGCCGCCGGAGGGTCCCGCCCAGGGAAGGGAAACACGAAGGGTGGGAATGGAGGGAGCTGCGGAGCGAGCAGCGCTCCCACACAGCAGCAGCACAGAAGACACGCGTACTTCAAAAACAGATGCGCTCACACTCCAACGAAGAAGCACACCCACACAAAGAAGGAGAGCGGAGCATGGGGGCATAGGAGGAAAGGGACATGGCCGACCAGGCGTACGGGGGGGGAGGGGGGCCGGCTCTGCCAGCCTAGCAGGAGCAGGAGGGGGCGGGAGCCCAACCAGCACAGGGAAGGCGGCCCCAGCAGACCAAGTAGACAAGTGGCAGCACATTACTCAGGGAAGCACCACAGGTGTTTATTGGGGAATAGAAGCGGCATCTGGACAGGCGCAGAGCCGTACATAGTGGATTCGCGCGTGGGAGAGGACACAGCAACGAGGGGCACGGGGCACAGTCCGGGAGTGCACCGAGGGCTGGCAGCGACAGGTCCACAGGTGGCCATACGGAGGGGTACAGGGCGCTGGGAGCAGGTCCCCGGTTAGAAGGCGACAGGCAGGCGGGCGGATACAGGGCACAGGGAGTCCTGTAAACACAAGGAGGCAGCGGACGGTGGAGGCAGAGGGCTGATGCGCCCAGAGCGCCCTACACCCTGCTGCAGGGTCCCCCATCGGGTGCAGGGGGCGGGAGCGAGAACAGGTGCAAGAAGCGGGGCCATTGCCAAAGTCCCCGGCAGAAGCCTCGGCCGGCCATGTGGAAGCAGATCAGGTAGAATGCCTCAAAGGGATCCGTACAGCTCATCCCGAGCTGAACATCAGTGCGGCTGCACACCTCCGACAGGGCAGCCAGCTCTGGCCCACGGGGGGGGCCAAGCCATAATCATCCGCGGGGGGCCAGGGCAGGTGGGACAGCTCCAGCAGGTGGTAGTAGGCTGCCCCCCGGGAGCGGGGATACCCATGGGCACCTTGCACGCTGATGAAGTAGGACTCGGCCAGGACAGGGCCACCTTCACACAGGCAGGTCGCATATCCCGGGAAGGCACACACACACAGAGCGGAGGCAGTCTCAGCAGGACTCCACGCCACAAGGCCACCCAGCGTGTCCGGAACGCGGGCCTCAGGGAATGGGACGAGACCAAGTTCATCGCAGTGCACCCGGCAGTCAACGTCGGTCACAACATAGCCAAAGCGCAGCATACTGAAGCTCAGGCACCTATAGGCGGGTGACCAACGAGCGGAGGCTGCGCTGAACAATGGGTGAACGCCACAGGTCGCAAAGGGCCATGCTCTCGCAGGCGGTCCAGGCACGGACAGAGGCACCAGGGCCCCCGAGCGGGACCGAGGGATGGGAAGCAGCCGCCATGGGTCAGCTCTGGGAGGGTATGAGCCACAGCGGCCGTGGGGGCTGCATAGGATATCAATAGGATATCAATACCATAGGGTTCCAATACCATCTCTATGCTGATGACACCTATCTCTCTACCCCCTCTCTCTCCTCCTCTGTCCGCTCACGCCTCATCGACTGCCTCTCTGATATCTCCGCCTGGATGTCCCGACGCCAACTCAAACTGAACATGGCCAAGACTGAACTCCTCATTTTTCCTCCCTCCCCCTCCTCTCCCTCTGACCTGACCGTCTGCATTGATGGGGTCACCATCCGTCCTGTTCTCCGTGCCCGCAGCTTGGGCTTCATTTTTGACACGCACCTCTCCTTTAAACCTTACATTGACTCTGTGGCCAAATCCTGCCGATTCGCTCTCCTCAACATTGCCCGCATTCGCCCCTTTCTATCTGTCTCCTCGGCCAAAATCCTTGTTCATGCCATGGTTATCTCTCGCCTCGACTACTGCAACCTCCTCCTTGCTGGCCTCCCTCGCTCCCACCTGTCCCCCCTTGTGGCGATCCAAAACTCTGCCGCCAAGGTCATTCACTCTGCCCGTCGCTTCGACCATGTGACGCCTCTCCTCCTCTCCCTTCACTGGCTCCCCCTTCCTGAACGTATCCTGTTCAAACTCCTGGTTTTCACGTTCAAATCGCTCCATGACCAAGCTCCCCCTTACCTCTCGGACCTAATCGCCCTACGCGCTCCTGCGCGCGCTCTCCGCTCTTCCGCTGTCCCCTCCCTCGCTCTCCCTCGCTTCTCCTGCTCGCCCAACCGCCTTCGTCCCTTCTCCCTCGCTGCCCCGCATGCCTGGAACTCCCTCCCTGCCGACATCCGCCTCGCCTCCTCCCTCCGCTCCTTCAAATCCCTCCTCAAGACCCACCTTTTCCATGCTGCCTTTCCCAATGCCCTCTAGTCTTTCCCCTTGCTCTTACTGTCAGCCCTCCTCTGCTGACTGCTGCTACCGACCACCTTGTAACCAAGCCAAGTACACGCACCTGAGACTTCGCATCCGCCTGAATGTTTGTTTGTCTTCTCCCATGTCTCTCCCGCTGTCCCCTCTCCTTGTCTCCCCCTCCTTGTCTTTTAGATTGTAAGCCACAGGTAGGGACCGCAGCTGATTATATGTTCTGTACAGCGCCAGGTTGTTACTGGCGCTTTATAAATGTTTAATAATAATAATAATAATAATACGTAGGGGGGGCTCGACAGGCAGACGGGCTGCCAAGGCCGACAGATAATGGCACAACTGTAACAATGGGGCCCCTGTGGTGGGGAGCGTGGAAAGCGTGCAGCTCACAGCTGCCGGCATGCAAGGCCGGGCAGGCCCACGCATATACACCTGCATTAGGAGATAGGGAAATCGGCGTGCGCACGCACCGGGAGGCTCAGCCTGCCGGGTTTTACGAGGGATGGAGCCTACCATCTCTCATAGGCCCATGGGAGTGGGGGCGTGAGCACTTAAGGGGCACAGCTGAGAGGGCTGAGGTGGATTAGAGCACACGTTGTGGTAGGCGTGTATCGGACATAACGGAAAGGAGCTCCTTCAGGGATGGACCGCGTCCAGCTGGGATGCCGCGTAGCCCTGCTACAAGTTATAGCTGAATGGTTCCAGGAGCACATGGAACTGATGGCGATCTGTACCGAGTGTGTGGAGCGGATGCAAGCGAACCAGTGGTATATGGCCAGGGTGGGGGCACGCACCCGTCGCACAACAGACACGACCGCACGCCTCCTAGCCCTGGGAACAGCACGGCGACTCAGAATAGCCTACAGCAGGCCGCTGCTAAGGGCAAACATCCTCCCGGCCAGCTGCAGGGCCCTGTTGTCCAGGCTCACGTGGAATAGGGCTGCCAGGTACCTGGCGCTGCAGCTCGCCATGCCCATCCAGAGGTGCACGTGGGCTGTGCCGAGAACACAGCAGTGGTGGCAGAGGGTGCTGACACGTTGGGACGATGCCACATGGGTCAGGCACTTCAGCATGGACAGGCGCACCTTCATGCGCCTTGCTGAGCTGCTGCGGGAGTGGCCTGATCCCCTCCAGACGGGCATGCGTGAACCAATTCCCGTGGCTCAACAGGTCGCCATAGCTGTGTGGGCTCTGGCCACCCCGGACTCATGCCGGTCTGTTGCCCAGCACTTTGGGGTGGGGCTAACGACCGTAGCATGTCTGGTGCAGGATTTCTGCGAGGCTGTGGAAGGGGTGCTTCTCGAGCGTATGATACAGCTTATCGACCAGGACACTGGGATGGCAGGTTTCATGGACCTTGGCTTCCCCAATTGCCTGGGGGTGATAGATGGTTCTCATATAGAGATCATGCGGCCCCCCCTATGACGACGAGGCCGAGTACATCAACCGGCACGGTTACCACTCATTCCAGCTACAAGGCCTGGTGGACCATCGAGGACGCTTCACCAACATCTTCACTGGGCACTCAGGCCACAGCCACGACGCACGCATCCTCACCATCTCCCCGCTGTTCGCCCGCATGTACAGGGGGGACTTTGCGGACATGCGCATGACCCGCATAGAGGGGATGATGATGCCTCCGTGCATCATAGGGGACCCAGCATATCCCCTGAAGCGTTGGCTGATGAAGGCATACCCGGTGGCCGCTACGCCAGCCAAGCATCATTACAACACCTGTCTCAGCACTGCGCGCGCGTGGTCGAGAGGGCATTCAGTGCCCTCAAGCAACGTTGGCGATGTCTAGCAGGCAGACTGGACTATACGGTGGAGACCTCCTCGCTGGTCATTGGCGCCTGCTGTGGCCTGCACAACATCTGCGAGACTGACAGGACCGCCCTCGAGAACCCCCCCTCACGCCGCCTGCCTGGGCCGGTACCTCTATATGCTGATGTGCCCAACCCCCGAGAGTACCGCTATGCAAAGCGCATTAGGGCAGCACTGACCCGTCACCTCGATTGCCTGGCACATCACTGGGGCACCCGGAGACCAGAACTACGCATCACGGAGTCCGAGTTGGGCCCCTGCGCACGTGTGCAGCTGTAGTCCTGTTACAGCAATTAATAAAGCACACAGAACACGTCAGGTGTGTATGTGATCCTTTATTCACCCACCCAACTCCCATTCATGCCCTGGTACCCGATGTGCCCAGGTGCCCAGTGCCCATTGTCCCTCCCAACCACCTCTGTGGTGCCGAGTGCCCCTCCCTCCCCATCCCCTATAGTGACCTGCCCCTCACCCGTCCCCTTGTGCCCCTAGACTGGCCCATCTCCCTGCCTACCGAGATGGCCTCGTCATCCTCTGTCTGGTGTGTGCTGTTGGTCACCAGCTCCTGTGCGAGGTCCTCCCTCCGTCTGTGCGTCCGCGCACAGTGTTCCCTCATCCTCTATGCCGGGGGTATGGGTGGCTCCCGGGCACGACCCTTCCGTGCTCGGCGTGGCTCTGTGGGGCGACATAGGGGATGGTCCATTGTGTTGGGTGCGTTTCCCTGAACCCCACTCCTGTCACAATGCTCGGGGCGCTCCCTCCCTCCAGCGAGGACTTCCGGGCACCATGGATAGCTCCTTCTGTCCGTTCCGCCTCCATGGCATTGGAGCCTGTTGACCCGGCCGGAGCCCTGCCCCTCTCCCACTGCCCTTCCCCTCCTACCCTTGGTGTTTGTGCGCACGCCCACACCTGCCATGGGTGGGCGTTCTCTCGTATCCGGCCTCCCCCATTTCCCTGGCTATCTGGGCGAACACCTGCTCATTTCTGGCATTTACTGCCAGCGCTCCCTGCAATTCTGGTGTCGCCCAGATAGCTAGGAGGTCTTGGGTCTCCTGTAGCCCTCATTGCTTCCCTCCCCCCCCCCCCCCC
>QEPC01007559.1:3224913-3240262 GCA_003113815.1 Sphenodon punctatus | reverse complement strand
TGGACTATTGTAACGTGCTCTTCGTGGGGCTACCCATGGTAACAGTTCAGAGCTGTCTCTTATACACATCTAGATGTGTATAAGAGACAGACAATGCTGCGTGCCGTCACCACGGCCCGTGGTCATTTCCATTCACCGCGGGCGGGGTTTTCCGTTCAGAAGTTACTTTTCATTCACCCCTGTCGTGGTGACCATTCACCACACTTCTGTACCTCCTCCCGCCCCGACCTCACGAAGCGTGGTTAGCTTCACCCCGTCCCGCGTTTGACTGTGGTCAACATCTGGATGTGAGCAAACAGACGTGCATGGCTCTTTCACCACCGCCCGCGTTTGACTGCGGTTGACTGTGGTGAATGCCAAAAACGTAACGTCTGAAATCACCCAATATTTTCCTCTTTGGACCATTAAGTAGACATCTTTTATGATATGCAAAAATCAACACTGTTCCCCATGACGCATCCACTGAACATAGTTTTTTGTAGATTTAATTGAAACTCCCCCACCTTGTTTTGTTACGTGTGTATTCAGGAATAACTGCTATTCCTTTGGGATTATAGATTCTCTCCTTTCCTCCTATCCTTTTCCTTTTTGTAAATTTCTGCAAGCTCTGAAAGACTGGTTCTATGGGTCTGGCGCAGTAAACTAGTTAATTCTGAGTGTGCAAGGGCGTACGATTTCTTATGAAACCATTTGATATTTGAGCTCCTCCAGAACACCATACCTGTGGGAAGTATATGATTTTTGCAAAGATGAAGATACAGTTTGGGCTAGAAGCCTGAACTTTTGCTATTTCTCAGCTTTAGAAGATATGTATCAAGCATTAAAAAATTTAGTGAATCTTGCTATGGCTGTTTCAGAGCTAGCTTCTCAGAGCAAGGATAATGAAGTATTGTACAAGCTATCTGATGTCAGATCACTAAATAAAATTCTTCTCTGTCAGCATTCATTATGTAACCTTGCATTGCATTACTGCCCTGTCATTGCACTATCCACATGTACCAAGGGCTCTCCTCTGAAACAGATTAAAAACTGCTTGAGGGATTCAGCTACACAAGGCAGATTTCTCAGTTGCTGGGGAAAGGGGATATATTCTTGGCGGGCCAAAACGTTCTTGCTAAATAACCTTCAAGATTTCTCCAAAGAATTGAGAAACTAGTGAAGCTGGTATAAACACTCTCAATGTGTGTTGAAAAGTAGAAGATGATTGTCTGTGTGGCAGAATACAGTTTAAATCACATAGGATGTTTTTAGGCAAGTGTCACTCCATCCCTCACCCACCCACCATGCATGTTGCAGGGCTGCATTGGTGCCTTATGCAGCTCTGCAAGATGCATGATGGGTGGGTGGTGGGGAGGTAATGGGTGGGTAGGTGCTTGTCTGAAAACACCCATAGACTGATTTTATTCATGTTCCTGGGATGGAATGACATTTTGAAGGAAGTTTTCAGATAACTAAGTTTGTGGGATAAGGAAAACCAACATGTATTGAACAAAATGCACTTTAGAGCTTTCTGGAGGACACTGCTTTGGCATGGTTGCTAGACCACACCGCCGTGAATCGTCATCCAGTAGGGATGGGACTTTCGGTATTGCCGAGAACTGAAAGTAGCTAATAATGGCACTTTTGGTTCTTTCCAAAATATTGGTTCTTTTTTGGTTTTGGCCCTTTCGATTCTTTTGCATTGATTTTTTTATCGGATTTTTAACATTACGGTTTTCCCCATTGACTTCAATGGGGGGGAAATGCAATGTCCAAGAACCAAAACTGATAGGAGAATTAAAATTCATGAGAACTGAAACCAAAATAAACCAAAACCAAAATTCTGCCCAGAGTTCCACCCCTATCATCCAGTGTTGGTATTTCTGTGTTGTACACCACTTGGTATAACTATCTGAGAGATGGGCACCCTTATAATCAGTGCCCATTTTTAGACACAACATGCCCATGGGGGTTCACCCATCCCCCACAGACCTAGGCACCTGTCTTAAGGTGACATGGGTGGAGGCAGGCTCCCACAACCCACGCACCACCCACCTATACCTCTGCACGGAGCAACCTGGGTTTTTCCTGGTTGCCTCGTTCAGGGGCATGAATGGGCAGTGCGTGGGTGCAGGTGCACACTGACCGCACAACCATCCGCTGCTGTGTGAAGGCTCCCCCATTCACCATCAGAAGTGCATGGCGGTGCACACGGACCTGCCCCCTGCGGGTCTGTCTAAAAATGGCCAGTGTATAACAGGGATGGGGGAATCTCTGGCCCACAGCTGCTTTTTATTTTACCCCTTTCCAGATCCTGGATCTGGTCCATGGATCCTGTCTTTACCCTCAGGCGCTGAAAGAGTGAGCTCAGGGGAAGGGAGCAGAGATGCAAACATGCACACAAGGACAGGGAACTCATCAACAGCATAAATCTTATTGGCATGATCTGGATGCTCCCTTCTTCCCTCTATCCTGAACACACTCTACCTCAGTGCCTATCTGGCCTGTAGAGGTTGTCCTAATTTTCCAAGTGGCCTGTGGGGGTGTGTGTGGGAAAGTTCCATCTTCAGTCTAGTTTATAGCCTGACTCTGCTTCCAGTAAAGTCAATGGGAATATGGCTGTTCAGAGGATTTTCTGAGATTTGTCCACAGTTGTTCTAGCGCTAGCGCTAAGAATGGGCGAATGCTAGGTTAGACCAGCTGCCATTATGTTGGCTACTGTGTCATCTAATTCTGCTCAGAGCAGTTCAAGACAGGATGATGTGGAAATTAAAGCACTGCTGTGTGCTCTAACTCCCAGAGCTACTCCCATTGGTGCCACCAGAGCGATAGTTGGTAAATTTCCAAAAATCTTAAACACAGGCAAGGTCTGTGAATTTTGTTGTCTTAACTGAGCTCAGCCTTTCACGTGGGTGATTGACAAAGGCCCTTTTTATATGAGATGGACCCATGCATGCACACGCAGGTTCACTGAGTAGGCATGGGTGGGTGTCACCCGTGTAACCACCACGGCGGGTGGGTCTGCGTGCGTGCGTATTCCCTCCCGCAAGCCACCAATCTCCATCCACCTCCGCCCATCGCCCATGCACGGAGCAATTGGCCAAAACGCAGCGGACCTGTGTGTGCATGCATGGGTCCGTCTTGTGTAAAAAGAGCCATTGACTCTAAAATGTAGATTGGTGTTACTCTTAGCTGTGACAAGTCTTTTTACACCGTATGACTGGGGGTAAATACAATGCCAAGGTTGTAAGGAGGTTTGGTGTGCGGTGTCATCAATAAGCTGATGCCACCCAACTTTACCTCTCTTTTTCATCCGACCCAGACCCGGCAGTCTCAGTGCTCTTGGTGTTTGGCGGCTGTGCGGGACTGGATGAGGGCCAACCAACTGAAGTTGAATCCTGACAAGATGTAGGTGATGTTAGTGGGGAAGGCAGCGGGGTTGGCATCCCCCATCATAGATGGGGTTTGCCCTCTGCTGGTTCCCCAGGTTCGTAGTCTGGGAGCGCTCCTTGATTCCCAGCTCCGCCTGGATGTCCAGGTGGGGGCTGTGGCGAAGAGTGCACTTCGCAAGTTACATCTGGTGCGGCGGCTTCAGCCATACGTCTCAGACTCTGACCTGGCCACCATCATCCATACTTTCATCACCTCTGGACTGGACTATTGTAACGTGCTCTTCGTGGGGCTACCCATGGTGATGGTTCGGAGACTGCAGCTGGGGTAGAATGCGGCGGCCTGTCTCTTTACAGGGTTGGGCCCCTGGGAGCATATTACACTGGTGCTCCGTTCTCTGCACTGGCTGCCTATCTGCAGTGTTCCAGATCTGATTCAAGGTGTTGGTGCTTACCTATGAAGCCCTAAACAGCCTGGGCCCTGCCTACCTGCGGGACCGCCTCACTCCCCAGGCTCTGGATCGATCCCTACAGTCGACCAGGGGCGCCCTTCTTGAGGTCCCCCAGGTATTCCAGGGGGTAACAATGGAGAGGGCATTCTCAGTGACCGCACCAAGGCTGTGGAACTCCCTCCCAACAGAGGCCCGGTTGGTCCCGGACCTTCCCTCTTTTTAATGAGAATGTAAGACCTGGCTGTTCCACCAGGCATTCAGTGGGAGGGAATGGGTGAGGGATGGGGGGAGTGGGTTAGGGTGGGTATTTGGGGTGGGTTTTGACAACCTCCATGTTTTATAGAGTTTTTATATAGTTTTACTGTTATCTTTTATTTTTTATGTATTGTGCTGGCTGCTGTGACAGGAGGAGCGGGGTATTAAATTTACTAAATAAATCTATTAAATAAAGAAATCTCTTTGAGCAGTTAGCAGGTTTGAATTAGTTTGCTAGCACAAATTCCCTGCTGTATGTACCTTTGTTCTTTTCACGTTTCTTCCCTGCTCTATTACGTCTGCTCAGTGGGCTACTTTTATACTTTTGTAACTGCTTAAATGCCTTAGTACAATTTTTTAAAAACCCAGATACAAAATAAGTGAGTAACCCCAGTGCATAGTGTTTTTATGAATCTGCGGTAATCAAAAAGATAGCTTAATTGCCATATTTCTGACATGAGGTACCAATTAAGTGGATTTCACTTCTGTAGAGACTGGAATTTTAAAATCCTATGTACTAGATTGTACTTCCACATTGAGTTTGCCAAAGGCATAGCTATAATAGGTGCAGCCAGTGTAGCTGTGGGGCGGAAGGAGAGGACAGCCTTAGGAACCCACACCCATGTAGACTATGTAGGCAAATGGGTGATTAGCTTGCTAAGTGCCTGGAGGACCCATTTCATGTTCTGCACAAGGCCCCATTCCAACCTAGCTGTTAACGATGGGAGATTAGCCCGCTGGAGTCGCTCCGTGGATCCCCCACACAACCGTCGCTTGCAGGTTCCACGCGACAAACCAATGGGCAAGCATTCCTCCTCCTCTTCCCCCTCCCGGAGCTGTGATTGCTCCCCGGACTGCTCTAAGCGCTCCATCTGGGACTCTGGTCTTGGCAGACCTGCACATGCACAGAGGTTGTGCGCATCCTAACAGACAGGAGGCACCCAAATGAACACACATTCGCCCACATTTGCCAGCATTATTTGCCATAACAATGCCACGTGGCAGGTGCGGGTGAACATCTGGCAGCTACCTAATATGGGCAGGTGGCCCCCGCATCCAGAGGAGGCTGATCTGGGCTACTGTCTCATCTGTTTCCCCCCTGTGCCTTTAGATCTTGACTCTAGGATAACACATAGCTGTGCTGCCCAAAGAGTGGCCCAGGAGCAGCCCTGATGTCCCTCAAGGATTCACATATTCTTCAATCATTTGTCTCTCTTGCTACCATAAAAACGTTGCACAATTCCAGTTACCTAGATTTGTTGTAATTAAATTATGAGACAAATAAATAGGGACATTGGTGGACTTCTTACAGGAACATGTTTTCTCTTTCCCAGGTCCGCTGTGAACCAGAAGTACAAGAGTTGCGTCAGTGGCAAAAGCAGTTGAGAGAAGACAAGAACATTATTAAAAGGGTGCAAGAGTTCTGGACCAAACAGGAAGTAAAAGGTAGGTTGCCTGAAGCAGACATCTGCTTGAGCCCTGCTGTCAAACCCCAGTGCATGAACCTCATCTAAGCCAGAGAACTGCTCTTTGGAGGCCCAATCCAACCTGGCCCTAATTCAGACAATGTAAGAGACATGTCCATAAGTGGCCCGTCTGTCTAAAAGCACCCCACTAGATGTGCAGGCAGAGCAAACATGGAGCAGGCTGTGCCTGCCCTGCAGCAGCCCTGGAGGCAGTGCTACGGAACATTCTGGAGCAACCGCTGACAGCGGAGCAGAGGTCCATCTAATGGACGCTGCTGCTCCACTTCCAATCACCCTGGGCAACACTATAGCACTGCGGACACTCTAGCCTGCAACTCTGTGGTGTGGTGGGGGCACCCTGCAGACGGACCACGGGCCTGGGAACTTGCCGGGTCTGTCTGATCTGGATCCCAGCAGCGCTGGGGGTGCACCCCCTGAGCATCTCTGGCAATGGCAGCCCTGCGTCCATCTGAAAACACCCAATGGGTGATTTCAGACGTTGCGCGGTCCCGATTCACCACAGTGGATTCCCGGCGGGGGTGAACCGAACAACCACCCCCTGTGGTCAAGAAAAACCCCGAACAGACGTGACGGGACCGGGACCACGGCAGAGAATCGGTCGATCCCGGGCCGGGCCGTGGTCAAAGCACCGGGAAGATGCCGGAGCGACTCATCCCGGCTGCTGGCTGTGTGCCCTTTAAATCTCCCTCCCTGAACTGTGTTGTTGCTCGTTGCCTGGCAGCGACACTGCATGATTTGTCCCCGGCTGGGAATCATTTTCTTTGATTACGGCCGATGGTCGCCGTCCAAACGTTACTTTTTGTTGGTTCCCGTCGGGAATTTCTTTGACCACGCTTTCAGAGATGGTCCGGGGGTGAGCTCCGGAAGCGTGGTTGATTTTGACCCCATGTGGGCATTGACTGTGGTGAACATCTGGCGGCCGACGAACAGACGTTCAGGGTGCTTTGGCCCCGTCGCGGGATTGACCGTGGTTCACTGTGGTTGAGCGTGATCTCGTAACCTCTGAAAATACCCAATGTGTTGGAACCACAAGCTGCTTGTTAAATGTAGCTTAATTACTTCTTTTTGTGGAACATACCAAAATGGAGTTCTGAAAACACCAGAATGGGAGGGTTTGATGTCCTAAACACACGCTCCCACTGATGAACTTTTGCAACTCTATAGAAGTGCAGGCAGAGATCCGCTATCAGCAATGGAGGTAAAGTTCTGCTGGTTTCATTGCTTTATATGCATTTTACTTTGGGACTTAATTTAGTAGCGTATCACAACAATATGCTGATGGGAAAATGTAATGAATTCTGATTTTTTTAAAATCTAATTTTATTCTACATGGGGGCTACATTTAAAAACAGCTTAATTTAAATAGCACTTAATAGTAACTTTATTACCTGTAAAGCTTAGATTAGGCCATAAATAAGTAGTTACTTGTAATTTCTACACTAACTGCCATTGTCAGAACATTTTATAGCTATTGCTAATTTGAAAACTATTCTGTTGTCCGTAATACATGATACTGCCCATGCTTGTCTAGGAAGGTTTGTTTTTTTAAATTATAAAGTAATCTGTGCTTTGTAGTAATAAATGCTGAAGAAATTAATGACTACAGCACAGCTTTAGCCATTAACTTAATGTGTTGCATTTTTTCATTGATTTTTATACTCCAATTAGTTTGTCCTGCCTCAATCACAGGCATACTATCCTAGCATTAACGTGCTGGGCATTGTGTCCTTATAGGTGCAGTTCTGACTCAGTTGAAGTCAATGGTTAAATTCCCCTCAATTTCAGTGGAGCCAGGATTGCTCCCCATGTGGCTTAATGGCCATTTAACATTAGGTCTCCCCTAGAAGAATTAATGCTAGGACTGTATCTGACTCAGTGTAATGTGAGAACATCGACATTATTTCACAAATCCAGTACAACAGCTGACAATACCCTAACCCAAAATCTTTGACTCAGGCTTGCTGCCTAAAATGAGTTCAAATACAGTTCTGTTTTCACTGGAAATATTGTGGGAAAGAAGATGAAAACTCTACAATGATAATTTAATAAGATGTTTTACAAAGATCCAGATTGTCTGTGCATCGCTGTATATATGTGTTAGAAATAAATCTGGTGGGAAAACCATTTTGTAACCCTTGACTGCCTTTTACTGGTAGTCCGCTCCAGTTCCGACTATAGCAGAAGCAGGTGTTTTAACATACATTGGCAGAATGCTTCATTACAAAACTATAAGCTATAATTACAATGTCACCTTGAGTGTTCTTTCAAAACTGCCAAACGATTCTTACACATAGTTAAAAATAGGAAGCCATTCTATACATTCATACATTTTTAGGGGAACTAAGATGCTCAATTACACTTAATAGCTTTCCAAATTTGGAGGAATAGAGTAATTTGGAGATTATTCTTATTAAGTATTTACATAGAACACGCAGCGTACTATCATTAATTGGAGACAGATCACTGCCCCAGCAGGCTTACAAACTAGGAGAGAGAAGGGTGTGGAGACAACAGAGAGAAGAACATAGAGAGAGACAGGAATATTCTCATAAAGCTGAGAAGTTTCAGGTGCACATGCTTTGCTTAACTACAGGGGGATAGGGGACCCTGAATGTTTCGTTGTGGAATAGGAGAGTTACATGCAGCACTCAGAAAAAAGCGGGATCCGCGCAGTTTATGCTTGTGTATCCTTTGTACTCCACGCGACTGTATGAATGGGATGCGTGGACCATGGAATCGAGCTCAGTGACTCCAAGAATCTTTTCCTGAGTGGGTAACTCCTAATGTAGAACCCAGCATTTTGTACATATAGTTTGGGGTACTTTTCCCTATGTGCATCACTTTGCACTTGTCTACATTAAACTTCATCTGCCATTTGGATGCCCGGTTGCCCAGTCTCGCAAGATCCTCCTGAAATTCTTCTGCAATAAATACTGTTGTCATTCCAACATCCACCTAATGACTGGGAAAGAATACAACACAGGCCCTTTTCACACACACTCTATCACTAATAAAATGGGTGTTATATTCTATTATACATGTTGCAGGGCACCCATAGAGCACATCTGCAGCCCTGCAACATGTATAATAAAATGTAGCACCCATTTCATCAGTGTTAGAGTGTCTGTGAGAAAAGGGCCACAGCTGCATCTTTGAGAATACAGGAGGAAGCCAAGAAGGTGTGAAATAATGAGGAAGGCTCTGGATGTAAGTGGAATGGTTGGAATGACAGGGAAAAATACAAAAAGTGCAGGAGCAAGTAAATGGGTAGAATGACAGGAGGAACTAGAAATGGTTACAATAATAAGGTTCAGAGTGAAATAACAGATTCAGAAGACTGGTGGAATACTAGGGGGAGCACTCCTGTCATTTCACCCACTTACCATAGCTGACTCCCTCTCCTTTGACTCCCTATAACCTCCTTCCCTGTTATTCCACTTCCTTTCCTCTTTTGTTTTGTTTTTTAGTCATTCCACACACACACCCTTATTCCTGTTCCATATGAGACAGACAGATAAAAATTGTATTTCCCAGGACTTTGACTTTTCTGTGAGAGGAGTGGGGCTAGAGGATTAGAGGGGGAACTTGGACCGAGGACTTCTGGGTTGTCTGTTACAAGGTTGAGAGCAGGGGAGAGCAGGCCAGGTTGGGAACCAGGCCTGTTTGGTTGTCTGTGAAGGGAGTGCAGCCTATTGGGTTAGAGTGGGCTAGAGGGGCTGGAAGCCAAGGGTCCTGAGTTTTCTGTTAAAGGGTTGGGACTTAGTAGGTTAGAGGGGTAGGGACGTGGGAGCCAGGACTCCTGAGTTCTCTGGGAGGGAAATGAGAACTAGTGGGTAAGAGGGAGGGTTGTGAGCCATTACTCAGCTGTCCCATTCTCTCCAACCCAAATGAAAGGATAGAGGGGAAGGAAGGGGTGAAAGGAGAGCGTGAACTTCCCTGTCCCTAGCTTCAGTGTTGCCCTCAACCTGCAGAGGAATAGAATTGGGAATGAATGACAAAGTGTGGATGCATGGAGACTAAGGCCGTTTTTAGACGATTGCGGCCGCGTCTGCACTTGTTTTGAAAAAATGCCGGGAGCCGGGATCAGACAATACACTCCCGGCAATCACGTGCCCGGAAGGGGGACGGTCATGCTTTTCTGGCCACGTTTGACCGGGTCGATTTTTCAACCCGGTCAAATCGCGGCCGGAAAAGCATGCGCGTTCCCCTTCTAGGCGCATGATTGCCGGGAGTGTATCGTCTGATCTCGGCTCCCGGCATTTTTTCAAAACAAGCGCGGCCGCGGCCGCAATCGTCTAAAAACGACCTAATGTCGTTTTCACACATCTTGCAGATGTGGAGGGGGGGGGTCGTCTATTGGAACTCTGCTGCGGGTATGGGGGGGGGATGGGTCAGCATCCATAGGAATGCCACGGGCAGTGGGTGGGGGTGCATGCACACTCCCACGCTACACCCATCTCCACCCACCTACACCCATCGCTCATGCACGAAGCAACTGGCAACAACGGTGGTTGCTTTGTGCGTGGAGGTGGGTGGAGATGGGTGTGCACCCATGGGAATGACCCCACACCCATCCCCACCCACCGCATCACACACACCCATGCCCGTGAGAAAAGGACCTAAGTTGTAAGCAAGCTACATAGCATGGATGTTAAGGCGGGAGCCTTAACTTACATTTCCTATGCTTTTTGGAGCATGATTGAATTTATAAAGGCCTTAACTTCTGACTTAAACCAAAAGTTTTTTTGTGTATAGCAGGGGTGGGGAACCTTTTTGAGGCCAGCGGCCGCATTGTCAGTCCCCAAATGTGCTGGGGGGCCACACGTCAAAATCAATTCAAATCAATTTAAAAGAATAGTTTAAATTAATTAAAATTAATTAAAATCAATTTAACAAATTAATGTACATCAATTTAACAATTAAAATCAATTAAAATCAATTAAAACCATTTAAAACAATTAAAACAATAAAAAATCTATTAAAATATTTAGACAAACAGACACACAGAATATTCAGACAAACACAGAATATTCTCACACACAAAAACTTACATAGAATATTCAAACAAACATATACACACACACGCACAGACACGCACACAGAGAATATTCACACACACACACTGCAGTGCTCTCCCTCTCCCCTGACTGCTACCAGAGTGTCTCCACTCCAGAGTTCCACCAGCAGCGGGCAACGCCAGCTCCTGTGGTTGAGTTCCACAGCAGTATGACAGCCGCAAGGGAATCGCTGGGGATGGAGTAGGGATGCTGCCTCGCCGTTTCCTCTGCTGCCTTTGCAAGCTGAGCCAAGGCTAGCAGTTCCAGCCAGCTGCTTCCCCCCCAAAGTTTCAAGGGCACCATGGCTGTTTCCGGCGGCCGGGGAAGCTTTGTGCTGTAGAGGCTTTGTGCCATGATTATTGTGTGTGGCCTGCAAAGCCCCACTCTGGCCACAGCGAGCCGAGTGATGGACCGCATGCAATGGGAAAGGGCTTGGAAGTTGGCGGGCCACTGGAAAAAGCCCCGCAGGCCAGAAGTGGCATATAGAATAAGTACATGGCCATTTTTACATGGACAGCACACACACACACACACCCGCTCTGTGTTCGGGTGGGTGTGTGGGGGTGGGGGCGTCTGTGTAAACGGCCGGCGGTAGGTGTTCACTCAGTGTTCGTCCGTGTGAACAACGAGCAGGATGGGTGGGGGTGAGTGCACGCTCCCGCGCAACATCCACCTTCACCCATCACCCATCCACGGAACCCTCCAGAAAACTGGAGGAGGCCCTGTGGGTGGAGATGGGTGGAAGTGGGGGGTGTCCGTGTAAAGGTACATGCACCCACCACGCCAGAACACCCATCCTCCTCTGTCGGTGTAAAAAGGGCCCATATTTAAACTGACATCCTTAGAATGTATGTGGCACAAAAGCCCTTTGCTGAACCTGTGCCCCCTCCTCCTCTCTACCCCTCTCGGTCGGGGTTCACCAAGGCTCTGTCCTTGGCCTGCTCCTCTTCCCTATCTACACCCATTCCCTAGGCAAACTCATTGCCTCCCATGGCTTCCAATACCACCTATACGCTGACGACACTCAACTCTCTCTCTCCACTCCTTCCCTCTCACCCTCTGTTCAAGTTCGTCTCACCAACTGTCTCTCCGATATCTCCGCCTGGATGTCTCAACGCCAACTCAAACTGAACATGGTGAAAACTGAACTCCTTATCTTCCCTCCCAGTCCTTTCTCTCCCTCTTCCCTGTCAGTTGCCATTGATGGGGTCTCCATCCTAACTGTCCCCCAAGCTCGCAGCTTGGGCTTCATCTTCGACTCGCACCTCACCTTCAAACCCTACATTGACTCCATTGCCAAATCCTGCCGCTTCTCCCTCCACAACATTGCCAAGATTCGCCCTTTTCTGTCTGTCTCCTCTGCCAAAACTCTCATCCATGCCCTAGTCATCTCACGCCTCGACTATTGTAACCTCCTCCTCTCTGGCCTTCCCCGCTCCCACCTTTCTTCCCTTATCTCTTTTCAAAACTCTGCTGCCAGGATCATCCACCTAGCCCGTCGCTTTGACCACATGCAGCCTCTCCTCTCTTCACTGGCTCCCTCTTCCCAAGCGTATTCTGCACAAGCTCCTCGTCTTCACCTACAAAGCCCTTCACAACCTTGCTCCCCCCTACCTCTCTGCCCTGATCTCCCTCCGAACCCCTGCTCGAGCACTCCGCTCCTCTTTCATCCCCTCCCTCACCCTCCCACGCCTCCCCTGCTCCCCCCAACCGCCTTCATCCCTTCTCCCTCACTGCCCTGCACGCCTGCAACTCCCTCCCTGCCTTCGTCCACCTTGCCCCCACCCTCCACGCCTTCAAGTTCCTCCTCAAAACCCACCTCTTCCACTCCGCCCTTCCGAACTCCTGCTAAGCATCCCCATGCAGGATTAGCCCCCACCTGTTATCTGCAAACTCCCAATTTACTGTAACCAAGCCAAGCACGTGCACCTAAGCTCTTACATCCTCATGAATGTCGCATCCCTTGTCTCTCCCTCTGTTTTCCCCTTCCCTGTCTCCCCTCCCCTGTCTTTAGATTGTAAGCTCTCGAGCAGGGACCATGTCTATCTTATTCTTTGTAAGCGCCAGGTACATTGCTGGCGCTATATAAATGCTTATAATAATAATAATCTGATTGTGTTTTTCATCTGGAGGTAAAATGTGATGATAAACTATTAAACTGTTATAGTTGGATACTTCAGGACCTACTGCTAGTGTGCATCTCTTCAGTTGTCTGGTTTCATTCCCATCACATATTCAGTAATAAAACGCACGCAATGTGATATGCTTGCACTACAGTACTTGGGCTGTTACAGTCATTGCACTTGTTAGCATTAAGACTATCACTGGACTACATGGGTCATTTACATCGAATGGTACCCACTCTATTTGGGGATATTTTTCATCTAGAAAAGTGCACAGTACAGTTTAACAATAATGAATATTGATCGCCCCAGATCTTTGGAATATCTATTGGATACAGTAATTGATTGTGAAAAGCCATACTAGTAGGTTGTGCTTAACCACCGAGTGCCAATCTGGTCTGGAGGATCACGTTGACCTCGTTTATACAAACCCTTTCCCCCAGCTTTTCACTTTCTTATGTGAGATTGGAATCTTACTTTTTAAATGTTCCCACTTTAAAAATGATCTCCTATTGCCGTGGCCACTGCTAGGTATCCCATAATGCTGCACAGCTCAGTACTGACTCGATGTGCCAGACAGACTGACAGCAGGATTAAATCCTTCACACATTATGAAAAATGCAAGTGATTGAGTTAGCATGATTGTTAAAGCTAGGGTTTTCGAGTTTTTTGGGAGGGGGGATTAGATGAACAATACACACTTTAAAAAAAAAAAAAAGGTAGGGCAGAAAGATTTTTCTCAATTTAGTGTCTTGTGTGAATGCAGCCTATTTTTTCTTCAGCAAGATAAGTAAACTTTCCACAGTACAACCTAAAATCACATAAGCAGTCAACAGGTGATGTTAGAATTGGATTATATAATTCAGTAGTAACTAGGACTGTGCATTCAGGCTTCAGTAAAACACAAATAAATGGAAAAAAAATTCCCAGAGAGCAAGTGCCTGTGGGGGCCCTAATCCTGCAGACACTTAACCCAGGTGAGTCCGTCCCTGCCACACAAAGATACAGATACAAATACTTGCACATCCCTAATAAAAACACTGAAACTTTCATTAAAGCCATCAACCACTAAGATTTATTTTTTTTAAATGTGTGATGTTAATTTTTTTCATATCTTATTTCCTCTTTCTATCCTGCCCTGAATCCCAAGAGAATGGGCATGATAGAGATATAAATAAATAAATTGACTATCTCCTTGTTGCATCACAGCCTGCTCAAGTGCTCTGGAATTAAAGATGCATATGTATAAATGATGTATATGCCTTCTGTTGATATCTTTGAATGTGATCTACTGTGTACCTTTACATTCAACTAGAAATTTGTACATTATTCTACATTGAGAAGATGCTGATCAAGAGCTCTGTTTTGCTTTAAAAGGGGCAGAACAAAGGGAATTTGATGTTGCTACCATTGGGTTGGGTCTGGGGTAGTTCTGTGGTCTGTCGTGAGAAAATGAAATCATTTCAAATTACAGCAATTTGTTTGAAAGGCTGTTTGAACTCACCTGAAATAATCAAATATGCTTGAGTGTTTATACTAAACTCTTAACTGAAAAGATCAGAAATCTGTATGTCAGCGCACACAAACAGCCTGAAGTTATTTCATAGCTGGGTAAAAATTACATGTGTGTATATTATATATACCATGTGATTGTGTGTAAAAATATATTCTAGAGAGAGGATGTGGTTGGTGTGTTGGTCCCCAAAGTAGCAGATGGAGTTCAGCAGTTCAGAGGATATCTTTTATTGGACCAACTTCTGTTGGTGAGGGCAAGCATTTGAGCCACACAGGACTTTTCATCAAGCAATGTCTTCATCAGTTCTGTCTTATCAATCGCCAATAAAAGATATAATCTGAAGTACTTTGTTTCCATGTATAAATATATACACACAGTGTGTGGATGAATATATAAAATACATATAATACAGCAAAATGCTTAGTTTTAATAGCTGAAGGCAAGTGGCTTAGATGAAATGTTCAGTAACTTTATTAGGGCTAAGATGAGAGGAAGTGTTCCCGTTCTACAGGGAAATACTGACCTTTTGGGATCACTTGTGAGTATTCATCGGTACTTCGCCAGTCTCCATTGATTCTGTGTTTCCACCATTGTCAATATTGGTGCCTGTGATTCCCCCCCCCATCATTTCATCACTTTTACAGCGATTTCCAGCACTTCCCCAACACTTAGCCAGCACTTTTGCATCTCCACAGCCCCCAGGGGAGCACGTGGGATGCATATGGGGCTTGGGATTTTTCTTTAATGAAAAATTATTATTATTATTATTATTAGACATTTATATAGCGCCAGTTGTATGACCTGGTGCTGTACAGAACATAGAATTAGACGCGGTCCCTGCCTGTGGCTTACAATCTAAAAGACAAGAGGGGGGGAGACAGGGAGAGGGGACAGTGGGAGAGACAGGGGAGAAGACAAACAAACATTCAAGCGGATGCGAAATCTCAGGTGCGTATGCTTGGCTTGGTTACAAAGAGGTTGGTAGCAGCAGTCATCAGAGGAGGGCAGACAGTACGAGTAAGGGGAAAGACTAGCAGGCATTGGGAAAGGCAGCAAGGAAAAGGTGGGTCTTGAGGAGGGATTTGAAGGAG